>JAJKFI010000017.1:2973151-3120144 GCA_029204185.1 Lerista edwardsae | reverse complement strand
GAAGGAAGGAAGGAAGGAAGGAAGGAAGGAAGGAAGGAAGGAAGGAAGGAAGGAAGGAAGGAACGAACAAACAAACAAACAAACAAGCAGGGAGTCGTTGATGGTGCTGCCGCTCCTGACTATTTCATGAAGTCGCCACACATTCTGCCTCCAGCACCTCACCTTAAACCCCAGGCCGGGAAAGCACATTTCCCCCACGAGGATCCGAAAGGCTGCTTCCACGATATCTCCTACGAAAAACGGAAGCCACAGGTGCTTACGGCCGGCTCAACTTATTCTATTTTGTGGCCTCATTCCAAATGCCCCCTGCTCAGACCTTGACATGCATGAATTTGGTCACGCACGTGGCACTGGTGAATTAAGAGGCTTGAGAAGGGCGTTTATGCTTGCTCATCTTAACATTTTTCCGTCGGCTATGCATTTTGGCCGTTTCTCTAAACTCCCATTTGAAAAAAGACTATGTCTTTTCTGTCACCTTACCCCGGATTCATTGGAACATGTAATTCTTAGATGCCCAGCTCTCCAATTTCTACGTTGGCTGCACCTAGATTCTTGGTTATCCTCTCTTTCTAGTGCTTTCCCCAACCCCCTCCCTATCCTCCTTAGCGATCGTTGTCCCGTGATCACTAATTCTGTTGCTAGCTTTTTAGCTACGATTATGAAATGAACCCTTTCCTTATGATCCTCTGTAACCCTAGCTATTCTGTGATACGTTTTTGTGCTTGTTATTTATTTTGTATGCCAATAAAGGTTATGATGATGAAAAGAAAAGAAAAAAAGAGGCACCCAGAAAAAGAAGCCACTTCGGCAGGAGAGCAGAAAAACGTCGCTGCAAAGTTAACATGCATGGGGGGATCAGGCTTCACACTACAGCTATGGCGGCTTCGTGAATCTAGGGGCCAGAAGCCAAGACGAGCGTCACCAAAGAGCTTAGACCAAGATCTGGAACCAGTCAGCAGTATAGGAAGTTATAGAACAAGTTGTAAGCTAGAAGCTGACTGAATCAGCCCTGGAAAGTTGGATAAGGTTAGGCCCTAAGTGTTTGCATACTTATCTGAGAGATTCCCCAACCCTTCCGCTTTCCAGTCCAAAAAAAGTAGCTCAAGGTGGCTTACAGTGGTAAAAGCAAAAATAAATCCATGTTGAAACAATGTTCTGTTAACAAAAATGAGTATCAGTTGTCTCTTATTGATCTACCCTGAATACATAGAACACTTGTGACTGCTCCATGACATCACAGCAACTGAGCCAATGATTAGTAAAGAGAATACTCCAAAGCAGATGACATTAACCTACTGCTAGTCACTGAGATATTTGATTGTATTTTTTAAAAATTAAATCTATGTGTAGCTCTAAGATGTGGGGGAAGGAGCAGGTTAAAAAATTGCTTCTCATGTAAGCACATTAGATACAATGGGGGACAGGCCCATATAGTCCAGCTTCCTGTATCTCACATCGGCCCACCAGGGAGGCATGAGACAACAAGATGCTTGCATCCTGTTGCCACTCCCTTGCACCCGGTACTCTGAAGTAGCCTACTACTAATGTAAGGGGGTTGCACAATCCATCATTGCCTATAGCCCATGATGGACTTTTCTTCCAGAAATCTGTCCAATCCCCTCTGAAAGGCATCTAGACCAGATGCCATCACCACCTCCTGTGGCAAAGAGTTCCACAGATTAACTACCCGCTGGGTAAAAAAGTACTCCCTTTTATCTGTTTTAACTCTCCCAACCCTCAGTTTTAGCGGATGCCCCCTGGTTCTGGTGTTTTGAGAGAGGGAAAAGAACATCCCTCTATCGACTCTATCCCTTCCGTGCATTATTTTGTATGTCTCAATCATGTCCCCCCCTCAGGCGCCTTTTTTCTAGGCTGAAGAGCCCCAAACGCTGCAGTCTTTCTTCATAAGGGAGGTGCCCCAGCCCCGTAATCATTTTTGTCGCTCTCTTCTGCACCTTTTCCAGCTCCACTATGTCCTTTTTGAGGTGCGGCGACCAGAACTGCACACAGTATTCCAGGTGCGGCCTTACCAGCGATTTGTACAATGGCATGATCATATTGGCTGTTTTATTCTCAACCCCCTTTTTAATTACCCCAAGAATGGAACTGGCCCTCTTAACTGCTGCCGCACCTTAAGGGTCGATACCTTCAAAAGGGAAGGCATTTTGCAAACTGCCTCAGTCCCCAGGATGTCTTGGGCTGATCCTGAGTTTAAGGCTGGAAGGGTTCAGGTAGACAACTTATAGAGCTGGAAGGTCTATTCCAAAGTTGTTTGGGACACCAGCACAGCAACAGGTGCTGTAGGGGTCTGGCCGCTTCAGGAATGTCCCAAGTCCTCTCAAATTTCAGGGTTCATTTTTAAAAAGGAAGCTCGCAACTCTCATATGTGTGAAGATATAAGAAAGCAAGCAGGCAGGATGCCCCCCAGCTCCTCTTTGTCCCTGAATTACACCACGTTACGCATATGAGTCTACCCATCTTTCTCTTCTAGCAGTTGTGCAATTATGCCTCCCCAATTATACCCCCCCTTCTGGACACGGGCCTGAATGCAAACACCCCACCCCCCTGCCCAAGAAAAAAGTGTTGCAGAACCAGGGTGGGGGTCAAACCCTCAAGCTGGAGCCCAGGTTGGTGCTTGGGGCCAGTGACGACTCCTTCGTGGCCCCCTCTGGGGCCCTGAGGGGCCAAAGGCTGCCTGTTGCCCCCTGTGCAAACCCCAGATTGGAGCTGGGCCGCATTCTGACAACCGGAACTTAGCACCCCTCCATCAGACATGCAACTGCAGGCATGCATTCCTGCATCCCCACAGGGAATTGGCCACGCGAGACTTCTGTCTCCCCCCCCCCGATGCCCCCCTGGCTTCCTGACCTGCAGCTCTCATCGCCACCCCACCCCAGCGCTGCAATTTTCTCTGCCTGCTTCCCAAGCGCCTGCAATGCAGAGGCTCGTTCGCATTCTGGTCTGAGCCTTCAATCAGCTCTGCGATTCCCCAGTTCCTCTGGGTTTAATACTCAGGGCAGGTAAGGAGCTGTTCACCTTACTAAGCACGTCTCCCTTCAGCATCTCAAGGTTTTCTCACTGTACCGCTAAAGAGAGAGCCCAGCAGAAGCAGCCCCCTCCCGCTCCAGCCCAGCCGGCAGCTCTCCCTATTTCCCGTTGCGTCTATTTCCCGTTGGCTCCCTCATTGCGTTTTGCAAAGCAGGGCTGGCTCTCCTCCACCCTCCAATTTCAGAACCAGGTGCCTCCCCTCCCCCGTCCCTGCAGGGGCCCTTTTGTCCAGGGGTTCACCTTCTTGCTCCACCTTGTTCAAAGAACTGTTGGCAGACAAGGGAGGTTGAGGGCTCGCCACATCCCACCACCTTTCAGCACAAAATGTTATCAAAGCGGAAGAAATGAAAGACGGTCTCAAAGTCCAAAACAGGCAGGAGGGGGCACCTGGAAAAGCCCCCCCCCCCAACATCCTCCAGTGCCCCTGCCAGTCAGAGCAGGCCATGCAGAGCGAGATGGCCCAAGGGTCTGGCTGCCCCCCTTCAGCACTCCGTGGCCTTGGCCAAAATCCCTCCACTCTCATCGCTCTGGAGGGGATAAATGCCCTGTTGGTTTGGTTGAGGGGATAAATGCAGTTTCCCCCTCTAATTTTTGCCAATTTGTCCTTCCTTCCCCCTCCCCCAGCATTTCTAACCCCCCAGAAGCTTCTGTGCTGGCTCAACAGCCTAAAAACTGCATTCCGGCCCATTGGTGGAAGACGGAAGATGATGGAAGACAGTGGCTAGGGTTTAAACCGGATTAACAAGCCGCTAGGACATGCCTCTGCCTGGCCTCTTTAGCCCGGGATGGAGGAAGCAGAGAGAACTGCCAGCCATCACCCCCCATTCACCTGCTGACAAAATTAAAAAGGAACGGGAGAAAGGATGTGAGCTCACCTCAAGATCAGAGGTCCCCACATGGCCCGAGGGCCCTCTGGAAGGTTTTTATCCAGGGCCAGCCCACAGCAACTAGCTGAGGGGTGGTGGTGATAAATACAGTGCAATCTTGGTACGTGCTGGGGTTCTGTTCCAGAGCCCCCACAGATAGCGGGGTCACCATTCAAATGCCCTTATATATGAAGTGCTCTGCAAGCTCAGGTAGCGCCACGCCAGGACTTTTCAGCCTTTTACGTTTTTGCAGGAACCACGTTTTGCGAGCCACACGGACCGTCCCCAGAGATGGCAGCTCTCTGTGCCCAAGGGTGGATGTTTGCTCTGCACGCTCCTTCCCCCGAGCCTCTTGGAAGAACCAAGCATCTGCACAGCCGTCTTGGACCCACTGGGTGTGCTGCCACCTCAGCCACTTCCACTGGTGCCAACCCCCAGTCCGGGCAGTGCCGCGGGGGCCAAGTACCACTTGCCATACTGTGAAGTACCTCCAGCACACACGCTGGGTTCAGAGTGCGGGTTCTCACGCAGGTTGTCACCCAAAGGCCCGTCTCCCTCTACATGCTCCTTCCCCACACTCCGCTCACAGCACAGGTTCCGCCCCGTCACAAATGTTGATTCGACACGTGCCCCACTCAGCTTTGGACCTTCCAAACTGGTTCTTTTCCTGCCAGCAAAAAAGGTTCAATTTGACATTAAACTGGAAGATCAACCGTTTGGAGTCACTTAAGGCTTATCTTATGTGGGACGTGGTGGCGCAGCAAGTTAATCCGCTGTTGCTGGGCTTTCGACCGCAAGGTTGGGAGTTCGAGACTGCGTGACGGAGTGAGCTCCCGTTGCTTGTCCCAGCTCCTGCCAACCTAGCAGTTTGAAAGCACCTAAAATGCAAGTAGATCAATAGGGACCACTTCGGTGGGAAGGTAATGGCGTTCCTTAGAGTCATGCTGGCCACATGACCACGGAAGCTTGTCCTCGGACAAAAACGCTGGCTCTACAGGCTTTGAAACGGAGATGAGCACCGCCCCCTACAGTCGGTCACGACTAGACCATTCGGTCCTGGGGAAACCTTTACCTTTACCTTTTAAGGCTTATCTGAACGCTGGGAGTAAAAACCTCATCCATGGCTGCTTTCTCTAGACCTTTAAATGGTTCCACTCTCTTCCTTGGTTCTTTCTTCCAATCTGTCTAACTCCCTTCGTCCTCCTGATTTAAATTCGAACGTAGAAACCTCCATTCCCCTCAGGCTGTATCCTATTACTACAATGTTCACTTGCATGATGTGGCTGAGAGGCTCTCCAGTCTGGTCTCCTGGGCAACCTTCCTCCCTGTACCGCTTGCTTCCGATCTTCAGAGCCCGTGGCTGAGCCTTACTTGTCCACAGGTAAAGCACCTGATGGTCCCAGATTCAATCTCCAGCACCACCAAAAGAATCTCAAGCAACAGGGCAGAAAAAGAGTGTCTGGCAGAGCCCTTGGAGAGCTGCTGCTGGAAGTCAGAGTGGAGGCTCCTGAGCGGGGGGCGGGGGGAGCACTGGTCTCACTGGGCAGAAGGCAGTTCCAGTTCTAAGAGGCCATGAACAGCACACAGGTTCTTCAAGGTGCAAGAGAAACACTACAGCATTCAGCACACGTTAAGCCACACTTGTGGTTTCATTTCACTTTTTTATTATTCAACATTTTATACATAATAAATACAAAGTTTTACAGCCAATATAAAGAAAGCACCAAGTTCTGCTTTCAGTATACTGACACTGTACATGGTGATACGCTCTATTGCATGCCCTGTATGAAGTTTAAAAAGGAGGCGTATTTTTACAACTTTTATTTTTTTTAAATAAAAATTAGCAGCTCTTACAGAAAATATTTTTAAAATATAACTAAGGAGATTTTTAAATAACACTTTCTGAATTTTGAAAGTCCTGGGTAACAAAAAAGGTGAAGAAAAAACTGGCCAACTGAGCAGAACATATGAACATTATTGGCAATTCTTGTTTTTCATGAAGCTTTTTAAAATGTTTGCAGTACAATTTTTCTTTATATTTTTTTTAAAAACAACTTAAGAATAAGTTTGATAAACACTTAAAAAAGAGACCTCAAATAGATCAACAGAACTGAAGGCGCAAAAGAAACCCTCACCCCAATGCAGAATCTGCCAGATATTTTTTGACTGCTGCAGGCTTCACAATTGTTCTTCCAACAGCTCTTCCCTCGCTTTGGGTAAACAAAGAAAGACAAAATTGGCAAAACGCAGTCATATTTCAAGAGACCCAGCCAAAAGTATTTGTGCAAAGTTTAACATGAAAGTCTCGTCAAATGATTTCACAAAAATTAAAAAAGGACCGATGTAGCCCATTACACAACTAAATGCAGAAACTGTGACTACTTTTTACCTGCTTAGGAAAAGTAAACATACAAGTCCCTCTTTATATTACTACTTACGTTATAGCCCGTTAACACGTTTTGTAGGTGCGTTTTTTTTGTATACATGTTCCCGCCAAGAGGCTGGCAATATCTTGGGATGGAATTAAATTACAACCACAAAAAAAAAAAAAAAACTCTTTTCTTTTTCACTTTATGGGTGTTTGCTGCTTGGATAGAATTTTAATCTGAAATACATTCCCTTCCCCTCTTCCTCCTATCTCTGCCATTCATCTTAAATTACAAGACGACAATGTATCATTCCAAAATCACAAAGTGGATCGCTCAGATCGGTTCTGCTCTCCAACTCCAAAATGGACTGACGAGAGCTGAAAAAATAACATGGATGGACGGCGTTTCGAGTCTGGTTCCCCACCAACAGTGTATGGTAGCGCTGCCCCCATCTGAGTAAGGAGTGGAGGAAGATGGTGCCACCATTGTCTCTGAGGCACGCACTTGTTTCTGTCGTCCTACTATCACCTCTGATCAGACAGACGTGGAACATGTTCATCCTGACTCAAACTGACTTGCAAAGCCAATGTGACCAGAAGTTACCCTTCCTATGACTCTGAAAGCAGTGTGTGCCCCACAGGCAACTATGGCTCCATTCCATCACTGTCAACACTCTGGGTGGGGGTGGGGGACCTAACCGTCTCCAGCCTCACCCCCCGGATCTGAACCGGCTGCCAGGCTTTGCTTGGAGAACTGAACTGGGACTATCCGACACTTAAGCTAGACGCCACACTTCAAATATTTTTAAACAATGAACTTCTTAACTCTAGCCGGATGTTCCAATGTCCAAGATATACTGCTAATGGCAGAGAGCAGACTACACAGCAATAACTGGGATAAGAAGCGATCCAAGTACAAAAGAAAAAAATCTGCTTAAAGAGGAAATGAAAAGCTATTTCCAGCTCTAAGATGAAAATCCTGCTTATTCAGTTTCAACCTAAGAAAAACATGTTGCTACTAAGTCAGCACTTCTGCAGTAGATACTCTAGTACTAAATGCACTGCATAAATATACCAATACAAAAAGGAACTTTACATTCCGGCTTTATGGTTAATCACGAAAGGGGTGGACATTAAGGTAGTTAACCCCATATGATCTGCAGCACTTTCCCTTAGCTGTGGATTTTTTTTTACTCTTGTTGAGGGAGAGGAGCGAGAGACATACAGAGAAAAAAGAGAGAGAGAGAGGAGCCAGCCTCTCTTTAGGCCTATGCCTGTGTGTTTCCTTCTCTATTTCACACGCTCCGATTTATAATCTAATCAGATAAGTAAATGCTACTTGAATAGGAAAAAAATATTTTAACACATTCCTATGGCAACAGTAATATACTGTACTAATGCACATGGTGTACGTATGCTAAGACTACAGGCCGGTCTACGTGTTGCCCTTCCCTTGCAAAAATGCATCTCTGTGAGGGCTTGCCCTTCTTATTGCTGCAATCTGGCGCATGGGCAAGTACCTGCTCATCGCGTGGCATGAAGAACGAGAACACGTTTCCTGTGCTATGTGCTGCAGCGGCTATGACGATGCATCGTCAGGTAGAAAGGTCTTGGGGGGGGGAAGCTGAGCTTGGTGGCACAGAAGAGAGCTCCCCACCACCTCCATTGAAAACCGGGAACGGCCATGTTTCCAGGTGCAAAGGCATCCTGCTACTTGCGACAGGCCCAGCTTGCTTTGTGCTGAAGGAGGAAGGGTGGCAGGTATATAAAGTGAAACCAAACAACAGCAACAACAAAAAAAGGCACAAAATATTCATGACCACGGGAAGGAGAGTCCACCATCATTGGCCCGGGAAAATCCTCCTGTTTTCCCTTCGCTCTTTTAAATGTCTCTTTCATCATGCAAAGGTGCCCAAGAATGAGAGCTGACCACACGTCGCACACATTTGGCCTTGATTGTAGCACTACTATGCAGCCTGTTCCGTTGGTCACACCAGGGTGATTTCCACATCCTCTATTTTCTCTGTCGGTTTACGGTGTTGTGTTGGGGGAGGAGGGGCAGCTCGTACCTGAAACAGTCCAAACTAACCATGATTAGAAGAGCAGAAGAACTACCCTGAGCACAAGAAATTCTACAAGGAAGGCCTCCAAAGAACTGCCACTAGCAACTTAAAATTAGCCCTGATGATTGGACCAAAATCCAGCTAGACCTTCCAACCAGATGCCTGTGAGAATTCCACAAACAGGGTCCAAAGGCAACAGCTCTCTCCCATCGTTTCTCTCCAGCAACTGGTACTCAGAGGTATACTGCCTCTGAGCATGGAAGCTCCACATAACTATCATGACTAGTTACTACTGATAGACCGCCAGCTCCTCCTCCTCTTCCAATAGTATAATCCCCCTGTTAAGGCCATTAACACATCCGAAGGCAGTGAATTCCATAAATTATGCACCGTGTGAAGATGTTGTCTGTCCTGACCTCTAAGAAAAGCAATTGCACTGAATGACCCTGGACTCTACTGTAATCCTGACAGAGGTAGAAAAGCACCTCCATCTACTTTCTCCACACCATGCGCAATTTTATAAGCTTCTAGCACGGTGCCCTTTGTTAACTGTTTTCTAAATTAGAAGTCCCCAGAGCCTCCAGTGTTGCAACTTTTCTTCATAGGGAAGGTGCTCCATCGCCTGATAATTTGGGCTACCTTTTTCTTTATGTTTTCCAGCTCTGCAATACCCTTTTTGAGCTGTGTCTTCACAAACAGCCATGGGAAATGCTCTGGAAAGGCAAATTGTGGAAAGCTTGTAATGAAAACATCCTGTGAATATTCCCCATGGTGGGCACATTGTTGCAAGCTCCGCAGCTGGGCCTATCAGAGTGGCACTGCTGACTTAATCCCACAGGACACAATGCAGCAACACCCACATTTCTAAAGCTCAGTGGTACGTCTGGAAACTTACAGGTCTCAGTTTGCCGTATGAGGTACTTTCAGGAAGAGACCGCGGGGGCTGAGAGAATCCAGGAGACTTTGAAGTGAAGCTGGCTTCTGAAATAGTAGAAACGCATACCATTATATGCACCAATCGAAAAAGGTTAGGTTAAAAATATTGGCATGTAAAGCCTTGCATAACACTGCTGAGTGTGGGGGCAGCTGCAGAACTCCAAATTACATTCAGGCCTGCATCTTTGATTCATCTGGTCCCAGTACTGTCATCTCCAGCTGGTTAGGTGGCATCTCTCCAAGGTCTCAGGCAGAGGCCTTTCTCAGACTGCTTTTCAACTGGGGATGCTCCTAAGTGCAGAGTGCATGCTCTCCCGAAGTACCCCAACATATTCTGCGTGTCTGCAATTGCACAGCACAAGACCTCAACAAAATCAGGTACTTGATGCCTCAAACACAATCCTGCAGTTCTTACATGTCCTCACAATCCTCCACCAGGTCTCAAAATGCCCAGGGGTACCGTCAACTGCCTGGTGCTACCTCAGAAGAGATTACAGGATGTGAAACACAGCATGCCCATGGGCCAGTTGGGGGGGGGGCAGTAAGCAGGGCTCCCTTTAATCAGGAGGAGAAAAACCCCATGGCCTGGTTCAGCTCCACGATAGACCCCACTGCCCTAGCATTCCAAGAACTTTGCTTCAATGGAAGAGCCACATCTGCCAAACAAGCTGCATCACTTTGCAAAATCTGGTTTTACAGGTTTTATTTGTACAAACAGAAACCAATTTGGACCACACTGCATTCCTGTATAGTACTGTGTATTTACATCCTGCTCTGTCCCCATGGTCTCAGAGCAGTGTACTGAGCTTCTGTCCAGATATTAATATCCTATCACACGTTGAACATACAAAACGCAATGCTTAAAAACAAAACACCGTTTTTAGTATTTCCAACCATGTATGCGGCAATTCTTATTCATGTTACTTCTGGTTAAGGCAAGAATGTACAGCTGTTCTCCCCCACCCACAGTCTGAGGAAAGGGCCAGCCCAGGACCTCCTGAGCCCTGAGGAGGCCTGCCAAGCGCTGCCCCCTTACCTGATGACGTGCCAGCCTCTGCTCCTCCCAATCACCAAGGTCCTAGCACAGGGGTCTCCAAACTACAGCCCGGGGCCCCCAAGGCTTTATCCAGCCCTCAGGAACTTACAATATTTTAGTGCTTTTTTTTTTTTTTTTTTTTGCTAATGTTCCATGTCCTTACTCATTAGATATATCATTTCTCAGTTTAAGCATGGCATTTTTTCTTTGTAATTTTCACATTTCGCTTTTGTTCTGAATGGTACCACGCTGATTATAAAAGATATTCAAGTACAACTTATTCTTCCATGGGCAACTCAGTCCTATGCTGAGCTGGAACAGGCCGGCCGGCCGGCCGGCCTGTGCTGCAACCAGTGTGGTCCAGGAGGTGGCCAGAGCCCACTGTGGGGCAAGCCCCAGCCAGCCCTGTTTGGATCTGCGCCAGCGAAACTGCTGGTGCAAATCCGAGTGCCCAGATCAGGCCGGCACAGAGTGGACAAGGGGGTTGGGATCAGGTTGGATCCGTGCTCCACCCCCCCACCCCCCGCAAGAGGCCCTCTGTCTCTGTCCTGTTCTGCCCCCTCCTGCCTCCCCTCTGCTTTCCAGAAGCCCCCGTGCTGGCCGGACGCGGCCAGTGTGAGGCTGGCTTACCTGGGCAGCTCCACAGCTGAGTCTCTGAGCTGGCCCAGCGCCTCTCGCACTGCTGCAGACGTGCCGGGCGGCATTTTGCAACAGCCCTGGATCAACACAAGCGAGAGGCAGCAGCCTAAGGGCGCAGTTGGAGTGTGCCCGTAAAATCCATCTTTTATAAGACTGGTGGTGTTGTTTTTTGCCTCGTGAAAATGTGAAAAAAAAAGTACAACGTGGCCCTTGCACAGAAAAGTTTGGAGTCTTCTGTTCTAGCTCTCAGCAGTCACCTCCACTCACGTCCTCTTTGTCCCCTTCTTCCTTCTCCAACTTAGAGAAAGGGCTGAAAAGAGTAAGCGCAGTGGACGCAACAGGCAGATGGGCATCTTCCCCCCCCCCAACCGGCTGTCTGAAGCAGCTGCTCCAGTTGGCCTCACAGATGAACCGGTCCTGCTTACAGAGTGGAGCAGGACTCTCAAGTGAAAAAGGTCCCTCCCACTTGAGGACCAGACCCCCGGCCGCTCTTACCATTTGTTGATGGAGACCTGGGGAAGTACTGGGAGCTTCGTTTATCAGGGCTATGGAAAGGACTGGCTGGCGGCTGGTCATACAGTGGCAGCGGTGCCAGAGAATTCTGGGGCTTAAGAGACGGAGATATCTGCAATGACAGTAATACGTAAAGGTCACTGTTCTGCTTCAAAGCAGGCCACACTCCTTTCCCACCTATGAAGAGCAAAGCCATGAAGCATGTTATTTTCAGGGACAATTCACAATTGATGAAACGGGTGCTTTGCCATTTAAAATGGCAACACTGGAAGCACCGATCAATCACTGTATTCATGACAATGCAATTAGGTGCCTCCAGTAAAAATGGGGTTTGTTCATAACAATTTCTAGATAAGTCTTTGGGCTGGATGAAGTTGGGCAAACAGGTTGAAAACAATCTCTTTTGTAAGCATCCACAGGTTTCTTTAAAATGCAGATTTAAATTTTGAAAACAAAGAATATAAGATTGAGGCAGTTCAAATAGGTGAAAAGCCCCCCCCCCTTTCCTGGCATAACTCAGTAACCAAAAGCCTAAGGCAGGGTTATTCAAACGATGGATCGGGACCCACTTGGTGGGTTGCGACTTGATGTCAGGTGGGGTCACAGAGAGCCGGGAGCAGCCATCTTGGAAACTGCAGACCTTACTCTTGTTATATTGTGAGTGTTTGACTTTTCAAGTGGGTTTTTTTTAATTTTGTTTTTAGTTCACTGTGTTTACATAATACTTTGTCCTAATCTGTCAGATTTATTTCATGGCTGTACAATTGCTGTAGTCCAAGAATGCCAATTTGCATTTCAGGAGTGTCATTTTATTATGTTACAATGCCAGCACTTCCTGCTTGATGATGTCACTTCCTGCCACAACATCACTTCCGGTGGGTCCCGACATGAGTGCCATTCTAAAAAGTGGGTCCTGGTCTTAAAGAGCAGTTGCCAGGCAGAGTTGCCAATACTAAGCAATGGCCTGGCTTGGTATAAGGTAGCTTCCTACGTTCCTTTGCTGCAGTGGAGACCTGGGTCCAAACCCTTGCTCACTCAGAGTACTCTGGGCCAAACAGCTATTCCACTAATTCCTGCCTCCTTCATAGAACCTCAGCTGCATGGAATAAAGGAGGGCGACAAAAGATTAAAAAGTTTTAAATCAGTCATTTGCTGAAGGGGAGCGAGTTCAACCATAAAAAGTCAATTGAACACCCAAAAATGGAGGCATATTTTTCAGAAGTGAAAGAACTCAACTGTGACCATAAGAACTGGCCATTCTCCACCTGCCAAACTCTGTCTGATGTACTGCACAGAGATTAAGTACAGGAAGGGGACTGGGAATTTCCTCTTTCTGCATCTATTTCCTTTCTGCCCGTTTCTACTACTTTCATTCTGTTTAGACAACATCTGTTTTCAACCCCTGCCAAACCACTGTAGCATGAATATTAAATTTGGCTCAACCAGAGGAAGCAAAGGGGGCCAGGGCCTTCCTCTGCAAATTTCAGGAAACCTGCCTGGCATGTAGAGCCTTTGAGAGCAGCTACTGTCCTGATGGTGGTTACATAGCACAAGTAGGACAGACTAAGAAAATCCCAGGAGTCTTGAAATAAGGGGCAAATAATGAAATAATGTACAGTGTGGCTGTGACACATTAATGTATTGTTTCCTAGACGGATGGTAAGAGGCTGAGAGAAAGCCACATTTTTGATTAAGAAATACAAAACTAGTAACTGCACCTTGCTGGAATGCCAAATTTTACCTTGTGACCACAGCTACTTCCCCCAGGGCTCCTGACTTTGGGAAAAACAAGTTTAGCAAAACAAAAGAAGGCTCCTCAACTCTGGCTGTCCTTACCAAATCCAAGGATCACGCAACAAAGAAGACATATTAATGAACCAAGAGACCACCTGAACCAGTTATTGCACTTTCAGTTAGGTGTGCAGCACCCATCAGGCATTGTGAGAAGGAACAAAGATGAGAAGGAACAAAGATCCTTGGGGAGTTCACCCCACAAAGGATTCTACTGAAATACGTGAGTGAAAAATCTAAACAAGCCTGAGTCACTAGACCCAGTTCAACATACATTCTAAGGCTTCTGTGGCCAACAGAACCAACAATATTAGAACTATTTGGGCTTTATGGCCACAATCTAATAAAAACCCTGTGTCCTGATGTTTTGCTTGTGTTATTTGTTCACTCTGCTTTGGTTGCCCCCTGAATAATTTATCTACATGGTTGTTCTACGTTCTTGCCACCAATCGTAGCATACAAAGTCTTTGGGTTTCCCGATGACCCAGGTTCTCCACACATACAAACTTGATGATACATAACTGTAGAAAATCTTATACTGCTGCAGAATGCGTCATTTGTTGTGTGCTGCACGTATAAGTTTTGGATAAATGTACCAAATAAGGGTCGGTGGCATTGCTCCTAGCTCCTGAGAAGGGAGAGGGAGAGATTAATCTCAAGTAATTTGCCTGCACGTGTTACAGAACGAGGGGCATTTCCTTATAACTATGGGCATTCTGTAAAACAAGGGATGTCTGATGATACTGTGGGGGGTCAAGCCTTGGGCCTGGTTGCATCCATGCCCATTTAGGAAGCCAGCAAAATTTCTCCCATACCTGAACATCTGCAACACACTGAGGCTCTCCATTCTCTGGGGCTGCTAGCTCTTCTACTAGGACAGACGGGAAAACCCCAATGTGCCCATTAAACTCTCCTTCCCAGAAGCCATCGTCATCCTGGTTTTCTTTGTTCAAGATACGGATTATTGCTCCCTCTGGGAAGGACAATTCGTCATCCGTCTGACCCTCGTAGTCATAAAGTGCTTTTACAAAACATACTGGAAAAGAAACAGTAAATATCATGATGTAAGAATGTGATGGGATGTTCAAACCTATCTACACTTCTTCAAGGGCTCTGAGGGTTACGGTTCTAGTGTTTTCTACCATAGCTATCTCTATGCACTGGAACTACATGGAAAAGAGCAATGCAATGGCTGCAATTCCTCTTCTGAACCAGCATCAGATTACCACCATACCACATTCAAATCGCATTCAGCAGTAACCTCGCTGGGTGGCCTAATCAAGCCCACTGTGCTCCTAGCCTTGGCATGCCTTTATATACAGGAGTTTTTGAGCACTCTGGACACAGGTTTCATCAATTTTGTAATCTGCTTTGAATACTTTTTAAGTGCAGAGTGTGCCTCAAATGTATTTAAGAACAAACATTTGCAGTGTGAAGGAATCCTAGATGATCTAATCCTTCTGGTACTTACCACTGGAGTCTCCATTGAGACTTCCTGAAACTAGCTCTGCTTCAGTCGAATTACTTGAAGTATGTGACCGACTGTCCAACGCTGCTAGCGATTGCAGCATGCTCAAGAGACTGTTTGAAGTCGGGAACTGCAGATACTTCTCTGGTACATAGCCCACATGGCCTGACTTATTTCGTGCCTGCAAAAATCAAAGAGATGAAAACACTTAGCAGAAGAGCTCAAATGTGTGAGCAGGCAGAATTTTTAAAAAGACATTCCACCCACTATTACCCTTACAACATGCCACCACCACAACAGGAAAAACAAAATGATACCTTTACCCAATCTTCCATATCTCCATCTTCTATAACTTCTAAAACCTCATGTTCCTCAATGGTTAACTCATCTGGCTGGGAAGCCTGTGATCAAGGACAGTCATGTAACATTTATAGTAGATATGAAACACGTCTTAAACACACAGTGTATATATAAGTAAATATTTAACACTGGAAAGATTGGTTAGCTAAGTCCCAGTCCTAATATAAGGAGGGCCGCTAGGCTATACCTAAACATCCAAACACTATTCCTTGAGAATCACCTTCTTCCAAATGAACGTATGCTATTTCCACTGTGGCTAATGTGAGCTTGACAAGGTGACAGCAGCAAGAGAACTTCAACATGCTTTACGCTGACTCCCTGTGCTGCCAATCCCTTTCACCCAACAAAGCCTATGAAGCTCAAGGAATGTCTTGTTCAAGGATAACTGCAGTGAATTAAACTACAGTGAAAATTTCAGCATTTAGAAGCTTTAACTGTTATCCAGTTTTGTTGTGCAAACCATTAGGAGAACTTTATAAATACATGCACAGTGTTAGGATATCAAGCTAGGAGTGGGCAAGGGTGGGACCCAAGGTGTTTTAGTGTCTACATTTTTTATTATCACCTAGAAAAATCAATTAACATTCACAAATAGGAAAAAAATATACAGACACACTATTTTACTGATTTATCATGTTAACACACAAATAGACAAGTGTTTCAATTTGAACTTGGTTCCCACAAATGCACCCGTTTTCATGACAGTGCTACTTCTGCAACAGAGCATGAATTTTCAAAAGGGACAGCGGTCATATTGAAGTGATAAACAATGTTTTCATTACATTTTTATAGATTCTTTCAGGATGAGTAGCTGGTCTCCCTTATCCAATTAGAACCTTGGAACTATAACAAAGGCTAGGGGGCTAAAAGTCACCAGTGAGCACTGTGGCTGTGTATAGATTTGATTATGCCACATGGGCTCTCTGGGGGAAGAATATCCTTCACAGCTTTTGATTCCGTGTGCCCTGAACAGCTTTCCATGCACAGTTTGAGTGCTATTCTCACTGCTAGTATGTATCATATGGATTTGAAAAACAGTCAATATTTGTTCATGCCTACTTCTGCTTCTGTGTTAATGTGCAGCTCCTGTATCTGCATGCTTACATGAAACTGAACAGAACTGATTTCAAGATAATCCATTAGAAAGCATAGATGAAGCTGGCCTGCAGGATGCCAGAGGTGCCCCCCGCCCATAGTGTTTCCCACCCTTTCCCTGATGGTGGTAGAGATGTAAAATATCCAGAAATCTTGGAGCCACAGGAAAAAAAAACAACAACCCGGGTTTTTTCTGGGAAAACAAACTGGAAATGTTGGGAGACCATCTTATTGGTCTGTCTTGCCAGGGGTGGGGCGGAGTGGGGCCAGTAGGAGATGGGGCAGAACTATTGTTGTAGGCACCTACTGCAAGAGACTGTTGTAGGTACCAAAGTTTCAGGAGAATGTTGCAAACGCTTGGGTGAGAACTGACCTCTAACCAATCCAAGAGCAGCAGTGGGTGCAAGCAGTTTGCAGTACTCTGGTGGGCACACTTGCAATTACGCATGTAGCATACTTGGGCTTTCATACAGTTAAATTTTGTAAATATGCAAATAATGCAATTTTATAGGCTGAGTTAGAAAGTAGTATACATTTTATGTTGCTCAAGCAGTGAAATTTTAGGCTTATATGAAAAGAAACTATTGCATAGATTTCAATGTTCTCAGTTACAGTGTCTGTGTCACAGTCAGGTTCACAGAAGAAGTGATAAGATTGACAGGTGCCGAGTCCAAAGGACAGCAGGCACAGGAGCACTAAACTCTACACCGAAGTAAAAGGTCACCAGAAGAAGGCAAGCAGCAGTTCACAAGCAACAAATGCCCTATCCACTCCACTCTGGAAGATGGCAGCCTCCTCTAGGTGCAGAAATCCACCTTGAACTGCATTGTTCTATTTTGCCTACTGCACATGTAACAATTATCTTTTCCTACTTCTGTAAGCTCTGTTACATGCAAATCTCCATATCACACAATTCCTGGCATTTTAAATGAAAAAAAACATTGTCTTGTAAATCATTTCACTCACACTAGAAAAAATTCATAATCACTTCCAATGTTGCTCCCCAAATTTCCAATTTTTAAACTAGAAAAATATAAAACTGTCCTTGTGGGGTAGGAACAATAAAAATGATTCCCCCAGGTCTTCATCTCTCTCTACTGTGTGTGTGTGTGGGGGGGGGGAGGCACACACGGGCTTTGATTCTGCCAACTGCTGATGGAAGGAAGGCAAACAGATAAACGGGTGTAGGACAAAATCATTCGCAACCACACTTCCTCCTACCCCTTCTCAACCAGTGATATGAACCTTCCTCCCCTTCCACTGCTGCTAAGACGGTCACTGAAGCTTTGTAGTAGCCACATTCCTGCATGCATAGATAGAACACTCATTCCTTTGAAGCTCTGAAGACCAGCAGTTTCATTCTCCCTTAAAACCTAGAGGGCAGCCAATCCCCTCAAGTGAGGAGGAAGTAAGTTAACTTTGCATCAGGGTCAAATACGGCAACCCTGCTGTGGATAAGCTTCAGGAGCATAAAAGCCATCACTTTTTCACCAACAGGATCCTGACATTTTACATACCTTGTAGGAATAAACAACTTTGCAAGTCAATGGATAATTTCTGAGAGTACCAGAAGGACTGGAACTGCTGTCATCGAAAGCATCCATGCCATCTTCCATCTCTTCACCTTCTTCCCTTTCCATATCAACATTCAGCTAATAGGAGAGAGATGGGGGACAATGATAATAGATGGAACCCAGGCATATTTTCTTCCAAACAGGAAAATGAGCTGCATTTATATTCTGCCCTTCCTCCACGGATCTCAAGGCAGCACATACCTTCGTCCACCCCACCTCCCCTTTAATCCACACAACTTCTCTTGGGAGATAGGTTAGGTGTATGACTGGTCCAAGCTTTATGACTGTGGTCACTTGAACCCAGGTCTCCCAGTTTCTAGTCCAACAGTAACCACTGCACCATACCAATGACAGAGGGAGCATCCAAAAGCAAAGGTGGCAAGGTACCAATTAAGATATCACATCACAGAGCAGTTAGCTACTTTTTAATGTCATTATCAGCTTCTGCACAGTTCCAAAATACCTTGGACTTCCTTGTTCTCACAGAGATTATCTTCAAAGAACAATAAAACAACATCTAAATTCTGAGACCTAAATAAAGCTGCCAATGAAACTCTGTCTTTGATAGAATCCTTTTCTATTAATGCTGAGGAAATAATGAAATAGGATGTTATTTGGCAAGCTAAGCTTTTTTTTAAAAAAATGTAACTCTTACTCAAAAGTTCAAAAGTACAGTATTTGTTGACTGCTTGCAAATGTCACAAGCCAGAAGCTGGCTCTCTTCTGTCACAATTGTAACTGCCAGCACTGCAGTCAATTGCTATATGACAAGAGAAACAACAAGGTTGTATCTGCAGACACTTGTTCATAAAACATCTGGCTTTAGTTTGTGGTACAATTAAAGATACAACCAAATTCATGTGTGTAGACTGTTCCAAGAACCTCAGGGGTAGGGAGAGGAGGAGGACATGAAGTAAGGTTTTCTTTTCCTTATCTTATATAAAGTAGGTACAAACAAGATCCAGAACATGAAAACAACCTTTTTGGAGTTAGAGAACTATATATTATTTTATAGTTATTTTCTCCAATATTGGCAAATGATGACGCTGCAAGGGCCAAGTACAGATAATTTTCTATTTTTCTTCCAATATAACTCTGCCCAGTCTAGCAGTCCAGTGGTTCCCAAACTCTGAGTTGGGACCCACCAACGGGTTGCGACCTGATTTTTGGTGGGTTGCAAAACTGACAAGCTGATAGCTGACCAAAAAAAAATGTTTTGAGCCCTAGGAAAACTGAAATGGAGCAGCATGTACTCATGAGTAGGTGAATGTGCCTTGGTCCACTTTGAAGGGGAAGCCAAGGGAAAAAGGAATAAATTTTTGAAACGGATATTATGTTAGGATAATAAGCTTTTCAACATATTGTATTTGTATAGCATAGTAATGTTGCAAATACAAAAATCCCCGATGACCATGGAAATTAGGTTTAACTGAGGTTTCGTAATATGTTAAACAAGATCTAATCAATAAACCATCTTTGACTCTTTCCACCTTATATACTCATACCATATTGAAGTGTTTCCTTGAACTGCAAAATCATAATTACATAGGAAGGAGGTCAAAGGTGAGATATAGAAAACCTTGTTTTGACCTTATCACACAGCAGTAACACTGGTATCTAATTTGTCTAATTGACAAATCTAAACTGGAATTTAGTGGTCTGTCGTACCTTCAAGAATAGTACCATGGTAAAAGCTTCAGAGATTCTTGTGTGGCCTCTTTTTTGCACATCACTGTGTGCATCTTTCAGGATTTTTGATTCATTTTCCTAAGTAAACTGCTCTGATAACTTTTTTGTTGAAAAGCAGCATATAAATATTAATACCACTGCCACCAACACATACAGTAGGTAAGATGTATTCAGGATATAGGAAACCTATAACTGAAGCACTCTGGTGTGCTTTCCTTTTAAATACCCACCAGGTTTAATCATGAATACCTGTGAACTGATACTCTAAGGGCCCAATCCTATCCAACTCTGTAGCACTGATGCAGCTGCAATGCAGCCCCAGGTTAAGGGAACAAACATTCCATTCATTTCCAAAGCCTCCGTGACTGCCTCCCCACCCCAGGATACAAAACCCGCCCCACTGGTATGGCTGCAATCAATGCTGGAAAGGATTGGGCACTCACAGGATTTTTAACCATGTTCTAGAAATCTTCTGCAAGTCCCCTGCATATTATAAGAGCCAACCCATTCCTGCTTCAGATTTCTACTAAATGTTTCCCTTCAAAGGTATTTAACAAGAGTGCTTTCTGCGGCTATCCTTTCTATGCATTAAGGTGGCCATCAACCGGCCAAATGAGCAAGCCAACAGCAAAAATGGCTATCGATCAAGGCATTACACATGATCTGCTGATGAACAATCAATTTGCCTCTAAAATAGAAACATCTCACACTTGTGATTAAAGGAACAAGCCCTAAATGACCACTGTGGCCTTAATTCAATGTTACCTTTTGCTAAAGGTTAACATTTTAGAGGGTTGCATTTCAATCACTGGGGGTGGGGTGGGTGGGTGGGTTGATCAGACACATTCTTTTAAGGGATCCTTATATTCACTGGTACACCTAGACATTTTGCAGCAAGATGTCTGTAAGATCAGTTTTCCACATATAGTATATTTAATCATAAGCCAGGACAAATTGGTACCAATGGGAAACTAATTTTTCAGTGTCTCTCTTGTTGGCAGGTTAAATTCTAAAATTTCAAGCTGCTTGATGAATACTATTCTTTTATTTACACTTTCTTCAAATGAAAACTGCGTGGAAACAAATAATCTAACTACAAAGAAATTAAAAAACAGTGCAAAGCCATGCTTTATAAAAGATGACCGAAGTCAATATATAAAACAAAAATATCACAGTGTGCAAGGAACATGCAAGAAGGCACAGTTGGGCCTTAGAAATTAGCAAATAGAATTTTGCAAAATCCAGACCTTTGACTGCTCTTTAAAAGTCAACTCCTGGCCAACTCTAGTCTGTCAAGGGGAAGCCAACTTTACATCATGGCTGGGCAAGAGGGTGTGCGTCAAAGAGGAAAACTGAAACTTAGATTTTATTCTCCCACACTCCAGCATCTGCCAATTTCTCAGGGACTGGCACAAGCTACACATGCTGTTTGTTTCCATGCTGGCAAGCTATACTGAGCAGAAGAAGAGTGCTGGGCAGAATCCAGGACTTGCAACAGAAAACTGATGAAGACGAAAGCCAAATGAAAGGGGCGGGGAGGAGACAGCAGAGAAATGTGTAGGCTTTTTTTTCTTTAATGCAAGAATAGAGATCAAGCACAAATATTTACTGAGGCTTAATCCCTCAGTTCTTCTCCCCAGATGAAACAAAGCCCAAATACACACAACTAATGGCATTTGTGCACATTTGCTTCTTGCTAGCCTTGCCACTCCTTCCTTTTCTCCTGTCAAAATGTAGATTGCAGGACATTTAATGTTACTATGCAAAGTGTCATGCCGTGCCAGATAACATAACGCCAACCACTCCCAAAGCTGGAACCCTGTAAAACCCAGACTGCAATTTGCAATTCTGATTGCAACTTCACTTGTGCAAACAAAACCCTTCACGACAAGGCTATCATGCATAAGGCTCAGAGATCCTCTGTTTGATACACAATGTTGTTCAGTCGCTAAGTCGTGTCCGACTCTCCGCGACCCCCTGGACCACAGCACGCCAGGCCTCCCTGTCCTCCACTAGCTTCCGGAGTTTGCCCAATTTCATGTTCATTGCTTCAGTGACACTATCCAACCATCTCATCCTCTGCTGCCCTCTTCTCCTTTTGCCTTCAGTCTTTCCCAGCATGAGGGTCTTTTCTCAAGAATCCTCTCTTCTCATCAGGTGGCCAAAGTATTTGAGCTTCAGCTTCAGGATTTGTCCTTCCAGAGAGCAATCAGGCTTGACTTCCTGTAGGATCAATTTGATCTCCTGACCAATTTGATCTCCTTGCAGTCCAGGGGACTCTCAAGAGCCTTCTCCAACACTATAATTCAAAAGCATCTATTCTTTGGTGCTCTGCCTTCCTTATGGTCCAGCTCTCACAGCCATACATGATTACTGAGAAAACCATAGCTTTGACTATGCAAACCTTCTAGATGCCCTCTAAGTAATCCCCTCCTTCCCTCTCAATTAGGGTGGAACTAAACATTATCTCATCAAATGCCCAGATACCAATTCCACCTTGCAGAGATAATGGGAGGCACTTCCTCTAAGTATTTGTTTACATACATTTTGGGCCTGGATCAACCTGCCTGATACAGCCACTCTCTAATACAACATTACCTATCACATGTTCACAAGTTTTTAATGTTATAAAGGGCAAGGTTTAATGCATATAAAATATAAGGCAACCCATTCATTAGTTAATCATTTCAAGCCACACTTTAAGCATTGGTCAGGCTGCTGCATAGAAGTACTTTGCACAACCTGCTGTTCTAAGAACATATACAAGAACAAATTCAGGGTTTCAGTTTAAAAATGGTTTTAAAATAGTGACATTATTATTCATTGTTATTTATTACTACATTTATGAGTCCACAGGGGTGACACTAGGAGTTACCACACTAGGTGACACCAACCTTAGAAGATGTCTCTGGGTATTGTTCTTGATGCGTGAATATCTTCGCATGAAATTGTAAATGGACCCATCTATATCTATGGTCTGACTTCTTAACTGAATCTTTATGGATTCATGAATTAAATCTTTGCTTTTATTATGTGGTTGTGCATATTTTTAATGTCATCTTGCACCACAGTCTTTACTAGACTTATATTCATCACCACTCTCTACTTCATATAAAGTATGACCCATGTAAAGTACATTTTTTGCCTATAAAAGCCATGCCACAGAAGCACTTTAATCTCTAAAATATCCCCAAATATTTTCATGTATGACTAAAGTTTAATTTTCCATCTTTTTTAAATATTAGTTGGTCAATTAAAGGTTTCTTCCCAATCTTTCTGTTGTTGTTTTTAAATTGTTAGGTGTTAATTATTCCATGTCATATCCTGGTTTTATCTCTTGGCTTGTTCATAAAGAGGTCAGAAGAAACTGAGTTTAGCAGGTTTGGACGCAATGACAAGTCTCTGTTTCAAGCCAGGAATGGAAGCAGCGACTTGACTCCCCCTCAGGGGACACAGACACAGCTTCAGGTCTTAGGCTAACAGCACTAAACCATGTTTTAATATTGCGTTTGAATGTGGCTGCTGAGGTGCAAAATGTTGACAACCATGGGATTGAAAGACAGACAGACAAAAGGGCCAAGGTCACAAAAGGAAAAAGTGTACCAAGTGCGAAGAGCCGTTATTAGTCACTGTGGGGAGGGTTGCCCATCGCTCGTTCTCCAGCTCCTCCATCACTTGATTCATTGCACTTTTCAGCCATGTATCCACTGAAACGCCAATCTGCTTCAGCAGGTCAAGTCTTGCTTCGGCTTTCAGCTTTATTATCTATGGTAACAAAACAAAGGGAGTTATTGGGATCCTTCAACATCCTGGGTCTATCATTTGGGGAGGGGGAGTGCTTATCAAGAATAATCTTTGAAATGAGGTATAAACTTGAGTCTGAAGAGTAGCTGCCTGAGTTAGCAGACAGGCATATTTGCCAAAGCTTGATAAATTTAATATGTTCAGATTTCACAAGACTGAATTTTCACTCTCATGGTCACTCTTTTGGGCAGAGTGATTGATAATTTTATAGTGTCTTACATGAACGGCAACCTTTCAAACGGCTTTATGCATTTGACAGTTACTCAAGCGCCAACATACAACACCACAAGAAAACAATACATGCACAGAGACTTTGGAGAACCACTTCAAATGTATGCAAAACTGGGGTATGCTGACCCAGCCAAAGAAAGCTTCATAAATTCAAGCTCAAAAACATGATAGCAAGGCAGTAAAGGCTCAAACTGGAAGGCAAGCAACAGAAAGCTCATATCCTTTGCTCATCAAATCTATGAAGAGGCATTTTTATTCTTTACTATGATAACCTTCCATTATACCAGTAATACCAGTTAAACTAAGCTGGGAAGCACTAAGTAGTGCTGAGTAGTCTGAATGGATCTGAAGATTCTCCCTGTGCTCAGTTCTACCCAAATTGTTTAGAGAACTGAGCTATATGGTGCATGGATTTGGACCATACATATTTAATCAGAATATGTATGTTTTATCTTTTTCAAAATAATTTTGAAGTTGTCACCAATGTGGGGCGAGAGCACCTAGAGAAGGTCCTCTGAGAGCCCATACACCTTTTGCAAGTACAAAGCAGGAACATCAGGAAGAGTGGGGCCATGGTTCTGATCAAATCCTGCATGAAGTGAGGGGACATCTCAAATAAGGGCTGTAAGTATAATGTAGCAGAAAGCATTTTCTGTTGTGACACACACCTTGTAAACTTATTTCTCTAGGGAAGTCAGAATAGCACCTTTCCAGAAAGTATTCTGCTCCCCTTCTGAAAACCTGGCTATTCTAAGTAAGCTTTTCGGGTTTTTGTAACATGTTCAGTTCTCTATGTGCTTTTCAAAGACTGATAGAGTTTTGTCAGGAAAACACATTGTTATAGGAAACACCTTTTTCCAGCAACACACACGACTGTACACATGGACTTCACCAGAGGGTCTATACCGAAATCAGATTGATTACATTCTTTGCAGCCAAAGGTGGAGAAGTTCTATACAAGCAGTCAAAACAAGACCTGGAGCTGACTGTGGCTCAGATCATGAACTTCTTATTGCAAAATTCAGACTTAAACTGAAAAAAGTAGGGAAAACCACTAGGCCCTAAATCAGATCCCATATGAATATACAGTGGAGGTGACAAATAGATTTAGGGGCTTAGATTTGGTAGACAGAATGCCTGAAGAACTTTGGACGGAGGTCTGTAACATTGTACAGGAGGCAGCAACTAGAACCATCCCAAAGAGAAAGAAATGCAAGAAGGCAAAGTGGCTGTCTGACGAGGCTTTACAAATTGCTGAGGAAAGAAGGGAAGCAAAAAGCAAGGGAGAAAGGGAAAGATATACCCAACTGAATTTAGATTTTCAGAGAACAGCTAGGAAGGCCTTCTTAAATGAGCAATGCAAAGAAATAGAGGAAAACAATAGAATGGGAAAGACTAGAGATCTTTTCAAGAAAATTGGAGATGTCAAAGGACAATTTCATGTTAAGGTAGGCATAATAAGGATCAAGAACGGCAAGGACCGAAGAAGCAGATGAGATTAAGAAGAGGTGGCAAGAATAAACAGAGGAACTATATAAGGTGTGCTGTGGTCCAGGGGGTTGCGAAGAGTCGGACACGACCTAGCGACTGAACAACAACCATGTGCTTTTAAGCTTGTGAGGTTTTTGTTCTTTGTTTTTGCTTATATTGTTTCAATTGGTTGTTCTTAGATCGTGTTGGCCACTGTGGTATTTAGTATTAATACCTCCATCTCTTTCAGATGTTGCAAAAATGTGATTATTAATGCATGGGAAAGACTCATGTGAGCACTGCACAAATGTTCTATGAGGAGCAGCCTCCAAAGTGGCATGACCTTGAATGAAGGAAAGGGTTTCCATTTTGTTGACCCCCAACTTAAAAGTTGTGGCATAGCAACAAACATATATTTTAAATGGGGATGACAACTCAGATAACTATATAAAAAACACAAACACTGCAAAAAATAGGTTACATTTAACTTAAGGGGTGGGGAAGCAAGAGTTCAGTGCAGGTTTTCTGTGGGAAAGAGCAAGGATGCTGAACCAGGAAATGGTTTCAGTCTCCCAGCCACTCATGTAATGCTGTTTATCTCTGATGTCAGTCAGCCATCAAATTAATGATTTAAAAAACATGCCACAGATGCCAATTCTCACAGGCAAGCTTTTCAAAGGAATGCAACCTTCTCTTGCTACAACATATACACACCATTTGCCTTCAAAGCATAATAAAATAAAGGACCCAAGGGAGGAAGACAAAGACCAGTCAGACATATTCTGTCCTACATATCAACCGTGAATGTAGGTACTGCAAGATAAATGTTATATTATGGCAGCACTACAGGTCAGTTATCAAAGCACACATCCTTGAGGAACGGGAACGCCAAACTAGAAAAATGTCCTGAAGTTGGTAGTTCTGCAAACCTACAAGACAATTTCTAGAAGGAGTATCAGTAATATGACACCAAAGCAGAGTTCCTTAATTTTCCTGAGGTGATCTTTTGGAAAAAACGTTAACTAGCACACTACAACCCACAAGATTGCCGATGGAAGTCACAAAATAAGCTGCTGCATAAACCGTTCAAGGTGATGGCTGGAGGTGCATTTTAAAGCAGTCTCTTCTGGCACTATTGTGCCAGTCAGCTTCATTATCTTGTACGCAGTGTTAAATTACTTTTGTATCAATTTTGGATGCAAAAATTCACGTACAAATATCACATTTTGAAACTGGACTGACAAAAGCACAGCATCTTAGTAGATTCTCACAACCAACTTTTCTTGCGTGTTGGTGTCAGAACAAGTTAATGTTTCCAAATAGTTTGCTCAAGATTTACTCTTTGCAGTGGTTCACCATGGCCAACTGCAACTAGGTATTTCCAGTCATTAGAAAAAGGTTTGGAGATGTAATATATATCCTTATGGAAGATAGAGCTTTCAATGGCTATTACCTACTTGAGCTAAATGGAAGCTGCCATTTCAGAGGTAATATGTCACTGAATTCTACATGCTGGGGGGAAACAGGGAGGGGCTGTTCCATCATGTCTTGCTTGGGCGCATCCCAAAAGCAATTGGCTGTCTGAGATCAAGAACTGATTAACTTTCTGGTATTATCTAGCACAGCAATTTTCAATCTTTTTCATCTCACAACATTCTGACAAGGTGCTAAAATTGTCAAGGCACACCATCAGTTTTTTGACAATTGACAAGGAACACTGTGCTGCTGGCATGGGGCTCACATTCCCCAATGGCCCTACTAACAAATGACCCTCCCCAAACTCCCATGTCACATCTGCAGACCCTCTGCAGTACACCAATGTGCCAAGGCACAGTGGTTGAAAATTGCTGATCTAGCAGGTTTCTTCTTCCACTGTCACTGAACAAAAGCATTACATACTTTTACATTCCCAACTGTTTTCTGCATTATGGTATAACAATAGCAGCAGGTGATTTCTGTGTTTTTAAATAAATATGATGACATTTGCTATTCAACTTCTTTATTTCCTTCACAAAACAGACAGGGTTAAATTTAGCCTCTCACCATTATCATGTGCTGTGAACCACACTTGAAATTAGCACCGAGGTGAAAAGATACCAGCAAAAATAAGCAGACACCAGAATGATGATAAATAGGCACAAGTGTTAAGAAGTAGAGTAATACACGTTGTGCATAACAGGACACATTGTAACACATACCAACAGCAAATAAAAGAGAATTATCAGTAAAATGTATACACACAGCTCATATGAATGTCAAGGCTATGCTTGGATTTTTTAATTTATTTTGTGGGTGGGTGGGTGGGTGGGTGGTCAGTCACCAGGACTGGTAAACACTGATCTGCCCTGTCTATCAAGTATACTTTTCTTGCCTTCAGGTTCACTGGAAATTTATTTTTCACATCTTTCAGGGTGGTCTCCTTTAGTGCTCACAACCCTGAGATAGGTGAGGGTAAAAGCAAGTGACTGACTTTAAAGTCACCCAGGAAACTTCATGGCTAAGCGAGGATTTGTACCTGCAACTTTCACATCTAAGTCCAACCTAAACACACCACCATCCTGGTTCTCATTCCATTTACACACAGGTGAAGTGTTTAACACCAAATATCTTATCCAAACTACTCAGTTATTTCTTGTATTTTATTATGCAATTTGGGCCTCAGTGCATTAGATTTTATGTATGCAGGCCATATAAAAGGGTTATCTCCACATATGGATATATTCAGTGGGCCCAAGAGCAGAATGGGCACAGCTGACAGGTGTGACCCTAATTCATTACAGTGTGAGGATTGAGGTTGGTCCAAACTCTCTAGTATTCATGACCCTAGGAACATAATCATTCCTATGATTAACATAATCATTTGGTTACCATAATCAAAGGTAAAAAAGATTTGTTTAATGTTCTCCTTTTTAATAGGTGTCCTAGTTAAGTATGGTATCCGTGGATAATGGAAACCATGGATACCAAAAGTGGATATTGGGACATGCCTGTATTTTCCTAAGTAGGAAATGTTGATGCACCAAAGATTTGTGCATTCACTTGATCTTTGCCTGTATGTATACACTATAGCAAAAATATGAACACAGATAGGTAATTCACATACCCACTTTTGTCACTTCCAGTGTTACTGATTCGCAATTAAAACAGTATCGAATGGAAAATCAAATCAATGATTAAACAATCAACAAAAAATGTAGGTCAGAGTGCATACATCTTAAGGGTGCCACAAGGTGAAATAAAAATGCCTCAATTTGTTTCATAAACCTGCAGAAAGGCAGGCACAGAAAGAGTTCCTCAGACAAGACATTCTAAAGACCTAGCACCACCATGGAGAAGAGCCTGCTATGGGCTGTTACTGAATGCACTTCACAAAGACATGCAACAAAGCCTCCCCAAATCATTTCAGCAAAATCATTTGAGAATTTGTATTGGTGGAGGAGTTTCTCAGCCACAATGATCCCAAACTATTTAGGAATTTAACGTAATAGCTACTACCTTGAACTGGGCTCTGAAGTAAATCATTAGCCAGTACAACTTGGCAGGAATAGGAGTTGCATGGTCCCTTTGCCCATATCCAATTAATAAATGGGATCTTGCACTCTGCACCAACTTTAGTTTCTAAACCAGTGTTTCTCAAACTGTGGGTCTGCCCCACTTGGTGGGTCGCAACCTAATGTCAGGTGGGTCACAGAAAAGTGGGAGCAGCCACCTTGGGAGCTGCAGACCTTACTCTTGTTATATTTCTTTTGTGAGTGTTAACAGTTTGAATTTCCAAGTGAGATTTTTTTTAAAAATTGTTTTTAATTCAGTGCCTTTACATTATATTTTGTCCTAGTCTTGCTTTCTGTCAGGGATGTTTCATGGTTCTGCAACTGCTGCAGTCCAAGCATGCCAGTTTGTCACAATGACAGCATTTCCTGCTTGATATCACTTTTAGCTCTCACATAACTTCCAAGTTAATGACATCATGTCTGGTGGGGCCCAACACAAGTGCCATTCTAAAAAGTGGGTCCCGGTCTAAAAAGTTTGAGAACTACTGTTCTAAACTATCTTGAGGGGATAGCCCCAAAGAGCACATGACAATAGTTTGGAAGCAACATGACTGCAACGTAACAGCTTATGTCCTTGCTCTCCATTGAAGTATGTGGCTGAGAACATGGAAATCTAGTCACCAGGAGCAAAGCCAAGACCTAAAACCAGGGGGTGGCCCTGCCCATGCAGTTAATAGGAACGAAGTGAAGCCAGGGGGCAGGCTTAGCGGCTATGTCATTATACTCAAAACAATGCTGATTACAAGCATTTCAGATTGGTTTGCGCGTGATGTTTAGGACTTAATAGTTTACTCCTAAAGTAAAAACTTACCAAAATAAAAACGTGTGATCGTGGAGAAACATTATTGGTAACCTGATTATGATTTAATATGCACTTACAAGGTTTAATTCCGCATAATTATATTACTGAACACACCGGACAAAATGCTACTTGCTGTCTATTTAAACTGCGCTGTTTAGAAAGTTGTGGGCAGTGATTAGTAGTATGCGCATCGGAATAATGTACCTATATTATTTGGAAGCATAATCAAATGTGTAGTCTTATTGACTACACTGCACATAACATTTGGTGTAAAATTCAAACCAAACCAAACGTTTTGTATCCAAAAAAATCACTGCTGAAGGTTGTGTGTGGATTGAGTTCTTTTTATTTCTTCATATCTACTTCAGTTTGTGAAGGGCTGCATACTTTATGAAGTAATATTTTTCTGTAGCAACGAATCACAATGATTTTAATTACCTGTGCAAAGTAATCCCATTTTTCGTACAGCGATTCGTGCACCCGTATGCAGAACACGCAGGCATGATTAAAGAGGTTGAGATTAATTTTTACACACGGGCAGGGAGATTTTTATTCGTGACTCCGCGGCGGCAATCCTCCTTCGCGACGATGATCTGAGTTTATACCCATGGCTTCAAGAAAATGACGTCATGCTGCCTCCAGTCAATATATAACCTTCTTGCCTAAAACACATTGGACTGCAGACCCGGGCCTTCATAAAAGATGGCTCTGACTTTAACACAGTAAACTAACATAGTGAACAGCTCAAAAATTATTTTACTGATAGTAATTTGGATAGCTCAGCCTTTAAAAATCTGAATTATGATACCAAATAATTTTCTGGCAAGGCCCCTGAAATAACTTTAAGTGCGAAGAGTAGGAATTCACACAGAGAAAGTTGTCAGCTTATCTCTCTTCAATGTGACAAACTTTTTTTTTTAAACGTGCACTATAAATATTCTCTGGCAAGATTTGGTGCACACACATTTCATGAGAGGTCACCTTTTAAGTTGCCTGAATTACAAGAAAAATACATATAGCACAGATATGATGCTGGTTCCCTGCAACAGAGGCTTGCAATTCAAGAACTGGTAATGGGAAATGCACAGTACCCCCTCATTTGCCATGGGGGATCAGATGAAAGGGAGAATGCAAGTCTGTGGTGTTCTCTCATTTTGCAACTCATGACTTGTTGGAAGCCAAAAGGAATACACATCAGACAAAATACAAGTAGTAAACTCAAAACTCAGCAAATAGAGGGTATTAGAATCCTACATACATGAAAATTGCCTGCAGGTGCAATGTGTTTTTATAGTCACAACTAGCATCAATTTTGAGGACATTAGGAGTGAAGTTAACACTAATGACTGGAGGACAGTCCAGCATTAAACACAGCATGCAGAATTAGATTTCCTAAGGCACTGATTCTAGAAGGACAGTGTCACGGTCTCTCAGCTCCATAAACTTTCCTTCTCAACTGTAATTTGCATCCAATACTCCCAGCACTTTGACAGTGAAGGCACTAAACAGTATTAAAGTAATTAGTGTTTCCATCCATCCTTGCCTACTTTAATTATTGCAGCTCAGTCAGCCAAGAAAACCTGGCAGAATCTATTCGTGTTGGTGCCAACAGCTTTTTTGAATCAGTGCCTAAAAAAAACCTTATCAACTTAGTGTTACCTAGCTGAAGAAAAAGTTATTTCCTCTTCTTGCAGCCTCATGTTTCTTTAACATTTTATCAATCCAGACAACCTTCTAACATGCTTTTAAACAATCACACAATGAAAAAACTTCTGCCTTGTAGTGCCTAAGTGCTCCAACAGTACCATCACCGCAGCAAGACAGAGTAATATGTGCTTCCACCCTGAACTGCCAGACATAATATGCGAACAGTACTCCTCTCACCTCAGCCTTGCGAATGCTCTCCCTGGCTTCATCTATCTTCAGTTCCAGGTCTGCCCGGCTTTGTTCAGACACCACAGGCCCATGGCATTCTAATTCCTCAAGAGTCTGCCATAAATAGGAAGAGAAAAAAGATGAAAATTTATTTGGTGCACTGTTGATTCTGAAAGGAACCTTACCCCAAAACCTTCACATGGAGGACTTCCATGTGCAGAAATTAGCCAAGCAACCAAATAAGGAGCAAAAAACAGAAGGAAGGAAATGCCACTGACTTAAATGGCTCTTCCCATTCTTTGTTGTTTTCCCTTATGTCTGGGAACTCCCTCCTTGGACAACAAAATTCACTTTTTAAAGGCTTTGACCCAACAACAGTCCTCATTCTCAACCAATACAAACACCAGCCACATCTGCTCAGAATCTTCTATAAGTTCATCTCCACTATGGTTCAAACTTGGGCAGGACTACCCCAATGACATGGCCACCAAATACACAGTTCTGGCCTAACTTCACCAGTGAATTATTATTTTTTAATCAGGCCACCTTGGTTGGGAGCTAAACTACTGCCATTTCTCCTCACTATACTCCTGTTGTGAGAAGAAAAGCACTGTGTGACACCGAGTGCAAGAGACAGGTTGAGATTCTCTGAAGGGTGCCAAGGGACTGGTGAAAGAAGTGTAGAAAGGATACCAGGATGAACTAACAGCTATGATAAATGACAACCTCCTGAATCTGGATCAGTATGCCCACTTATACCATCTCTGTTCTATAAACTTTCTGTATACCTTCCCAGACAGGCTCTTTCCCCTCTGAAACAGTGCTACAAATGTAGGATTTGCTTGTTTGTTAGGAAAAAGGAGTGATCCTTTGTATTCTGCTCACGGTATTTAGAGATTACGTCTGCGATCCAGAAAACAGAGATTCTTCCACAAGGTAAGACTTTTGTTCTGCTTCTTTAAATAGGGTCTCCCTCCTTCCCCAACTACAATGACATTTAAACTTTTGAGAGATTTAAAAAGTGGCTTTGTGACGCAAAAGGTACATGGAACAGAACTTCAAAAAGGAAGGAATCTCTGCATGTCCACAACCCTTTACATAAAGGACTTGCTGGATCTCAGATCCTGCAGACTTTCAGAAAAATAGAGAAAGGACACCTTACAGCCTGATTACAAACAGTAAGTAACCAGGGGACTTTAAGCATTCCTTCCACACTACTATCCCTGCAAAAGTACTCACCCGCTGGCTGTGAATAATGTTTTTGTGCTCCCGAGCCACACGAGTGGCCCATTTTCGGGCTTCCTTGTTCAGACTGTGCTCTTCTGTTGTTCCAGTCTCAGATTCCAACTGCCGACTCTGAAACACACACACACAAAAGCAGCAATGAATGGGTGAATTTCTGGACCCAATTCCCCTACCCAATGACTTCCTTGTTACTCAGCTTGCTGATGTGTTTTATCTTGCTCAAACAAAATACTTGAAAAAGGGTTTTTTATGGTTTCGTCTTAAATGAAACAGTAAAGGGAGGTACTTTTAAATAGTAAAAAGCCCTGTTTGTGAGCTTTGGGACAGGGAGAGAGTAACATTTGGGCAGTGTTAATATTTAGCAAAATTTTGCATTGCATTTTCCAAAAGGTCTTTTTTGTAAGCAACCACAGATTAGTGAACATATGAACAACAAAAACAAACATGATTTCTGAGTGATCTTCAATAGGTACCAAAATAGCCCATGCAATTATCAGACACAAAAGCATAGTCTTGTTCTTCCCCTCTCCTCTCCCCGCCAACAAATACTAGCAACTGACAAGCACATGCAATGAGCATCTCTCATACTGCAGAATGGTCTTCACGCCATGATTCCCATTACAGGAATTCTGCCATAAAAATAGCCATGTGATGGGAACACTCAATGAGCATTAAAGTCTGGAACAACAACATTTTGGGTGGTCTGTAGAATAAAAGGGATACACAAGTAATCTTGTGTTGTATTATTCTTGTATGTGAGAAAATGATTAATTTTTTTCATTAGGAATAGCACCATATGATATACAGTTGTCCAGAAATAAGGTTCTCCAGCAGTACAAGGACAAAGATCATGCTGACAAGGAAAGCAAAAAGGTAGCCTTCCTTATAATAATGGTTGTCTTTATCCTCCTCTCTTGTTTGGAGTATCAGATTATCTTTTGCAATTAAGTACACATGAATTTCAGAACAAAACAATATTCTCCATCTCATCTGTTCTTCAAGTTATGTCTGTTTTTTGTCTCTAACACAGAGCAACAGAACTAAAAGAGATCCTCAAGAATAATGTAATCCAATCCCACACCAATCAATGATGGCTCTTGATTTTTCTTAAAAGTGTCTGTACGATATGCTCAAACTCTCTCCTACAACTTCTTGGCATCCATCTCAAAACATTCTCTTACTTTGCTCTACCACTATCACCCAATTAAATGATAACAGGTTGGTTACTTGAACCATTAATGGACTACAACTGTATCTTAGTATTTCAAAATGGGTAAGTGATCCAATTAATTAAGAACATAAGAAGAGCCCTGCTGGATCAGGCCAAAGGCCCATCTAATCCAGCTTCCTGTATCTCACAGCGGCCCACCAGGTGCCCCAGGGAGGCATGCTTGTATCCTGTTGCCACTCCCTTGCACCCGGTACCAGTAGCCCACCACCTTTGTAAGGAGGTTGCACAATCCATCATTGCCTATAGCCCACGATGGACCTTTCCTCCAGATATCTGTCCAATCCCCTCTTAAAGGCATCAAGACCAGATGCCATCACCACCTCCTGTGGCAAGGAGTTCCACAGATTAACTACCCGCTGGGTAAAAAAGTACTTCCTTTTATCTGTTTTAACTCTCCCAACCCTCAGTTTTAGCGGATGTCCCCTGGTTCTGGTGTTTTGAGAGAGGGAAAAGAACATCCCTCTATTGACTCTATCCCTTCCGTGCATTATTCAGTATGTCTCAATCATGTCCCCCCTCAGGTGCCTTTTTTCTAGGCTGAAGAGCCCCAAACGCTGCAGTCTTTCTTCATAAGGGAGGTGCCCCAGCCCCGTAATCATTTTTGTCGCTCTCTTCTGCACCTTTTCCAGCTCCACTATGTCCTTTTTGAGATGCGGCGACCAGAACTGCACACAATATTCCAGATGCGGCCTTACCATCGATTTGTACAATGGCATGATAATATTGGCTGTTTTATTCTCAATCCCTTTTTTAATTACCCCAAGCATGGAATTGGCCCTCTTAATTGCTGCCGCATACTGGGTCGATACTTTCATTGAATTGTCCACCAGCACCCCAAGATCTCTCTCCTGAGCTGTCACATTACCCATTAGCCTATAGGTGAACCCATTAGCCTATAGGTGAAGTTTTGGTTTTTGGCCCCAACGTGCATCACTACATTTGTCTATGTTGAAACGCATCTGCCATTTGGCTGCCCATTCCCCCAACTTGGAGAGATCCTTCTGGAGCTCTTCACAATCCTTTCTGGTTTTCACCACCCGGAAAATTTTTGTGTCATCTGCAAACTTGGCCACCTCACTGCTTATCCCTGTCTCCAGGTCATTTATGAATAAGTTGAAAAGCACGGGCCCCAAGACAGATCCCTGGGGCACTCCACTTTTCACCTCTCTCCATTGTGAAAATTTCCCATTGACCCCCACTCTCTGTTTCCTGGCCCTCAACCAATTCCACTAGTATCAGATTTTTCTTGCACAGTTTGTTTCAAAATCACTGCTTTTATATTGCAGGTAAACCCCAAGTATGTTAATCACTGAGGAAATTGTGGTAGAGCTGGCCTTTGCTGTGTGGCCCTCTTGACAGTGTGCTAATTTTTCCTTCAGCAATCATGTTATTGAAGTTCACCCATTTTGTGTGGCTTATATCCAGGTGAACTGGATATAGAATCCAGTTCAACTAACTGAATGCCAGCAGAGATGTATGTTTACAGAGATGGGCCCAGTATTAATTGTTGGATCTCCGTTCCAACCAACTCATTCCAAGAGAAAGAAACAAATCTTTTCCAATATTGGCCTGAAAGAACTAATAAAAAGTCCAAAAATCAGAGTTCGTTATTGATTCACTTTCTGCTTTAAAGTTTCCAGTTTGGGTAACAGTAAAAGTGCCCAGGCAATCACAGGCAAAAACACTCTTGACCATAGCCACCACCTGCACAGGAACAAGTAAGGCTGGGTTCAGGAGCACTCCTAGATTAAAAATAAACCCCCATCCAGAACAGACTGCAAACTCATCCCAGAATCAGCTTTCCTACTACCTCTGCCTTGCCCCCTTTCAGAGCTTTACAGCTGCCCAGTGAAAATTTAGAACCTCCTGGCTGGCAGATGGCAACAAGAGGAAGAATTTGGGTATCAACCGCATGTCGATGACATCACATTCCAGATTACCTCTCTCTGAGGTTCCTTATAGATAGCATAGGGGATACAACAGTAATCTGCAGAACCGCATAGGCCTATAGCCAAGAAGTCAGAGAGAAGAGAATAATGACTTTCTGACAAGTCAGACAAGAGTAGGACCACTGTAAAATTCCACTATTGATGATTTCACTATTGTCAGGATCAACAGGGACTCAAGGGCAGGCTGCTGACCAGGGCGAATAAGAGAATGGCAGTGCTGCTCCCTCAGTTGTCTCAGTTCTACGCATCTCTTTTGTATTGTGCTTTTAGTTCATAAAGAGACTATGCATTTGTTGGATTTAAGGGAATTTCAACTATACATGATATTGGCTTTACATTCCAACCTCAGAATGTAACCTTCATGTAGGATGTAGACCAAGTGTAGTCGGTATTTCGCAGTTTAAGCAGCAGTGAGCCTTAGATTAAGGTGGAAGTTAGAGATGGGTTTAGGAAAAGGCAGTTTTTTAGGCAAATAATAGTTACGACCATAGGTTATATCATGCTTTTTATCAGACTCATTTTGAAATCCTTATACGTATACTCTTCCCTTATAAATATAATCTGACATTGTTAATCCTTGTCAGCATTATACAGGATTCATATTGCACTTCAAAAGCTGGAACACCTACCTTATAGTCACGGTGAGACCAGGAGACACTAATTTCAGGGTCTCACCAATGTACTGTATTACACATGCCGTAGCTGTCTTGCAAAAAGAGTGACCCTACATGCATGCAATGATGAAGGCTTTAATTCTTTGTTGTTGTTCAGTCGCTAAGTCGTGTCCGACTCTTTGCGACCCCATGGACCACAGCACGCCAGGCCTCCCTGACCTCCACTAGCTTCCTGAGTTCGCCCAATTTCATATTCATTGCTTCGGTGACACTATCTAACCATCTCATCCTCTGTCGCCCCCTTCTCCTTTTGCCTTCAATCTTTCCCAGCATGAGGGTCTTTTCTAAAGAGTCCTCTCTTCTCATCAGGTGGCCAAAGTATTGGAGCTTCAGCTTCAGCATTTGTCCTTCCAGGGAGCAATCAGGCTTGACTTCCTGGAGAATTGACCGATTGGATCTCTTTGCAGTCCAGGGGACTCTCAAGAGTCTTCTCCAACACCATAATTCAAAAGCATCGATTCTTCGACGCTCTGCCTTTCTTATGGTCCAGCTCTCACAGCCATACATGGCTACTGGGAAAACCATCGCTTTGACTATGCGAACCTTTGTTGGCAGGGTGATGTCTCGGCTTTTGATTAAGCTATCTAGGTTCACCATAGCTTTCTTCCCAAGAAGTAAACGTCTTTTAATTTCATGGCTGCAGTCACCATCTGCGGTGATCTTGGAGCCCAGGAAAATAAAGTCTGTCACTGCTTCCATTTCTTCCCCTCCTATTTGCCAGGAAGTGATGGGAGTGGTTGCCATGATCTTAGTCTTTTTAATGTTGAGCTTCAAACCAATTTTGGCACTTTCCTCTTTCACCCTCATCAAAAGGTTCTTTAGGTCTTCCTCACTTTCTGCAAGTAGAGTGGTATCATCTGCATATCTGAGGTTGTTGATGTTTCTCCCAGCAATCTTGATTCCAGCTTGTGAGTCATCCAGCCCTGCCTTCCTCATGATGTACTCTGCGTATAAGTTAAATAAGCAGGGTGACAATATACAGCCTTGTCGTACTCCTTTCCCAATTTTAAACCAGTCGGTTGTTCCATGTCCAGTTCTAACTGCTTTAATTCTAATTTATGGGAAAAGTGCAATTCATCCCCCATTTCCTGTAAATGCCTAAAGCATTTAAGAGGGGAACTGCTCATAGATTAGATAACTCAACATGTTTTTAAAGCTCTAGAGGGTGAGACCGGCTGATAATTGTAAAAAGAAATTTTTCAACAGAAACAAGCGTTCATTGCATGCCAGGCACCACACAAGGACAAAAACAAAAAAACCTCAAGTCATTGCTTTGGACAGATGTGCTGTCAGGGTGCTGTGCCAGTTTGCCACTGCAAGGTCCATGTTATGACCCAACTCTTCCTTGAGGGAAGGCAGTGCTGTCTTTTAAAAAAGCACACTCACAACTGAATTTACTACCCTACGTGTTTTCTCTCTAGTTTTGAATCTGACTTTTTCAGGGCTTAGCTGCAGAGTTCTTGGACCGTTGCTGGATCCTTTTACTTAAGCTCTTCTAAAAGAAACTGTGAGATAATGTATTCTTCTGTTAAATGGCCCCACAGTGAAAAATTGCACAAAGACGCCCAACCATTCTTCATTCTGTGTAGACAAGCCAACTACCACAGCAGCTGTGTTAAAATCTAGCACTTCTCACATGCAATGTGCTAATGCTTAAACAGAAACAGAAGAAAGGTTCTTGTTAAAGCATCCCCAGTGCTGAGGCCAAGGGCGGGGGAGAGAAGAAGCATCTTTGAAAGAATCTTGGCACACAATTACAGACTCCTTGATTGTCTGAGAGTCACTGAAAAAAAAATATTTGTAAATAAGGGTGTTCAAAGTCCTGTTGGTCTCACAGAATGAAGTGGCTCATGTCCTCATATAAATAACCAGATTTGTTAATGAGACTAATTTAAGAATTATGTTTTTCCATTTGCTGAAATGTGCTTCTCAAAGATTTAGACTAGTAGGCTTCACACATTTCAGTTCTAAATGTGAACTGAAGCCCTAGGTTGAAGCCCTAGGTTGAAACATAGCACCCCATATTTAAATTTGTACTATACAGGTTTTCCCTCATCTTCCTTCCCTTCTTTTTCCTACTAACGCTTTACACCTCTACTCCTTGCTTAAAAAAAATCCTAAACTTAAAACAGAGGGTGCCAATCGTCTTCAGCTCAGGTGAGCATCACTTGTGGATCCTGACTGAGTAATTCAAAATACAAAAATTCCATGTGAGCTGGGAGGTGTTGCTGCAAAGAATCTGGGCCTCTGGAAGGATTTAGGTGTACTGGGTTACCAGGGCAACCAAGCCCAAAGAGGGAGCGGGGTGGAGTGGGAGCTTGTGTAGCCTCTGTCATCTCCTACCTTACACAGTATTAATGCTTGTGGGGGCACAAGTTTGACCCAGAGGGTATTTAATCTGTGGAACTCCTTGCCACAGGAGGTGGTGATGGCATCTGGTCTAAATGCCTTTAAAAGGGGGCTGGACAGATTTCTGGAGGAAAAGTCCATCGTGGGCTACAGGCCATGATGGTTAGTGCAACCTCCTTACTTTAGAGGTGGCTACCTCGGAGTGCCGGATGCAGGGGAGTGGCAATGAGATGTACATATCTAGTTGTCTTGTGTATTCCCTGAGGCATCTGGTGGGCCGCTGCGGGATGTAGGAAGCTGGACTAGATGGGCCTTTGGCCTGATCCAGTGGGACTCTTCTTATGTTCTTATGTAAAAACTGGAGTCCAATCCAGTTTCTCTAAGTTCTCTAATCCAATCCTTTCTCTAAGTTGTAACTAATTCTGTGCCGTGATCAAGCATAATTTCTGTTCCCCCCACCCCACCCTGGTACTTCGTTTTGAAAAACTAAGAAAAGCTTTGGGTGTTTGAATAATTGTAGGATTGAAGAGTTTCTTTTGTTCTCTTTTTAAGATTTTTGGTTTTGGCCATTTCATTTGAACTTACAGAGAAACATGACAGTACGCCACTTAAGTATATTATGCATGACAAGTGTCTGTTGGATGCTGTTCCCTGTGATCTAGCACCATTTCTTCTAAGCATCCTGCAGAATAGATGAGCAACTTATTAATTCACATATGTTCTGGAGCTAAAAGAAGCACCAATACTCATTGTCCCAAGGATCTCAGTGTCCCTGATTATGAGTGTGTGCTCCTGCTACCAATCCACAGTCACACCCCATGGATTCCTCCTGTCTGTGCACAGGAAATGCCAACAGGAACTCTGGAACTTGAGAGTGGCTGTTACACAGGATGGCATACATCTCCGAGTTATATCCCAGGCATAGAGCTGAAGCAATTTCCCTGCTGCCTCCCCAGCAGCCCTCTCTGTCAGCCAAACTTCAGCCAAAGGACCCTGGAACAAGACTGTATGGGGGGGGGGGTGCAGAGAGCCGTAAAGTTGAAGTAAGACTATCAAGAACTGCCTCTTGGTAACTGATTATTGTTTGTGGTTTCTATCCTCACTTTTAGATTAGTCATTGCAATGAGTTGTTTTGAAAGTTGTACTCTATAAGCTGCTTTGTGGTACCTGTCAGAGTGAAGAAAAGTGGAGTATACGGCAAACAAACAAACCATCCCCATCACAGGAAATATCGTTATGAGCTCACTCTGTCCTATGCCCAGCTTTTCCTCTGGACTGTGCCAAGGATGCAGTCTCTACAACCCAGGGAGCAAGTCTAAGGAGCTACACCTTTTACTTAATAAGCCAGTGATACTAACCAACCAAAAGGGTAAACACTTCTGCCAAATACACAAACATTGCATCAGAGCAAAGAACCTCCTTGTTCCATCTGCTATGCTCAGGAAATTTATTATTTATTTTATTTATTTATAAAATTTATACCCTGCCTTTCTGCCCCATGGGCACCCAAGGCGGCTTACAACATAAAGACAATACACACAGGAAACGATTGAAACCATATTAAAACAATATTTAAAAACAAGTTAAAATGGGCAGGCCCCGTGGATCCCATAGTTGTCAATGTTTAAAATGCCAGCCAGCATGTCAGCAGTTGAACGCTTGTTTAAATAAAAAGGTCTTCAGGCTGCGCTGAAAGATTGCCAAAGTATCCTGAGTGTGCTCTCCTTACCCTCTGAAACATATGCACCAGGCAGGCACCAAAGGACAGGGAAAGGTCAAAGCTTTAGAACTTCCCCCTACAAAAGTCTGGGTGAAAGTACACTCCTGACAGGGAACTACAGACACACAAAAGGAGAACTTTATGTTGATGTCGGCTAACCAGAGGGGAATTCAAAGTTCTGTCCCCTCATCCATTTTTGGAATCTGCTTCTGTTTGACCTAGTGAACTGAATTATTTATTTATTACTGCATGCTTACCACGAACTATAACACAGGAAATTGCTAGCCCTGAATCCCTCTTTTGGTTCTGTTTACTTTAAGAATAAAACATAGATAAGCCTAGAATCCTTCGTTTAATTACCTTAGGGATGCATCAGCGAGTGCGTGCATTTGAGAGAGCAAAACCATACATGAAACTGCCTTATCTCGAGTCAGATCTTTGGCCCATCTAAAGGCCCAATCCTATCCAACATTCCAGCGCTGATGCTGACCTGGGGTAAGGGAACAAACGTTCGCTTACCTTGATGAAGCCTCTGTGACTGCCTCCCCACCTCAAGATGACACGCAAGGCCTGTTGGCAGGGCTGCATCTGTGCTGGAAAGTTGGACAGGATTGGGCTCTTAGCAGTGGCGGCATTCAGCCGGTATGCTAGGCGGGACTTACCTTTGACCGGCAGCCCGCCCGCTGCATAACGGCGCATTCCGCTGCTTTCCCGCTTGCCCCGGCGGGCAGGAAAGCGGCGTAACACGCCGTTACGCAGCAGGCAGGCTGCCGGTCAAAGGTAAGTCCCGCCCAGTGTACCGGCTAAATGCCGCCGCTGTCTCTTAGTATTATTCTCTAACTGGCAGCAGTTCTCCAGGCTCTCAGACAGGGAGTTTTCCAGGCCTTACATGGGAATAACTGGAATCTCACACATGCCAAGTGTATGTGCTACTGCCCTCCGGCAAGGGGCTTCAGCATGCCCAGTAGAATTGTTACTTTGGACACTGCCATTTTCAACCTCCAGCCCCACCACGTATCCCTAATAATAAGCTGTTTTTCATGAAAGTTTTCTCAGTTTCCAATTGCGGGGCGGGGGGGGGATGCTGCTGTTAATGAACCTCACACACAAAGCACATCTTTGGAGTGTTGGACTAGATGCATTGCATTTTGGATCTTGGTTTAAGGAAGCAAAGGATCATTTCAAACAGTTTTCATTTTATTTAATTTGCTATCAATTACAGTCAGTTCTCTTTATATGCGTACTTGCTACCTGTGAACTTGCTTATCTGTGAGGGGCAGAATTGCTACTTACCATGTCATCCGCATCTCAGTCCTCGACCTTCCAAAAGCTGTGGAGACCTTCAGAATGGCACCTGTGACCAGCGATGATCTCTTTAAAATGACTGGATCTCTTTAAAACGAAGCATTCACCACCATGTTTAATGGGAATCATTCTGGTTGCAGGTGCCATTCTGAAGGTCCCTGCAACCTCTGGAAGGTCTCTGCAGCATTCAGAGGTATTTTGGCACTTCTTGCTGCACTCTGCTTGCTTCCTGAGGGTCTCTGCTGGATTCTTCTGATGACAGGTAAGGCACCCCTTGCACCTAACTCCACTGATCTCATAGGATCAATGGTTCGTTATCTGGAAATTTGCTATCCACGAGGATTTCTGGGGACCTAATCCTAGCAGATAATGAGGACTGACTGTATCTTTCACATGGGTCCTTTGGAAAAATGTTAAAAATGGGGACAAAAATATCCAGCAAGATGAGACCAGAGTGTTACAGTAACCACTATGCTTGGCAAGAGGTTGAAAACCCTCAAATCAGTGCCCACCTAACCAGCCAGGAAAATAATTCAACAACTGAGGCAAAATGATTGCAAGGAAGGAAAATACAGATTTCCTGCCCTCATTTCCTTCACGGGTCTGTACATGAGGCAATGGAAGAATGTAAAGTAAGCCACCAGTGTTTCCTCTGCTTGTCAATCATACCAGTACCTTTGCTTAGGCATAACAGAATAAATCTGTTCACAAATCTGAACTCAATCCCACCTGTAGCCTGAAGAGGTATCGTATAGAATTGGATAGCATGCACATTGGATAGCATGCCTTGGACACAGCTATCTTGGATGAGTTCCGCAATATCCCCAATTTTGTTAGTTAATACAGGGTTAAACCTCTATATCAACACCACCACCATAGAAAAGATACCTATATTCAATATCCCAGGCCACATATTGCAAAAACAGGAAATAACTGCTTCAAAAATTTTGTTTCAGCTCTTTAGAGTCATTATTCTTTGCAACAGATTTGGCTGTTTATTGCATTTTCTCACATGATCACATGCTGCTTAAGGAAGGGGCCTCCATTTCCAACCAGGAAACAGAGGGTGAATTTACTCCTATATTTTGCCATGCAAACATGCTTATCTATGCACTACTGGGCTCAATAACAAGGTTACTTATGTTGCAGTTTGGGGAACTTCTGATTTTAAAAAATTCATTACTTTTCTAATAGGTTTTTGTGTTCCATATTAGACTGTTTGCTTAGTTTTCAGGCAGGTGGATAAAGTTTTATCTTTCCCCATTGTTACGAAGTGCAAATCTCTGCACTTATCCTCTTTTTGCGTTCCCTTTTAGGTTCCAGCTGCCAGTCCCAATATTTAGGGTTCTCTACTATTATCTGGCCTCTCCCCCTCCCACTTGTTTTTTTTTTCTCCACAGGTTTTTCCCAGCTATTAGTCTCCTTTGTTCCCTCTTGGCACTTTGTTCACTTCTTGTTCACCTCAGCACCTTCGTTATGCTACTCATTATATCCCCAACCTTCATGTCTCTAAGCAAGTCCCTTTCCTCTTCTAACTGCAAAACCCAGTCTTTCTTGAAACATCTAAGTGTCACTTGCTTGGTACTGTTTACAGCTATTTTCTAATCCTCCACCATTCTTCTTTTCTTAAGAAGAGCCCCCTGGAAGAGCCAATCTGGTCCAGCTTCCTGTATCTCACAGTGGCCCACAAGGTGCCTCAGGGAGCACACAAGACAACAAGATGCCTGCAGACTGTTGCAACTCACTTGCATCTAGCATTCTGAGGTAACTTTCTTCTAAAATAAGGGTGTTGAACTACCCATCATGGCCTCCAAATCTTAGCTTTTGAGATAGACTAGATATTTAATAAAGTAGTACAGAATTGGTGGGAAGTCCTGTGAAAGTGACTAGGAGCATCTGGCATGTCCATCTTAAGAATAGTTGAGTAGTGCTACTGAAATCCCAAATTTTGTATGCTTCTTTACAGTGAGCCAGATTAGACGTTGTAGGGCAAACTGGCTGTTGCTCTCCAACCATTAATAGCTGGACAGAGTTGTATACCTACAGTTCTCTCCTCTGCCCACTATCTATATTCAAAAGCTATGGATGCTTTATTGCATTCAGACACAAAATCTGATACTGCGAGGGTGTCGTTCTGTCTAGCCTTCTGGCTCCACTAAGTCTTTGAATAGATACTTGACTTTTCACTTCAATCTTGAAAATGTCTGATTATTTCAAACAGAAGATATTTAAGCTTTTACAAGCTGGGATTACTAAATGATCCATTGTGTCCTGATTGCTCTACCCTACTTAAATTCCTAAAACCTTTGTCTAGGAAAAAACATCCAAGTTATGTTAGCTACTTGCTCAATTTAAATAACATAGAAATGTTCCATTGGAAAAACAAACGGAACTACTTAAGAATTTATATCCTGCCTTTTGAATTTATAGGGTACCCCTAAGCAGTTGCTAACAATTAAATACAACAAGAATTAGTCTTAATTCAAGTCAGCATATTCAATAATCTTCATTGCATAACTTCTGCAGTAAAATAATCATGCACATCTCATGAAAACTTAGGCTACTTACTTGGAACAGCTCCAACATAAAATGAGAATGAAATGACTAAAAATGCATAACAGTCAGATTTTTTTATTCCTGCTTCTCAGATATAGGATTGTTAACTGGTCTGAGGGGAATGTTAAACTAGGATATATGGTTTTGAATACTTCACACAAAAAAGTAAAGGTCAAAAATGAAACACCAGTAAAACTGGATTCAAGAAATAAGCACCTGGATCCAACTTCATGAGATGCATTTTGATAAGGTTTGTCATTTTAGTTCAAATTCAATAATGAAACAAACTCAACAAAATGTTTGATATATGGATGACATTGTATCTTGATTTATTTGTCGTGATTTATTTGTATTGATTTTTAAGGATCTGTTGCATTCTTTATACAACTGATTGTTCATAGAAACATGGAGCTGGAGTGGGGTCTGTAGGATATCTAGTGCATTAATCCCCCGCTCAATGCAGACGATTCAGGGCTAGAACAACAGATGCCTATCTAGTCTCTGCTAGTAGATCTCCAGGGAGGGAGAGGCTACCTCCTCTATAGATAACTGGTTCCATTGTCAAACTCCTCCTATCTTGAAGAAGTTTCTTCTAATATTCAACCAAAATCTGTTCTCCCATAACTTAAGACCATCTTAAATTAGTCTTTCAGTCTGGGGAAAGAGAGAACCTTTGTTAACCTCTCTCTTATACAACAGCCCTTAAAGTATTCAAAAAGTGCTATCATGTCCTACTCAGTGCTCTCTCTTCCAGCTAAACATTATCGCTTCCTTCACTTTCTCCTCAAGGGGCTTGTTTTCCAGACCTCTGATCATCTTCTTTGCCCTCCTGGGAATCTACTCCAACATGTTTAGATCCTTCATAAAATATGGTGCCTCGATTTGGACACTGTACTCCAGATTGGGTCTGCCTAGGTCAGAACTAAGTGGGACAATTATGATTTGTGGCTCAATGATGTTAGAAAATGTTAGATCAAGGGTATGTTTCACATGGGGTGACTAGAAATAATACTTCCTACTGCAGGATTTAAATATTAGATATTTAGGTAAATGATCTAATTTTTGGGAAGACAAATTTTGTTCTTAACATGTTATGCATTCATTTGTCACTTATGCATGGAAGCAGATTGCACTGTTAACACCCCTATTCAGCATGCACATCAGCAATACCACAATATATTAAATGGTGATAGCAGATGCTGCCATATACCTCTACTAAGGTCATTCTCAGAGCACTGACAGGTGAGGGCTCAATATCCACCAGCTGAACGGCATGAAAACTCTGAATGTCAAAAGTTGCACAAGGACAAAACACACACATACACACACACACACAACACAGTTAGAACTGCAAGGCAAACACAGTTAGGCAAATAAGGTTAGTCAGGGAAAACTCAGCCCACTGCCTTTTACATACCCTTGGAAACAATTTGCCTGGAGGAGTCAGGCAGAGAAATTAAAGTAGCTTTTGTTGTGAAAAAAAGTTAGAAGTTAACAGTTGACTTCAAGAGCAAATATGTTCTCCATACGATAGGTTATCTAATTTGCCCTTCCTCAAAGGTAGCATTCAGGTTAGCAGGCTAAGACCCCCTTTCCCTTGCTAAGCACGATTTATCAAAATAGCTACAGGAAGCAAAAAATTATGTCACCTTATTGTTTTTAAAACAATAAACACTTAGTTTATCCTAGTTTTATTTCACAGGTGGAGGCAAAAATTTTAAAAAAGATAACCACCTAAAGGTTAACCACCTACCTAGTTAAAGGTGCCATTCCTGACTATCATATCCACAAATCCCTGCAGATATTTGGAGAGAGTACTATTTGAATAAATACATGCAGGTTCTATTATTATCATCTGTCTTTGATTATTTTAAATGGTTGAATCTGTTTAATTGTAAATTGTTTTCAAATTCTTTGTTAGGTGCCTTGGAACTATTTAGGGCAGAGAAATGAAGTACAGACATCCCCCAATATGTGCAGATACTCACACCCATTATCTTAATTACATTCGTGAGAAGCAATAATGCGACTCTCAGTGGAGACTAAGAGTATAGTTACCCCTGCTAACTAAAACTTACTTAGCAGTAAAACTTACTTAGCAGTAAAAAACCCCTGGTAAGTGGGCAAGAGGCACTTTTACAAGTGGTATCCTCTTATATTTAGCAGGGGGAGAGCAATTGTCCCTCTTCACCCCAGCACAGTGTCTTTCTCGTGGCTGTTGCTAGTGGTGTTCTCCATTCCTTTAGATTGTGAGCCCTTTTGGGACAGGGAGCCATTTAACTTTAATGTTATTATTTGCCTGTAAACCGCTTTGTGAACTTTATGTTGAAAAGCGGTATATAAATACTAGTGATTGATTGATTGACTGATTGATTGATTAATCAATCAATCAGATAGTTAACAGCAGTGAATCCCAGTGATTAAAAGTGAGCTGTGGAAACCATTCAGAGGAGCTGAGGAATCCTTGCAAAAACCCACTGTCCTACACAATGTATAGGATCGTGGCCATAATGGGGAGCCACAGCCAATGGCCAGGTAGGTTAAGTGAACTGCCAGTTAAAGTTTGGAAACCACTAATTAACAGGAATCGTAAGAACCTAAGAAGATCCCTGCTGGATCAGGCTAAAGGCCAATCTAGCCCAGCTTCCTGTATCTCACAGTGGCACACCAGGTGCCTAAGGGACCTCAGTAGACAACAAGATGCTTGCAACCTGTTGCCACTCACTTGCACCTGGCACTCTGAAGTAGCCTACTATTAATGTAAGGAAGTTGCATCACCCATCATGGCATAAAGCCCACAATGGACTTTTCCTCCAGAAATCTGTCCAGTCCCCTTTTAAAGGAATCTAGGCCAGATGCCATCACCACCTCCTGTGGCAAGGAGTTCCATAGCTTAATTACACGATGGGTATAAAAGTATTTCCTTTTATCTATTTTAACTCTCCCAACACTCAATTTCAGTGGATATCCCCTGTTTCTGGTATTGTGAGAGAGGGAAAAGAACATCCCTCTATCGACTCTATCCACCTGTGCATAATCTTGTATGTCTCAAACATGTCTCCCCTCAGGTGCCTTTTTTCCAGACTGAAGAGCCCCAAATGCTGCAGTCTTTATTTGTAAGAGAGTGCCCCAGCCCTGTAATCATTTTTGTCGCTCAATTCTGCACCTTTTCTAGCTCCCCTATGTCCTTTTTGAGATGTGGTGACCAGAACTGTATGCAATATTCCAGATGTGGCCTTACCATTGATTTGTACAATGGCATGATAATATTGGCTGAATCAGGAAGTTCATTCTTAGTTTCCTTTCTAGCCTGCATGCTGCCTGCATGCTGGTCTTGCTATAAGCTTTCTGCTTACAGCATCTGGTTAAAACAAGATACATTATTGCTTCATGCAAATGTAATAAAAATAAACAGAGATAATGGGCATGGGGAACTGCGGAGACAGGGTTCCCTCTTATCTATCATTTCTGGTATCAGTGAGGGAACGTACCCTCCGCTGATACCAGGGGAGGCCTGTATTAATAAGCATTTATTTAAATTCAGTAAGTCTTTAACAATTACCCTTTTAAGCCTCAGCTTTATCTCTTCTCACCATAACCTCAATAAATTTAAAAGGTTCCATGAGGACTCCTAACTCACAACTAACAGAGCAACAAGCAAGGTTTTTACTGTCAATACAGTTCTCTTGCTAATGACAACTCTGGAATCTAGCACAGTTACAGCTGATTGTATCAGTTACACAGTTGATTTAGATAAAGATTTTCTTCTCATTCCAATACTACTAAGATTCATAATCCAATAAGCTTTATATCCGATTCCTACTAGAGTAAAACAGTCCTATGCAGATGTTGAAATCATATATATAGTGCAGAATTGGAACAGTACCAACCTCAGTCTGTAGTCACCTGCCCTGTATGTACATTGTGTGTTGGACTTCATTTTGCATAGGGACCTATGTTTATAGATCCAAAGTAAGATACATATGTGTGATCTGCATAGCCCAGTTTTGTGGAGTATGTATAGGGACTCTTACCTCAGGCTCCAAAACGTTCAAGCACCTATGTGCATTATTATATTATCATCTTTGAATTTTTTTTGTTGAAAAATGGTATATAAATAGTGATTATGATTATGATTATGATTATTACTACTAATGATGAATATATGGATTATGAAAATAAATATGGATGAAACATATTAAAGTAGCCCCCATCATCGGGGCACTGGGAACAATATCAAGAAATTTTGCAAAGTATATGGAAAAAATGCAGCTTCCTGCTATAACATCCCTGGAATTGCAAAAGGAGGCATGGCTTGGAACATTATACATACTATGTCTATATTTGGTTGATATCTAGGTATGCAGTGGAAACCCGTATCAGACTAATACTACCAGTCAATGATATTTTTGTTATCTTTTTGCTTGTTTATTGACTGTGTTTTGCAGTGGTGTAGTAGTAGTAGTAGTAGTAGTAGTAGTAGTAGTAGTAGTAGTAGTAGTAGTGAAAACAATGGGTGGAGCAAGTGCACCACTAGGAAGAGTAAGCTGGTATGATCCTGAACTTGCATCACTTGTAGGACCTGAATGCTGCAAAGGGCTCAAAGTTCCAACACTGAGAAGTTTTGGACAGAGTCCAACCCAGAGCTCAGTTCACTTCAGCCCACTGATTTCAACTGGTTCAAGCACTTCTAACTCCAAGGGATTGGAGCCCTGGTTGTAATGCAGTATTTCAGGTGGAATGCCAGGAGATTATGGGCCAGGGCTATCCAACGGTCCAGTGCCAATGCAGCCACAATGTGGCCCCAAGGTAAGGGCTACATGCCTTTACCCTGAGGAGTCTTCTGTGACTGCTCTCCTACCACAGGATGCTCTGCATGCCCCGTTAGCACAGCTGCATCAGTGCTGGAAAACTGGATCGTTTAAAGTCGCAAAATTCTAAACAGCACACCCTTCCTGTAGAGTTGGGGCCTTGCTTTCCACATTTTATTTGTTTTTTAACATCGTTATACCACCCTTCCTCCAAGGAGCTCAGGGTGATGTATATTGTTCCTTCCCTCCTTTTGTCCTTGCAACAATCCTGTGTTAAGCTGTGTAGGTTAAGCTGAGAGACAGAGACTAGCCCAAGGTCACCCAGGAAGCTTTGTGGATAAGCAGGGATTTGAACCTGGATCTTCCAGGCCTGAGTCCAACACCAGAACCACTGGCTTCCTAATTTCTCGGACAGCAATTTCTGTGTACCCAAACCTTACTCTACTTGTAAAATGACTTCTCTGGATTGTGGCCCTCAAACACAGAAAAGAGGAATTAAATTACAATTTTTAAAATGCCTTACGGTGTCACTGTCACAGGGCTGGAACTGGAAAGGCTGTGGCTTATGAAATACCGAGTTCTCTTGTAAGATCAATTGAAAATTGTGATCTCGCACTACCTGAAAAACACAATAAATAAGTTTATATTCTCTTCCTGACATAAAATGTTTGATTTTTTTTCCTTTTATAATGCGGGCAGTGGTCAACTTTTTTATCAGTTGCAATGAGTTTCAAAACCAGTATTATCTCACAAATTGAGTGCTTTTCTTTTCTTTAAGTGAGAGGAGAGGTCTCCAAACTATGGCCCAGAGGCCACATTCAGCCTGTCGCAAGATTTGTTCTGGTCCGCAGCAACTTAAAGTATTTTTTCCTCAACAACTCAGACAGTTAACACATGCAGTTCTGTCTGCTGCACTCCTTTCCGTATGGTCAGAGTGCAATCAGTCTGGCTACCCTCATTTCAGTCACCTGGGCCATATGCTTTAAGACCCTCAAACCATAATTATTCAATTTTAACTTCACCCCCACTGATAAAACAAATCGGGTTTCCGCGTGTTGACTTTTCAACAATGCTGTAAAACAATCATGGTGAAGGAATGGCGTCATTTTTCCACATGCGTAACAAACCATAGCAAAATGGCTTTCCACAACTGAACAGAAACAGGGTGCTGTGTGTCGCTTGCCTCCACTCTGTATAAAGCTGATTTTTTGTGTGTGTGCACAAAAATGTATAAAATATACGTGACACTTGAACTAAGAAGTTTGGATATGCCTGATGCTGCTCAAACTCAGTTCCTTTGGGATCCCCAAATACATGCAAATTCAATCACAATATTTATCAGAGAACATTTCAGAGTTGGAAGTTTTTTGAAATACTTAAATTATCATGGGCCATAACAATCCTAGGAGACAGAACTGGCAATCAGTGCCATCAAGTCTGATCTAGATAAACCTAGCATAAGGCAGCTTCCTATGTTCCCATACAATGTTATACAGAACATTAATCTTTAGGTTAAAATTAAGTATAGGAAAGTGAAAGGTTTTATAAACCAAAGGAAGGCTTAACACAAACCAGATTACATCATCATGATTTTAGGGTATCCATATTTCCTAGAGACAGAATGGGTGGTGCAATCACTGTATTAGAAAAGCTACTGAGAAGGGCACCTCAGTGGAAAACCCAGTTATCAACCATTCAGTGAGATGAGTGCAGATTATTTAGCATTTTGAGGTACTTCATTTCTCTCTCTCTCTCACGTCAACTGTATTATATGGCTTGTACAATTGTTCTGTGCCCATGGGGAGGAGGTGTGAACTGATGGCTGAGCTGCTGGTACTGCCTGAAGCTAAGCAGGAAAATCTGTGGTTTGCTTTTGGATGGGAGACGAATGCCGGGCTGTGACAAGCTGCAGTACCTGTGGTGGCAGAACAGAGTCGCTGTGGAGCTGATTAGCTCACCGCAAGTGAGAGTGCGGTGGAGTGAGTGAGGAGGCCAGCCGGCAAAGAAGGGAATGCGACCTTGAGGACCTGTCCAGGCTGGACTTGCAATTGCCTGCTGAGGCTTGATGGCAGGCAGCCAAAGGAGGGAACCACACTGGGAAGGCAACATCTGGGCCTGAGGATTGGCAGATCACAAGAATACTGTAGATTTGTAAAAACCCCATTGAAAAAAATGGTGGTTTAGACTAGCCTGCTCATGTAAGCCGCCTTGGGCATTTGCTTTGGCATGGGAAAGGTGGGGTATAAATTCTTCAAATAAATAAATAAGTAAATATAACTGAAAAGAGATTTAATAAGTGATGAAGCTGAGTAGGCTTAGGCAAGCAATAAGCACAATTGAAAATATTATGCTAAACAAATGGAGAACATGAAGGTTCTGTTATACCAAGTTATGGCACAGGATAACCTGACAGCCAACATTGCAACACTGGCCCAACAGGGAAGGAGGTGTAGTTACTTGTGTTTTTTATACTGTGCAGTAGTTGAGAGAAAAGCCACAAAAAGCAGTACAGGCACCCCCAAGTATCCGTGGGGGATAGGTTCCTGCTGCTACCATGGATATCTGAAATCGTGGACAGCAGCAAACCCTACTCAAATCCCCCTGTTGCACTCATGACTTATCTCTCTTCTTTTCAAATGCTTTGCAAAAGGGAGATAAGAATTGAACTAGGGACCTTATGCACATATGTTCTCCTCCTAGACAACCATCTCTCCCTTAATAACAAGGGTAGCAGGTGCCCCCACTATTGGTCTGCTACATCAATCATGGGTTTCCTCCCACTTCCCACCACGGAGGGCAGTGCAAACACTGTGCAGGAGGGGCAGTCTTCAGCTTGTCAAGAACTGGGACCTACTTTAAACTTCAATTACCAACATGGGACGCACATTCAAGAGTATGCATCCACTTCTCCACCCTCTCCCCTCTTTATGTGGAACAGGAAACCCATGGTAGCAGGCTGGTTAACAAGCCAGCAAAAGGGGTGAGTATGCGTGAGACCATAACTTCTTTCCCTGCCTATTGGTGGCCAATCGCTGTCTACTGCTACTGAACTACTATGCCTTCCAGGGCAACTGAAAAGAGACAAGGGGCACAGGTCAGCAAAGCAACATCATATATTCAATATCGAAAGATGAAGGGAATGAAGGAAGATGAGGAAGATGAGGTACAGCAGAAATGAACTGCTATAATCTCTGCAGTGCCACATGTGTTCTGTCACTACAGGCATGCCCTGGTATCTGCTGGGGTTCCATTCCGGACACCTCTGTAGATACCTGAAACCATGGATACTGGGGATGCCTTTTTAAAGATAGGGGAACATCAACAGCTTTGCTGCAACAAGGTAAAAAAGATTTATTCAATGTTTCCCTTTTGTTAATATGTGTCCCAGTTTCCACTGTATCCTTGGATAACTGAACAGTGGATACTGAATCAGTGGATGCTTGGGCACGCCTGTATATACAGTAGTTCATGTAGTTCTGCCACTATATCATTCTATAACCTTGATCTCTTTGGATTCCTCCTGTTTTAGGACTGCTCACAATAAACTACCCCTGCCCTTCCCACTCTACTTTGGCACAAAAAGGTAATTTAAAACTTACCCGACTGGACGTTTCCAAAAGAAACTGGAATGTGTTTTGTACAGCTTGGCATATTTCTAATTCAGTCCTGCTGAATGCCATTAAATAATCCTTAAGATGATCATATACATTCCCATCAAGAGCCTGCAACAAAGAAGGAACAAAACAAAATTTCACTCCACAAGTCAAACATGACTATGTGCTATCTATAAAAGGTAATGTTTCCATGTTCAAGTCTATTTATGATGGTGGGCAGCTTTGGATGGATTCATTGCCGTTTTCAAACAGTAGAGAAATTGCAATCTATTCTCACTAGCCGGCACTACAGAATATTCTAAAAGCCAATATTAATCACTCAATGTGATTTCTGGATATCAAAAATAAATCTTATCCATAGCGTAAATTAAAGATGTCAGGTCTGCACAAGAGATTTTTCTTAGAAAATCTGAATTTTCTCAAAGCGACTAGCTTTGTAAAAAACATAACTTCTATCAGGCTTAACATACGTTTCATGTAACTGTCTTGTTTCAAATTCTTTTACTTGGATGACTATTGTTGATGTTACATTGTTAGTTCTCTAGCAGAGTCATCTCATGTTTCTAGTAATATATTATACACATACTACTCCACAGTAGATTAGCAGGTACCCACACTCAAAATGACCATAATTAATTGTGTTCATTGTTAACATTTCATTATTAACAATGAATAATGAATTGATTAATGGAAATTCTTACATTAGACTAGATGCAACATGGGAGATACATGTTTACGATCTCCTAGAGTTTCTCCTGTACTAACTAAAAGCTGTATCCATGGACTGCTTTGAAGATCAAGGACATGACACTCTGGGAAAGGACGCTATTACTCTGCTCACAAACTCTTTTTGCTACATGTCCTCTCCTGCCATCTAATGCTGTTATTAGTTCTGCGACGAAGGTAGCTATAGTATCTGTACATGTCGCATATCTAGTCTAGCCCTAATGATTGAAAAAATACTATTCTATTGACTACTTGTACCCACAAAGGTGAACATGTATTTTTCTTTATCCACAAAAGTTAAAGTAAAACTTTACAGATCACCTAATGCTTAGGGGAGATAAAAATATCTTATTGCCTTTAGACTGAATTCATGAGAAAAATCACCATTGATTTTTCTTTTACAAGCCTGCAATCCAATTTAACACATTACAGCATTCATGTTGGGATTGCCGAAAGCCTTTCCTCACAGCAATGCTCTACACATAGACAACACATTTCAAAGCTCCCTATTATGTGCCAGGTCTCAACCATATGCCTATGAGTTAACATATGCAGAGTATAACTGAGGCAATGCACACAGTAATATGCTTCTAAATGAGGTGCTGACTCTACTAAGCACGACCCAGGAAAAAAGCTTTTCGGCAATCTCTGTGTGGGAACCAAAACAAATCATGAGTGCCCCTTGACCACAGATGCCTGGAAAGCAGCTGAGTTGCGATTTTAGCCTAGATTCAATCTCACTAAGCAATTCATTGGGCTGCCCTGGACTCTTTACAGCCTCTTTTCTGAAACCAGCCTTATAAACAGAGTCACCTACCATTTTGGCAGCTTAGTAGTTAAATTGTACATATCATAAGAGCCCTGCTGGATCAGACCAATAGTCCAGCATTCTGCTTTCAGCAGTGGTCAGATACTTCCAGGAAGCTCACAGGCAAGGCAGAAAGGCACAAACCTTCCCCTATCTGTCTCCAGCAACTGCTTTCAGAGGTACAATGTCTCTGAAAATGAAGACTCCATTTAAATGTCATGCTCAATAGACACTGATATGCTACTGCCCTGTTGGCTGGTCTTTGTACCTACTCTCTTCCATGATGGCATACCATTTGTCAAAGAGGGAACAAGTCTAAACCATTGTCACTTTACCATTACATTGGAAAAACAGGCCTGACAAGTGGAAACGGATACTGTGCCGTTTCTAGCTATGCAAGAAAGTCAAAGACATGATACGCAGAACACATCCTCATGTCACCTTCTGCATTCAGAGACAGCAACTCACAAATTTAATACCAAGGGATTGCCAACACATCAGTTAATTAACAAGAGTAGACTGACTGGTGTCCATCATATAACACAAACAGCACTACTACTCTGCAAACACTAGCCCTCATTTCTGACAATTATAGTCTACTGCTATTAAGGAAGAACTCTTTCAATGATTCAGGTTATGGGAATCATTCACAAGAGTTACAAAGCAAGCACACAGTCATTACAGGAAATAATTCAGCAGCAAAAGAAAACTAATGTCTTGGAGCCATCCCGAAAAGCAAAAAATGAACTGTGTGTGAATTGGCATGCTTAGCTCATACATCCATCAGTGAGGCTGGTTACAAGTGGCTCTAATCAGACTTAGATGTGAATGCTACAATGCACGTAGCTGCCATTACAATGGGCAGAGCCGGGAGGCAGCTTGTGTACTGTATAGGCCCCTGGGGATGCAATGTGTCTCTGTGTATTTAGCACTATTATACTCCCCATAAGGATCTTCTCAAGCATACTGGATAGGAGGTCACTATGTTAGCATCCCAAAGTATATAACTAAAACTATAACTGAAACTATTTTCAGAGAAATGAAGGGTTGCTATTCACAATGGGAAAAACAGACATGCTCTGGGATGTCAGTGGAGTGGAGGCAAAATTATCCTTGGTATCTCAATTGCCAGTTTCCTGGGAGACTGAACAGGTTTTGCAGAGCACAATCTATTTATTGTGTCCAAAATAGCTTGTGACAAGAGCACTAGCTTGTACAAGTTATTGTACTTTTGGATTTTTAATGCTTCTAAATTATTGCTCCTCAGCTACAGAAAGATGATAAAGAACCTCAATAAGGGTTATGACACAAGCTACCCACTTCCTTAAAAATGGTATCAAGGGTTTACTGAAACAACTATCAGATAACTATCAAAATTGGTAATATAATTATGTAGGTATGTATGTCTTGCTGAAATGTGTATATAAGCAATCTTCAAGGACTAGGTAATCAATATAGGACAGTGGACAGTCAATATAAGTGGACAGTCTTATTATAAACCAGCTGAAGTCTCATGAGAAAAAGTATTTTTTAAAACCTAAGAAGGCTTAAAACCTTATTAAGAAACGTGAGGCTTTTTTGACAGTTTCAAAGTAGATATCCTATAATTAAACTATACAGAGATAAGGTGAACTGCATGTAAATGGTGCATGTTTACTGTGGTCAGGAGTGACTGACATTACTGGCTAAAGAGTGTCATTTTCTGCCTATCTAACTCTTTAGTATGTTGGACAAAAATGGGCCAGGCTGACAAGTGACAAGATGTGACAAGATTGTGTCACATTCAAAAATACACTATTTATCTAGATCTGGAGCAAACATGAGTTTGCTGATCTAGCCATGGTTAAGATCCCACCAGCTGTGTTACGGATTAACAAACAACATAGCTGATGTCGTCTGCTATGATCTTCTACACAAAGTGGAGGAAATCAACAGAATTAAGGCCTTGCCCCTGCTGCATCCGTTCATTTTCTGAAACAGAGAACTACAGGAAAAGGGGGCTTAAAATAACCTAAATCATGTTTGCTCTTGGCTCAGTGACCACATTCAAAAGGAATCTCTTTATTCCATGCTATTACATCGTTGTATAAAATATTTCCCCGTTTAGTTCCTTCAGTCTCCTCTGTAGCTAAGCCTAAATAAGTCTTGTCTGAAATATTTATTCTGCACCATGTCTACCATTTTCTTCTACTTCTTTTGATACCTCCTGTGTGTGTTGACTTTTAGATTGTAAGATACTCGGAGCAGGGATATGTTATTGTGAATTTTGCAAAGCATCACGCACATTGACAGAACTATATAAATCAGGGGTGTCAAACATAAGGCCTACAGGCTGGATACAGCCCCTGTTATAACTGGGCTATATCCCAGTGTGATAATTGGGTTCTCTCATACCTTGAAAATTATGAACAAGATTTGCACATTTTCTCTTCTGTCATTTGCAGCTAATGAGTTTCTGTGTGAGAACAAAATATTTATTTCTGGACATCATCTGCTTAATGATGTTACTTCTGAATCTCAGAAGTATGTTATTCAGCCCACTATCTGGAACAAGTTTGACACTCCTGATATAAATAATAAACTGAGCAAAATCAGGAGCTAAAATAAGATTGTGTCATATCACAGATGGTCAACACATTTCCAACTCATCTTTAGGCAGATGGTACTAAACATTAAAAGTATTACGATACTGTCCAACTGAATCAAAGAGTAATGTAGGTGGTGGTTGTTTTTGCTTGTTTTACACTAGGCTGAAATTGATTTTTTTTTAAAAGATGTACTCATAGCTCAAACACGCAAGTTTAACTCTGCGTGTCAGCTAGTTTAGTACTCTAGTCCAAGTAAACTGGCAGAAAACAGTATTAAAGATAAAATTATTAAATGTATAGAAGAACAAGATTTCCCGAGGAGAAATCAGCACGGCTTCTACAAATGAAAAACCTGTTCCATCAAACATTTGGACTACATATGCAGGCAGCGGTCATCTGTACTTGGAACTTCCAAAAAGCTTTTGACAAGTTTCTCACAAAAGGCTCCTGAGTGAACTTGGCAAGTAATGTGTTAATGATGCCACTTCCTAATTAATGATGCCACTTCTGGGTTAGTTAGAATAGGCTACTTTAGAATGCCAGGTGCAATGGAGTGGCAACAGGATGCAAGCATCTTGTTGTCTCATATGCTCCCTAAGGCACCTGGTGGGCTACTATGAGATACAGGAAGTTGGACCAGATAGGCCTTTGGCCTGATCCAGCAGAGCTCTTCTTATGTTATGTTGTGGTTTTGATATTTTGATGAAAAGGCTATTCTGGTTTTGCAAATCCTGAAGCAGCACAAGAAGCCCGGCAAGACACTGAACCTCAGCTCCGTGACCACTATAAACAACCTCTAGCCTTCCTCCAAAGATTTCACTTGGTACTCCTGCACACAGAGAAACCTAGAAAGATGCTGAATCTCAGCACTTAACCGCACGTATTGCACTTGTAGAGAATTCTGGGATATACAGAGCCCTGTGTGGAGTCCTCAACTTCTGCCAATACATCCCTGGGGAGAAACAAATGGTAAAAAGGATATATTTTACTGAACCAGTTGCAACTGAATATTATGTACACTTTTAAGCCTGAGAAAACATTTCATCAGCAGAATGGAAAGGTAGCCTGTCCTCAGATATAAAATGAACACTTGCTTTCTCCAAGGTTAACTGGCAGACTCCTACCAGCAATCAAAGATACATTCTGAAAGCAACTGTAGCTTTATCATATAGGTGTTTACAGACCTACACTGAGGGAATTATTTAACATCTTATGGTAAGCAAATGGTGTCATACAAGTCATCACAGCAGAAGCTAGTTGGGCTATGGGCCTCATCACTTTTGTACCCATAATTTCGGGTTAATGTTTTGAAACTGCAACACTGCATTATCAAAATACAAAGTTCCCATTCTGCCAACATGAATAAGATTGAGCTCAATGGAGTCTCTATGCTATTCTCAGGGACATGGTGGCGCAGTGAGTTAATCCGCTGTTGCTGGGCTTTCCGACCGGAAGGTTGGGAGTTCAAGACTGCGTGAGGGAGTGAGCTCCCGTTGCTTGTCCCAGCTCCTGTCAACCTAGCAGTTCAAAAGCACCTAAATGCAAGTAGATAAATAGGGACCACTGCGGTGGGAGGGTAACGACGTGCCGTGTGCTACGGCATAGAGTCATGCCGGCCACATGACCATGGAAGCTTGTCCTCGGACAAAACGCCGGCTCTACAGGCTTTGAAACAGAGATGAGCACCGCCCCCTTTAGTCGGTCACGACTAGACCATTCGGTCGTGGGGAAACCTTTACCTTTTATGCTATTCTCACTACCATACCCCCCCTTCAAATTTAACATAAGAACAGCTTTGCTGGATCAGACCAAGGGACCGATAGTCCAACTTCCTGTATCTCACAGTGGCCCACCAGATGCCTCAGGAAGCACCCATGACAACAATACACCTGCATCCTATTGCCACTTTTTTGCACTTGGCATTCTGAGCTAGCCTACTAAAATCCGGAGGTTGCACATACCTATCATGGCTCATAATCTGTGATGGACTTTTCTTCTAGAAATCTGTCCAATCCCCTTTTAAAGGTATCCAGGCCAGATCCTGTGGCAAGGAGTTCCACTGATTAATTACTTGCTGGGTAAAACAGTATTTTTAAAATCTGTTCTAACTCTAACACTTAATTTTAACGGATGTCCCTTGGTTCTGGTGTTGTGAGAGAGGGAAAATAACATCCCTCTATCCCAGTGGTCAGGGAACAGGGGTAAATTACCCCAAATGGGGTAAAAATGAAATTCCTGGGGGTAATGGACAGATAGGAGTATGCCCCGCCCCCTTTTCCCTCATCCTTCCTTCATGACCAACGTTCTCTCTTCTGACCAATGGGAAGTTCCTCTCACTCTTCTGACCAATGGGAAGTTCCTCTCACGCTTGATGGATTTCCCTTGCTTCCAATAGGAGATTAGAAGTGGCAAGGTACTTGGCCCCCAATAGGCAGCGTTCCCCTCCCTTCCCAGGTGGCGAAGAAGGCCGTGGTTATCGATCCCGCTGCTGGTCGAGGGAGAAGGAAGCAACAGCAGAGAAAATGACGGCTGTGGCTGCAACTGCGGTGGTGCTGGGTGATGGGGGAACTGGCGAGGCCAAGCCTATTCCGGGCAGCGAGGCCGGCGCAGACCCACTCCCGGCTGGCACTCAGGCAGCCGTGGAGTTGGCGGTGCTCGACGCCAGGGAAGTGCCCGAACCAGCTCTGGGTGGGGAGGCCAAGGTGCCGCCGCCGCCACCCAGGAGCCCGGCAGGGACGCGAGACGTGCAGGCATGGGGGAGGCTCTGGTGAGCGGCTGAGGTGTGTGTGTGCGCATGTGCCTGCAGGCGTGCACGTGTGTGTGTGTGTGTGTGTGTGTGTGTGTGTGTGTGTGTGTGTTGAGAGGACTTCTGTGGGCGTGCCTCTTTGCTTGTGAGCAGCTAGGGCTCTCCCCGGGGTTGCCTTGTCTTGCTGTCCCAAGGAGTGGGGCGGGCAGGCGAGCGAGTGGGGGGCGGGCTGGGGTGCTTGCGCCTGTGCAAGGAGTCAAGGACACAAAGAGAGGCAGGAGGCAACGAGGCAAGGCGAACAGCAGAAAACAAAAACAAAATCAGAACTGCGGTTGCTGCCCCCCCTCTCTGTCTGTCTGTCTGTGTGTGTGTGTGAGAGAGAGACACAGACAGACAGACAGCCCACCCCAATCTGTTCATTATAAAGAGAAATCTTAAGTCCAAGCACCTAAACCTGTTGTCAAAAAGGTAAGCTAGTTGTAACCCAGAAGGGTTGAATTCTATTCTCTCAAGGTCTGCAGGTGTACCCAAACTCCTTACAACTTCATATTATAGCATTAATTAAGCTTATTAATTAATCAAATAAAAAGCAATGGGTTCCAATATGTAATTTTTTTTTCTTTTGTTCTGGCGGGGGGGGGGGGCGGTAACGTCGGCGTATCTAAATATATTTTGGGGTAAAAGGTAAAAAAGTTCCCTGACCCCTGCTCTATCCACTCTATCCCTTGCATAATTTGATTTGTGCAAGATTGTAACAGTACCTATGTTGCTGCCCTAGCGTAACTTCTCAGCTCCCAGTACTGCACTGGTAAAATGATGTTTGCACCTCTGTTGTCTCAATTTTTGGCCTTAGTTAAGTAAGTCTACCAAACTATATCATGAACAACATATTCAACAGTCAGCAGAAAAAGGTTTATAAATCTGAGAAATATAGTCTTGATCTTACCACCATGTCAATGGAATTGTTACAGCTCCGGACAATTTTAATGGAATTTCCAGTTTAATAGTTTCTGGACATTAATAATGAACTTAACATACCTTAACTCTGCTGAGCTCAGCAACATTCTGACAAGCAGAAAATATGAGAAGTGGCTAACAATCCTTCAGGAAAGAAGGGACAGCCAGGGAAAGCCCATTGTTTAAAGCTGCTTTATACAGCAACATGAACTTTTTTCTCTCAAAGATTATCCACTGCCAGGGCCAGTGTCAGCAGTTGGCCAAGGTTGGGCACTGGTTAGGGCTCACCCAGTTCACTCATAAAACCCACGCCCATCTGGGGAATTGGCGGCACAATGGAGTTGTTGAGCAGCAAATGGAAAAGAGTTCTGCCTCATACACTGAGGCTGCTGCTTTATACTCCCATTGTCTGGTAAGCATCCTTCCTCCTCCTCAGAAAGCATAGCAGAATGCTTTGCTTCAACTCCATTGAATGATGGTGGAGGAAAGCCCCCACTGCAGCTGTCTAAGTGCTAAGAGCACTTAGTGAGGGAAATTTTGAATTTTAACTTGGGGTTTGCAAAGAGGAAGGATGGCTGGGGCTTCTGCTTCCCCTCTCCAATTGGCTGGTAAGTTACAAGAATACTTACCAAGTAGTGGGGGGAAGAAAAACCAAAGTTGCTAATAGACGGAGTTCTCCTTTGGAATGGGGGGTTGACAAATATGCATGCACACAGTCCCATTGAGCACATACCCAACAAACTAGAGGTGAAGCTTCATATTTTCGACACTTCTACTCTAGCCACTAGCTGAGACCTGAGAAGCTCAGCATCAACCCTGCTTCTCCTAAGCAAGATAGGCAGTGTGGATATCACTCATCTGGGATGGAGCTAGTCTGATGGAGCACCACATGCCTCAGGGACCACACAAGACAACAAGATGCCTCCAGACTGTTGCAACTCCTTTGCACATGGCCTTTCTGAGATAGCCTGTAAACTGCTACCCCATGAATTGCTGAAGTCTGCTGGGGTTGCGGGGAGGGGGAGTGCCAGAAGAACCTCCAGGCAGCAACTAAATGAACAACGTCCACAAATACAGAAGGCTGGAATCCACGCGTCTAAAAGATAGTTAAATGATTGCTAGAGATGTGAACTATATCATTTAGAATTGCTTATCTGAAATTCTTTTCTTATCTTTTTCATGCTTTCAGCATTCAGGGTGAAAAATTTATTTCTGTCTCTATGGTATGGTGGTTTCTGGAGGTGGATTGATGTCATCAAACTCCCACAGAGCTCACCAGTGGCCTGAGGCAATTCAGCTTTGTCTTCTATGCATGGTTCCCCCTTTCTTGCTTTTAGTATTTTTTTCTTAGTTTTGCACCAGCTTTCCAATTAAAAGCTTCACAAGGTGGTATATATCAAGCTGTTGCCCTAGGATCCAGTAGATTCATAGTTGGGCCTTGTGATAACCCCCCTTGCTCCACCTTCTTCCAAGGGGCAGATTGACATCATACAGGTTGAGATAAAACATGGAAAGTTTTTCCATGTTTGAAGCTGATTAAGACCTTTCCATTGTGCAAACCATTGTTAAATTGTTAAATTGTTCCATTGTTAAAAGTTTTACAGCTGCTGTTTTAATTTTTTATTTTTATTGCTATATTTTGAACCTTCAATGCTACCTGGATGGTTTTAGGATATAAATCTTCTAAACCAGTGGTTCCCAAACTTTTTCTGCTGGTGACTCTCTTGAACTATTGGGCTTTTGACCATGGGCCCCCATTAGGGCTACATGGTGGGTTTTTTCATGAGGATTCCCTGGCTCTCTGGGAGCTTTGGCTCGAAGTTTGGGAACTACTGTTCTGAACAGTAAGTCTCTGTATAACAAATGAGGATACAAATAACAATGTCCATCAAGTTTTCTCTCTTTAATCCAGGAAAATTCTTCCTTTTCACCACAGTTCTGCTAACAATAGTTAGTGTGTGATGCTTGGATCAGGGAACCCAGACTTTAAAACCCCACTCTCTGATAACCTTGAGTTGGTCTCTCTCTTTCACAGCAAAATTGTGATGATTGAGCTGGGCAGGGAGGAGAGCCAAAAAGTGGCAGGAAAGGAAACTCAAGTGTTCCAGCACTTGCTCTAACTTTTCTCTAGTTTTCACTGATAAATAAGGCAGTGTTTTAATCAGTGTGGAATGGGAATTTACAAGTATTTTTAGCTCTGTTTTATTTGGGTGGGGTGTAGGAGATGTGTCTTCTATTTAAACTTTTTAAATGAAAATAGTTTTATTTAGTAAAAGCATGAAATAGTAGCACTTTTTTCACTCTAGCAGAAACTGAAGATTCTATGTGGGTAGGTGGTGGGATATTATCAGCTGCAAGATTCCATAGAGAAGACTTTCATGAAAGCAGTCCTTTTGGCTGGCATCCAAAGTAAATTATATTTTACTTTTATACATTATATTTTCCTGGAAATGTTTAGCTTAGAATGTACTTTTCTCAATGTGTATTAAAGCATGGCCTGTAAATAAGAGCTTTCTTTAAAGTTTTAAAACATATTAGCATAGTACTTTAGATGCATCTTTACAGTGGTCTATAATTCCACAGTTACTCCTGTCCTTAGTACCTGTCTCACTTAGTAACTGTCTTATATGAACTATGTCTCAGGCAATGTCTAAAAAATTACAAAGTGACAAAAATGCTAAGTTACATGGAACTTTTTCAAGAAGCCTTTGGGACTGCAATTGGCAAATCCCTTTGAATCTGGACAAATGCACAGGAGAAAAAGGTTGAGAGTGTTTAGTGCAGTGGTTTTCAACTTTTCATCTCATGGCACATTGACAAGGCACTAAAATGGTCAAGGTGCACTTTCAGTTTCTTGATAACTGACAAGGCACATTGCACTGCTGGCTGAGGGTTCACATCCTTCAATAGCCCTACATAATATATGACCCTCTCCCGAACTCACACAACACTCCTGCACACCACGTCACACCAATATGCCAGGGCACAATTGGTAGTTTAGTGACTCAGACTTTTGCCTTATTTCTGGAAGTTCAAGCAATGGCCCTAGACCAGTGACGGCGAACCTATGACACATGTGTCAAAGCTGACACACCACAACACTTGGGGTGACACCAGCATTCACCAATACCTGACAAAAACTGAGTTTGTTTTACTCATTTTTCATTTTTGTAATTGTTTGCTGTTTCTTTATATAGTACATAGTACCACACATGATTAGACTGCATTTTTTGTTTAAATAAATGAATATAAAGAATGGTTTCTCTTTTGTTTGGGAAGGGGGCTGACATGCCAGCAGAGTCAAGTTAAGCATTTTCCTAAGTTTTGACACACTGAGCCCAAAAGGTTTGCCATCACTGCCCTAGACTGTGCTCCTAAGCAAAAAGAGAAAAGCATGAGTACATAAGTATGCACATGCACTCTCCCCAATCCCCTCCCACCTTTGCCTTTTAATAATGTGGAATCATAGCCCTGGGATAAGAACATAAGAGCCCCACTGAATCAGCCCACAGGCCCATCCAGTCCTGCTTCCTGCATCTCACAGTGAACAACTAAGGAGCACACAAGACGACAATACTTTCATCCTGTTGCCACTCCCCTGCACCTGGCATTCTGAGGTAGTCAACTTTTAAAACTAGGAAGTTACACATACCCATCATTGCTTTTAACCTGTGTTGGACTTCAGATATCTGTCGAATCACCTTTTAACAGCATCTAAGTCAGACTCCATCACCACTTCTTGTGGCAAGGAGTTTCACAGATTAATTACATGCTGGGTAAAGAAATATCTTTACTTCTTGTCTTCTAGATCAGCAAGCGCCAACCCCAGCCCATGGACTGGACTCGGGACCCGCTGAGACCCTTCTGCTTAGGGTGAAACGAGCTTACCATTCCACCTGGGAGCTTCTTTGGAGTGCCACAGATCACTTCTGACTTTTGTGCCAGCCTGCTGCTTCTGGGGTCTGCTGCCCCAGCAGGCTTTGCACCTGGATTTCTGGGCATGGGCAGAAGACCGGCGCAAAGGCTAGGGCGTCTGTGGAGTTCCAGGGAGGCCCCAGGGTGGAACGGTAAGTTTCATCCATGCTGGGAACATTTTTGCAGGAAAGCAGAGATCCGTGGTTTGGGGACTGCTGTTCTAGACTAAAAGGGGCTTAAGCTGAGAAAGAATGCCCTGTTTTCAACCAAGGAAGAATTGGAATGAATTCAGGATCTGAACACAGGACCAGGTGGCTTTGCTGAGACAGAAAGATGACCACTACAACTCTCAATCAAATTCTCTTCTTAAGACTTCAGAAGCAGCAAAGAACATTCTCAAGCATTTCACTATATAAGACAGGAGTTTTGATTTTTTAATTGAAAGATAAGATGTTCAGAACCGAGTACAAGATCCCTGCTTTGTGCCAGATTGCAACAATGCAGATTCCTACACTACTCCCTCCGTAGCAATAAAACACTGTACTGTGTATCTATCCATCCCCCAACCTTCCTGATTTTACAAGAGAACAAGGAACCAAATAGCAAGCTCACAAGGAAAGAAAAATACCCATCTGTACAAATGGCAAAGTCACAGCAATGACAGATGCATCAACAGAAGTATCTCTTCGAAAACCCCAATTCAGCCGCAATCAGAGCTTAAGATCTCTCAATTGATAGATTCCAGCAAAGCAAGTCAGACATCAAACTAGCACACTGTGAAGTATATCAATACATAGCTGTTCCTCCTGTATGTAAAAACCACACAGAAAATTGTTTCAATCTGATCAGCAATCCAGTATACAAGAACACAGCACAAAAGCAACACAATGGTAAAAATGCCCACAGTACATACTAAAACCTCTTTTTTGATTCTCAGAAACAAAGAATCTGCAATTAACATCCACAATATGCAGAGGTCTTAGAACAAGTCAAGGACACGCATTTAGCGAACACACACTTGATGGCACTTAAGGACTATACAATGAAAAAACACAAGCATGCTTTACACAAAGTAGGCATCATTCAGGTATCTGTATTTTTCCCTAGTGGAATTAATGGCAGCTTCAGGGAGGGGAATGGATTTAGGTTAGGAAAAGAGAAACCGCATGGAGCAGATAGTTAAACGCTGCCCTCTCATACCAGTTTGCCCAATCAAATTAGCAGCTGTCCTACTGCTCTTCTTGAAATATTTATTTTATTTCTACCCCGCCTTTTTCCCCACAGTGAAGGGAACCCAAGGCGGCTAACCATTTTTTAAAAATAAAAAGATTATATTACAATAAAAACGATATTAAAACAATAATAAAAACAATATTACCGAGTGGCACAACTAGCCGGGGGGCCTTGGATGCCACTCTCTGGATGGGGGAGGGGGTGCCATTAGTGACCAAAATTGTGAAAATGCCTCACAGTTTTGAGGAATCATTTCATCTTGTTATATACCATCTGATGCGTAATTTCATATAGAATGTAATTAAACAAGCTGCATTTTAACCAGAGAATGAAGATACAACAGTCGTAACACCCCAGCCTGAAACGTCTGCCCCTCCGCCTATAAGGGGCGGGGGCAGGGCAAAGGCAGCATCGCGATCCCCAGGTTCGTGTCACTGCCTGGGTTGGCAGGGGCTGCACGTTATTAACCAGTAAGGCACCCCTAGAGACCAAAATTGTGTAAATTGTGGTTTTTAGAAATATTTATTTTAGAAATAATACAATCATGTTATAGTTTCATTTATTTTCTGACCATTGTTATTAATCTTTTCATTTCATAATTATTACTATCTTTCAGCCTCACAGGGTTGTTTTGAGGACAAAGGGGGAACCATGCACACCACACTGAGAGAGAGAGAGAGAGAGAGAGAGAGAGAGAGAGAGAGAGAGAGAGAACACGAGAACTTTGAAGTATGTGGTGGTCAAAAATTTATGGGCCCCGGGTGTCAAATGACCTAGCTACAACATGGGGATAGTACTACTTACATCACAAGGTAGTTGGAAAATTATCAAAATAATAAAACTGAGGTGCTTTGCATTCTGAAAGCACCATAAAATACAATAACGTATTTCTTATGTATTATTATTATGGAGCAGCTGGCTAGCAGGAATAAAGTTTGCCTCTTCACTCTGGAGCCACCCCTTATGAATTTCTACAAGAACTTCAGTCTCTCCCATTCACGTTACTGCAAAGATATGTGCAATGTCCAACAACTCTAATTCCCCCAATATATGTTTCACTGATTTCAACTTGTCTAAGTAGTTAGAACATACCCTTATTGTCTTTCCATGAGATACATGTATCCTCATACTTGCATTTGCATCATCCATGCTTTTTTTCCCCAGAGCCCTCCACCAATTTGTAACAATGCATGTAGCTGCCTGACAGATTAATGGTTCTTCCAGTCCAGAGCTGAAGTGGGAGCAGCTCAACCAGGTGGATGCCTTTCCTAGTCCTGCTATCTACAACCTTTTCATGAGACACATGAAAAGAACGTAGTCTTGATCCGTCAGCATACAAAATAGGCACATTGCTACCATTAGGGTCTCTTCCCCAACCTTACATATAATCAGTATTCTAAAATGGAATTTTGAAAGTGATTTATTTGCACACAAGCAATTTAGCTTAATTGTGAAGTGAACTCTGGAAGCGGGACTGGGTAATTTTTGTACAGAACACAAATTCTGCCTGTATTCAAATTTCTGCTTGCAAAGGAATTCTCTGAAGCCTTGATCATCCTGTAGGAGGAGGTCAGACAAGTTGCTCACTGGAATCTTTCCAGTGATAGGGAAGCTTTTGAATTTATAAAATTATTTGTAAGGAACGCAAGAGGGTGCAAACTGAAATATGGAATGTCAGCTTAATTCTGATTTAAGGATATTGCCTATCAGAGTCATTTGAGACATTTCATCTCAGGCATCAAATTACTAATTCTACCAGATCAATAGTTTCAGGGGTTTTTTGTCCAATGCATTTGTACTTTGAAGCAAGTATATGCCAGAAATACATTACACCATGCTATCTTGGCCCAAGATTGCCTGTATTTTACAATACACGCATTTGTAAATAATTTAAGAGGCACAGAGATTCTCCAGTAAAACTGACAAATTGATTTTTGGATCTTCTTCCTAGATTGAATGAATAATTAAAATTGCATTTTGAAAAGTACACCACACAGCTAGCTGTCTGGGGCATTAAAGGTGCCCATATCAGTCCTTGAATTTCACCCTGGAGATATAGATTCATGCATCGCTTCTGCTCAAGACCCATTACAATGTACGGGAACTGCTCGGCTGTGAGATCCTTTTGGAATGAGCTTCATGGGCAGCAGGAAAGACAGACAGTTTTCAGAATCAAGTTTAACATCAGATTTGGGAAAAAAATATTGTTTTGCTACATTTTGCTATATTAACTATATTAACTAAGTAATTCGGGATAAGCCAGATCAAGGTATTAAATATTAGATTAATCACTTGCCTTTTAAAACGCCTGTTAATGCGGCAATCCAAGGCACTAACTTTTAAGTAAGCACCACTAAACTCAATGCAACTGACACATGCGTAAATGTGCTTAGGATAACATTGCACATAAATAGAACCAATGTTATCAGAATCTCTATTCAGGTCCAGCCTGTTTATCTCATATTTGGGACCCATGGGTTCCCTAACCCCCAGTACAGGTTCCAACCCCAGAGCTGAACCACAGGTTCCGAACCCACAACTGGACCCACTAAAGACCCCCCAGATGCAACCAGAACTTTGTTCTGGTCGTGTCTGGGAGGCTTTCTGAGGCCTGGAGAGGTTGTGTGTGACCTGTCTGGGCCTCAGAAAGCCTCCTAGATATGCCTGAAACAAGGTTCGGGTTGTGTTCTCAGTCCCTGTGGGTCAGAACCCACAAATTTCATTATCCACAGGTTTCTCTATTAGTGGCTTCTGAGACATTAACTGCATAATGTCTTCTACGATATGCAAGATTAATATCTAGCTAAAAATTAATGGGACGTGGTGGCGCAGCGAGTTAATCCGCTGTCGCTGGGCTTTCAACCGCAAGGTTGGGAGTTCGAGGCTGCGTGACGGAGTGAGCTCCCGTTGCTTGTCCCAGCTCCTGCCAACCTAGCAGTTCGAAAGCACCTAAAAAAAATGCAAGTAGATAAATAGGGACCACTTTGGTGGGAAGGTAACGGCGTTCCGTGCGCTACGGCGTAGAATCATGCTGGCCACCATGATCGGACAAAAACGCCGGCTCACAGGCTTTGAAACGGAGATGAGCACCGCCCCCTACAGTCGGTCACGACTAGACCATTCGGTCGTGGGGAAACCTTTACCTTTACCTAAAAATTAAACATTATGATACCAAAGTGACGGAGAGGAAAACCTTATGTAAATTAAATGCAAATATAACAAACGATACTCCTTTAATTGCTCAGAGGGTAGTGGGAAGAGAAAGAAGAGCATGCAGGCAAAACATGACAAAATTTTAATCTTGTCCTAAGCTGCCTTGAGGCTGTATAGAAATCTTCTAAATAAATAAATCTGAATAACCAGGGATGTCCAGAGAAGAAAGCAGAACATGCATGTGGGGCGACAGCAGTAGAGAATCTGAGAGGATTTTTTACCCCTAGTTGCTCAAAATGTTGAGGACTTAAAATTAGGGAAACACAATGAGGAGACTTAAAGGGGACTCCTTCCCCCGCATACAATAGCAGAATTGCATTCCACATGCACCCAATTCAGATATCACTTAAAGCCATAGTTTAGAACCCAAATCACGATTTGAAATTCCAGACATAACACAAACAAACCATATAGTTTAGAGCAGCTTATCTGGTTTCTTTTCCATCTCCTCAGCATTCAGGTTCATAACTCCATTTCCGTCTCCATGGTGCTGCTGTCTTGCTGTAACTGTGGTCTGTCAGTTCAGTCACACAAAAACCATAGTATGCAAATCCATTTCAAACCATGCTTTCTTAATTTGGTTTGCTGGCTTATTGACAAAACATGATTTGCAAACAGCATGCCAAAACACAGTCAAGCTTCCTTAACCATGGCTTTGCGCAACATCTGAATTGAAGCACTATCTCCAATTACATAGTCTAGGTATGACCAAATGTGACAGTGAGCCATAGCTATCGGCCAAATAAAGACACATCACACAGTAATTAAAAACAGAAGACCTCTTAAAATCTGAGGGCATAGAATGAACTGGGCATATTCCTTCAAGTGAAGCAATAATGCTGTTATATAATCCCAGCACTACACCTTGCAAGATAACAGGCTCAATAACCTTGCGCTGAAAAGTACAAATGAAAACCATTTCTCAGTACCTTCATAATGTTTACTAAGTCAGTTTGATAGTAGCGATCTTGGTGTGCATTCGCCGCTGCTAAGGTGAGGAGGTAGTCATTCCTCGCATGAGTAGCTTTAGAATTACACTCTGACCGTCGTGCTTTTAACTAGGTGGAGAAAAAATTAAATGGTAAAGAAGACTGGCAGTAATTAAAGCAGGACAGTTTAACATTTTGTGAAGCATGTGCTCGGAGTGTGAAATTTGACAGTCTCGTTCACCTTCCAATGGTGCCTGAATTTCTTCAGCTCTATGAATTGTTACATCCATTTAATTAGATAAATTTCTTAAAAAGAAAAAATACAGAATACCTTGCAGTTTTGTCTGGTTAGGGACCAGAGCATGGGTCAAAGCCCAAAATGGATGAATGTCAAACCATAGCCTTATTTTAGCTTTCACATTTAGTTTGGCTTCAGAAAAATGCTTTTATTGCAAGATTCCCCCCCCCTTGCAGCACTCAATATACTCCTCCTGGGAAAGAGAGTGACAAAATGCAGCAATAGTTGGCAGGCCAGAAACATTTCTAATTTGCAACCCAGAACATGCCTGAGACGCCAGGATGAAGACAGCTTAACCAGAGGGAGGGGTGGGCAAGTGGGGGAGCTCATCTGCATCCAACCTGGAATGTCTTCCAGGCAAACTGACAGCAGGGTCAGCAGCGCATGGCATGGCAGGGGAAGAGCCTGGTCATGCTCTTCCCGGCACTCCCTTTGCTGCAATAAGCACTCTGCCTTGACGGATGCTTGTGTGCTCGCACGAGTCAGTTCAGTTCAGGCGCAAGGCCACCTGGCACAAAGCTGGGCAACAGAGAATGCCAGGGCACTACCTGGCCCATATAACCGCAGTAGATGCCAGCAAGGGACTGCCTTCCCAGAGGAAAGCACGTAGATGAAAATTGAAATGTGGCAGCAACTGGAAACAGATTAAAGAGCAAAGCAACAAAAATCAAGATGACAAAAGTCAGGGGATTCCTGTAGATCACTGCACAGCATTACTACTACCTAGTGCTTGCACTACAAATTTTAAATCTCCAAAGCACTTCATGGACCAGCCATCCTTCTAAAATTGCAGAGGTGGGTCTAAGGCTGCGAGGCAGCAACTTTTCTAGGACCATCAAGTGAGTTAATGGCTAAGGCAAGGTTTGAACTGGAGATCTGCCAGCCACTCTTACACACCTGACTACACTAAAAGCCATCCTAGGTCCCCTTGGAGGAAGAAAGGCAGGGTACAAACATGATTGATACATAAATAAAATTGTATCACCCCCTCCCCAAAAATGCCCTAATATGATGCATATGCAAAATGTTTTATGAAAGATGGTTATGTACTACATATTAGCAAGATGGTCTGGACCCAAAACGTTTGGGCAGGAATCAAAGCTTAACATCCACTTCACATGACAAAGGTTATCTCAATACAATGCAAGAACACCAAGTGCAAGAACATTTTACCATTATCTTTGAGGTGTATGTTTTTCCAGCCACAGGTACACTGACTAAGAAGGTCAGAAGGTAGGCACATGACTGAAGCAAAGCAACAAAAATGAAATGGTATAAGCAGTCAAGAGAGACTGAACAGGCCACTGTCAGGAGATCTGCCAAAATCATGCTGTCTAAATAAAAATCAGTAGAAGGGAACAGTTTGGGGTTTTGTGGGGAGGAGGCCAGCCAAGCTTCTCTTGTCTCCAGTGCCAGAAATAAAAAAAATGCCCCACAGGCAGTCCTCTTGACACTGATGAGTTTCGTTAAACTATGTCAAATTATCATAGATTGTGAGCTCCTTGGAGACAGGTCAACTAACATGTAGAAGAAAATGCTGTAATGCTACTCTGAGCTCGTGGGTTCCAGTGGGATATAAATCAAAACAAGTTATTCTGAGCCAAAATTGCTCTGATGGGAGCAGAAGAATGAGATAAAAATTATCAAATAATATTCCCACTTGGTTCTGAATAGATTCCAGTAAGTAGTTACAGACTGAAAAATGAGTCTGCTCCAGTCAGTGGTGCTTCGGGGGGGGGGGAAGCCCCAGGCACTGGGCAGCACTGGGTTTGGAGGATGGAGACATGCTTTGCCTCCCCACATGCTGGCTTCAGTGGCCCACTCGGCCACTCACCCCCCCCCCCCAAAGGAGAACGAGGCCAACAGGCTTCGCCTGTGGAAGTGGGCAGGTGGCTGAAGCATCTTCTCTGCCTGCCAGCCCCAGGCAGCGGAGTGGGAAGGGGGTGTCCAAGCAGGTCCCACAAGGCCAGTCTGTGTCTCTGGCTAAAGTCTGCATTGGGAGAAGCAGACAAGGGGAGAAGGGTGACTGGCAACTCTGCCGGGGGAAGAGATATGCTGCTCCCTGGCTGACTGGAGTGGAGTGTGGCTGGGTGCCCACTGGCATCCCTTGCGCCAGCCAGGAGCTGCTTCCTTGGCAGCCCCGTAAAGCCAGTGGGGGGGGTGTGGACAGACAAGCGGGCGGATGAGGGAAGCTGGCTGGCTCCCTCCTTCCACTCACCCAGACAGACAAAGCTGGCTGGCTGGCTTCAACTCCTTGGGATGGGTGGCTGAAGCGGCTCCTTCTGCCTACCCACCAGCCAAGACGAATGAAGCCCGAGTGGCTTTGTTTGTGCTCTTTTTTAGATCAGGGCAGGCAGGAGTAATTGCAGTGATGTGATGATGTCACAGCAATTACTTCCTGGATAGGGGGTGGCCAACTGGGGGTTAGCCCCTGAGTGGGTGAGCCTGGGATCTACTTGCTGCTGCTTCCCATCCGCAGAGCACTGCCACTCTTATGCTTCTGCTGCAGGAAGACAAGGGTGTGCTTGTGAACTTCACACTGTCTCCCATCTATGTGAATGTGGCACAGTTGCCTGCTCTGCTCTCTCTGGCTTGGCATAGCAAGCAGCTTCCTTCCCTGTAGTCCCAGAACTTCTTTCCTGATCAGCTACAGTAGCGGATGACATCCCAGCAAGGTCCAAGGCACTAGCAATAGCACAAAGACAAGGGTGCACCTGTAAACCTTGTGCTGTCTCTCTTCTGTTAGGGTTGTGTATGCAGCTGCTTGTAAATAGTCTCTTTCTGACTTGGCATGGTGGGCATTTCCCCTCCCTTCACCAGGAACATCATTAAACTACAGAGCTCTTTTTGTTGTTTTTGCTAAACCATCCTGATCCTATGAGTGTTGCTCTGGAAGCAAGCCTTTCTGCATTTAATGGGATTTATTCATTAAATAAGCCTGCAATTTTACACATGCTTTTTGGGAACTAAGCATTAAATTTAATGGAGATTTACTTCCAAGAAAATCTGCACAGGATTGTTTTGCAAGGATGGTTTTGGATTTTTGCTCAACCTCTTGTTTAAGAAGCCAACTTCCGTTTCAATACTCCCAACTTCCTGGTTGCTTGCCCTCCCCTCCTTTGCCAGAAGGGATTTATTACTCTGAGCAAACACCTCTGGCTTACTGAATTTTAAGGGCCTCCTATCTTAACTGTCTATAGCGTTGTGGTGTGTACTGAGGGTACATCATTTTTCAAATCTTCATTTCTTTTACTATACACTCGCTTTTGGATTTTTGGTATTAGAGTGAGAGGTGCAGAGCAATGGCCTTCCAAACCATACCTGAACAATTTCCATACCTAGGCGTTGGCCACAGGCCAACAAGTTTGCTTCACTCTAGACAAAAAACAGATTATATAGAATGGGACTTATTCTTACACTCACCTTTACACTTGCTTTCTGTAAGCTTATCCTTGACTGGAAAAGACTAAGTTTAGACCTGTAACAGAAAGTAACAAGTCAGCAGATTCCCAGGACAGAGATTACACCGAAAAAGCAGTTTATAAGCTAAAATATGGGTATAAAGTGGTACAGCACTGGAAAGATAACTCAGCTAGAAGCAACACCAATCGTACAGTAAAGTACACACACACGTTTTTAAATACACCCCCATTTTAACTAATGTATCTGCCCAAATATATCTACATTCATCATTAGTGGCTCATGGCCTGAAAGGGGGAAAAAAGCGAATGCATCAAAAATTTACAAAAGCTGCCCTTTCTAGCAAACTGGAGGTCAGCGGAGAACTGCTGTGAACAAGGAAGATGCATTAAACAGAACTAAAAAAGGCAAAAGCTGAAATTTCAAACATGCTCTAACATACTTGGCCTCTATATCTGCTTTTTCACGGACAGCATGAGCCATCTGCTCCATCTCGAAGTACTTCTTCTTGCCCTTAGCTAAATCTTTTACGGTCTCTTGCAATTCTGCCTGGATTCTGGTCAGTTGGTCAACACACTGAAGAAGACAGTAAAAAATATATATATATTACATTTTGATTATTTTAAAACTGGGCATTCTTTTTCTGGCATTCATGCTCACATTGCCTGCTATAAGAGATTGCTATAGGCTGTTATCTCAAGTCAGTGCCATTTCTGGAAAGCGGCTATAGTTATGGAAAATGTTAAAGTAGTTATTTTTGGGATAGTTCCTCTTCTGAAGCAGAAGGGCTTTGTAGGACCTCAGAAGCTGGTTAGGCCAACTCAAGTACTAGTTCATGTGATCAAGCTAAGAAAACATTACAAAGGCAAGTAGCATAAACAACTTTTTGAAAAAGGCTGGGTTAATACAGAAAAGTAGATCATTGATGGTCACTGGAGTGTTTGCCAGAAGTACAAATCCAATTAAAAACAGTATACCTGCACACTGCTGCTTTGCCTACGAACATCCAAGGTATCTGGCAAGGCACTGACACTGGAAAGAACAGACTGCTGATCTGACCATGCGTGCTAGTTCGTATGACTGGGTTGATGACCCTCCAATTCTAGTACACACTTCAGTAAGTTTGTTTGGAAATGAGGTTATATATTTTTATAAGTTTATAAAGAAATGACTGGCATTGTGGGTGGGATTAGGAGATACAGTAACTAAAATTCTCTTACGTATCTGACTTTAAATCATTTCACTTTAAAACGTAGTTCGGTTTTGGAGCACAGCAAGCTGATGTTGCTGGACTCACCCCTGGCACCTCCATTTAAAGGACCTCAAGGCTGCAAGAAACCTCTTTCAGGCCCTGAAGAGCTGCTCCCAAAATAGACAATCCTGGGTGATCTGGACAAGCAGTGGCCTTAAAGGCAGTTCATATGCTGATTTTGAAAATGTGAAGACATGCCTAAACTAAATTGGGAAATTTTAGCATTTCCCAATGCCAAGACTGATTAGCTGCCCAGTTCATTGCCAACGAAGAGAACCTTAATTTTTAAAAAACGTTCTCAATGACAAACTACTTCTTCGGTTTTTATGTCTCTGAACTCTGCCACATTGGTTAAGTAAGAATGTGATGGAATAAAGGTTGCCAACACTTTCTATAAATATTGTGACAACAGCTTAACAATAAGAAACAATTCCTCATTTATGGCCTTAGATGCAAATACCATCTCAAAACTGATGCTTGGCTGAAGTACTAAACGGTCACAATTAATATTTCCTCTATTGCATGGTTACTTTTTAAAAAATGCAATGTTCAATTTATTTTCCTCTTTTAATCAGAAAACCCTGTTCTATTTATTACTGCACAAGTTTGTCTCTGTACCGATTTTCTGGCCAGCTGCCTTTACAGGATGTGGCTAAATCATCTCAATTTCCACTACACTCTTAGATCTTTGGATAATTCTTTAAAAGGTACCACACCTTAAATGCAAAGCCTACATCAGTCTAATTTGGGAAAGCTAAAAGCCAAAGCAGCTTACTTTTTCTAGATTCTTGCTACATGATGGAACATATTCAATTTCATTTACAAAGCAAGCTCTCTTCTCTTTTGCTGGGTCTTCTTTCCCAGTTTCTTGGGGAAAATGCATGAAAATATTATGAACTTCTTTGCTTCAGGAAAAAGGAACTCGATTAATTTAAACAAGGAAGGATTTATGCACAGGAACAGAGTGGTGAACCTGAGAAAAGTCTCAATCTGATCTCATTTAACCCTTTCACAAAAGCCCTCTATCCAAATACTTAACAGAATAACATAGAACAGAGGCTCCCAAATTGTGGGTCGGAACCCACTAGTGGGTTGCGAGCCAATTTCAGGTGGGCCGGAAAGCACCTAGAGCCACCATAATGAAAATATGGGAGGAGGGGATGCTGAAAAAGGAGAGGACTCTATGGTTGTTTTGCTTCTGTCAAGGTTGTAAATAGGCTTTTTTTCCCTTTCTGATTCACACTGCTATTGGAAAATGACTGAGAAATAACCCGACTTATTGCAGCATTAGCAGAAAAGCAGCAGGTTCTGGCATCGCATGGATGGCATTTTTGGCCATGACATCATTTCTGTGGGTCCCAAACAGACTGTCATTCTAAAAAGTGGGTCCTGGTGCTAAAAATGTTTGAGAACCATGACACAGAATATGATTCAACTAATTCATCTCCAACTGGCAGCGCAGCTTTTAAACTAAATCCTGGGGGAAAGCCAACAGGAGCCAAGTGGCATGAACAATTAGAGTTGTTCTCTAATAAAGAACATGAAAATGACAGAGTAGGATTTAGGAGTAGAATCATGATAGGACATGACAGCCCCTAGGACATCTCATCAAGCAAGATGAGAGGCAGTAGGGATAAAGGCACAGACAAGCAGCCCCTTCTTGGGGGACCCCATGTGTTTATGCAAATGCCCAAAGTCATCGAGTGAAGATGGGAGAACTGGAATGTTTGGTGGCTAGGGAAAACATTGATACAGTGGGCATAATGGAAACCTTGTGGAATGCAGAGAACCAGTAGGATACTGCAATCGCAGGCTATAAACTATATAGGAGGGACGGGGGGGGGGGAGGGTTGGAGGTGGGGTGGCCATCTATGTCAAAGAAGGAGTAAAATCCAGCAGAGTAGAAATTGAAAGTGGATCCAACTCCACCACAGTGAGTTAAACTACCAGGCCCAAAGGGCGATGTAATAGTGGGGTGTGCTATTGTCTTTTACCTGGTGATGTAAGTCCCAGTACAGGAATGAAAAAGGTTGAAGACCACTGGACTAGAACCAGAGGTCTTCAACCTTTTTCATTTCTGTAAGTTGCCAAGACCCCACAACTGAGACTTCGTGACCCCAATGGGGTCCCAATTCCAAGGTTGAAGAACACTAATATATACAGATGGTCTGAAGCAAAATCTTATGCCATCAAAGAGGATATAAATTTATCTGACATCGGGAGAATGTCTGCCTTATCACTAAATAAATCCAAATGGAGAATTGGGTCTACTTTTATTCTTGTTACTCTCATTGCTCCCGTTAATGTTTAATGTTGTTGTTGTTTTCTTTAATCCTTGTTTTACTTATTGTGGTTACATCGTACGTTGTTCTCTGTAAGTCACCTTGGACATTTACTTTGGCATGGGAAAGGTGGGGTATGAATTCTACAAATTAATAAATAATAAATAGATGCTAATTATTCTTCTATTATAATGCATTTACATAATTAAAGGGACACAAATATTCTAGGTCAATACCTTCTTCAGCTGCTGTTCTTTAAAACACTTCACTGCCCTGGCAGGTTCAGAAATTAGGTTTTTGTAGTTTTCACAGATATTGAGTCTTGATTGAGCGACTTGCATGGTGCCTTCCAGAAACGATTTCCACACTGGGTACATGCTCCTAAAACAGGAAACAAAATATCAGAAGGCCACTGGATGTGTGGAGACAGCAAAGAACAGAAGAGAAAGAGAGGAAGACCAACTACTGCTGATCATTTACAGAGGGTTGCCATTTTATACACTGCTGCATAAAACTAGAGGAAAATGCATCCCTATATGTAAGTGCTTAGAATTCCATTAAGTGCTTCCAGATTGTTTTCCTAGAAATCTAAGATCTGGCACATTATTATGGTTTCTGAAAACAAACGAAGAGAAAGCATAAGCGATGCATCTCCATTCCTTTCATCTTCACTTTAAACAAGAAAAACATTGGCTAATTTTACAAAAACTGGATTTTAAACCTGGAAAACAAAAATGAAGATGAAGATACGTACATGACGTATATCCCCACCCCCAGTGCAGCCATGCTAAAAAAACATGCTGTACCCAGTGGGATGGGGCAGACTGGAAGAGAAGGTGGTTTAAATCCCTTTTCACCTCGATAAGCCTCCTGCTCTGCAATAAGTCTCTTTGAACCTTTCCCAACAATTTCACTGGTCCAAGTCTGAGGAATGAAAAAGGGCGGGGAGCCTACTGAAGGAAAGGATAAGATCCAGTGCACACCATCACCACTGAACCATCACCTTCTGCAACTTCCTCACCCTGTTCCTCCCTCTCCCTGCCCTGTTCTGCCCGTTCCTGACACCTTACCTGCCATGGCGAGTCCTCCAGGATCCACTGACACAGGTGGGAAGGCACTAGCCTTCCTTCCTGCGCTACCAGAACACCCTTTATGGCTGTTTTACAGCAGGCACCGCCAGCAAACACATGTTCTGCTGGAGGCTGGGCCCAATAGGATTTGGCCGTAAGTCTGAATATCTAAGAACATCAACTGTATTTATTCACAATGCAGGCCTTATTTGCGCAGCTCCAGCACAAGAATTGTAAAAATGGGTGCATCATTGGCTTACACACCCTCATGTGTACAAACATGTAGGCTCATGTTTGTGTACATGAGCCTACAAACCCAGGTAGCACATTCCCATGGACCATTTGCTGTTGGAAATGGGTGGAGTGACTGCACAACGGTAATACAGTCACATAAGCATAGGCACCAGCTCACACCAAAGACTACATCATGTGCGGTCTTTGGGGAGTGGAAAAATGACCCTGAGGTTCATCCCCACTCCCTATCACATATAAGGTCTGCACACCATGGACAACTTGAACTGGTCTCAGTATTATCAGAATTAGAGTTTACATAGTAATATTTCCCAAAACCATACTCTGCCTTCATTTGGCATAGTTCAGTGGTTCTCAAATGTTTCCTCACTGGGACCCACTTTTTAAAATGATATTCCATAGGGATCCACCTAGCTTTACAAGACTTTTAAAAAAGGTGATCTAGAAAGAAATTTACTAGCAATATTTTATTTGCAAAAAAGCTTGATTTCTTGTTATAAGACAGCCCTAATGAATAGCCTCAAGCTCGAAGGGCTTAATTATGTGACCCAGCCTTCAGCTGTCCCCACTCCCTATCATTGACAGACTTGGGGGGAAAAACAGGCTTGGGGAGAAAGATGTTCAAACATTTATCTCTCTATATTTACCCAAGCTTGCAAGCTGCAGGAGATCAGCTGTTTGCAGGGCAGATTTTTGAATAGCCACGGGGCTTGAGGCAATCAGTTATCTGATTTTTCCATCACCCATGGCTCCACTGGAGGCTCTGTGGGATCCATCAGAAATCAGATCCTGACTCACAGTTTGAGAAACGCTGGTATAGTTCTTGTTTTTATTGTAAAACATTTCATCCTGCTTTTCCCTCTAAAGAAAGGCACCCAATTTGTTCCAATACAACCTTTCTGGATTCCACAAATGATTTCATTTAGGTATGGGAAAGTCAGAGGAATGCTAGCTTTTAACATTACAATTAAATCAGCAAGATTGTACAGAATTAGTCAAACTATTACATGAGTGGGTTGTTCCTCTACCAAGCAATTCCTTAAGTAACCACTCACACATATTGTGGAGGTCCCGTGATCAAGTTTAGGAGTTCCTCTGTAAGGTGCCTCCATGAAGACAACTGATGAGGGGAACACTATCAAGGAATGAAGAATCTCCTTTCTTGATCTGTTCAGTCCCCTGTAGATACGGATCACTTACCTAACTGTAACCTGATCTACACTCATATTCATTTAAATTGATTATAGTGATTCATCTACAATGTCTCAATATTTTACAAATCCTAAAGAGAGACAATTCCACAGCTCAAGTAAGTATTGATTTGATAAAGTAAGTGTGTAGGTTACAAAATACAGGTATACTCAATCATTGTTGTAGATCAGTGGCTCCCAAACTGTGGGTCAGGACCCACCAGTGGGTCACGACCAAATTCAGGTGGGTTGCAAAACACCTGGAGGAACCACATTGAAAATATGAGAAAACAGGATGCTAGGGAGGGCTGTGTGGTTATTTTGCTTGCGTCAAGGTTGTAAATAGGCTTTTTCCTTTCTGATTCACTTTACTACTGGAAAATGGCTGAAAACTAACCCAACTTATAGCAGCAATTTCAGGATATCAGCAAGCTCTGGTGTTACAATTATGGCGCTTCCAGCAATGAAATCACTTCTGGTGGGTCCTGGACAGATTATCATTCTAAAAGTGGGTCCCAGTACTAAAAAGTTTGAGAACCACTGTTGTAGATCATAGTTTTAGAAATCAGTCAGCAACATAAAACATTACAAAACGCAAACTTTTTGGAAAAGAATTACCTAAAGTCACTTCGTTCATCAGCTTTTACTCCAGGCCACTCTCTCTTTAAGTACTGACTAGCCAATTTCTGTATGCCCTATTTAATAAATAAGAGATAAACACAGCATTATTACCAATGGCATGTACTCTTTGCATTTCCCCCATAGCAATATTTCATCACACCATGTTCGTAATATATTCAAACAAGGGTTTTCAAGGCATACGTGCAGAAGAGACCCCCCCCCACACACACACACAGGATTTAAGTCCCAGCAATCCTAGATCTGTCAAAATAATCTGCAAAATCAAACACAATAGTGATAAAAGAATATGTGGCATTTTCTCCTACTTTGGTCACATAGATTTCTTCCAGGGAAATAGGTAAGGAATAGGTAAGCATCACCCAACTCATAGCAGTAGCATTACTCAACACAACTCAAAGTGTTCTGGTTGCGGATATAGGTCCTTAATGCCCCAGGTGATAGAACAGCAATGGCACTTGATGGCATACAGTAGTATATTAGTTGCAACCATAAAGCTTTTATACTTCTAAAAAGCACTGCCTGCAGGTGCATGTAGCAAGTGCACAAGTGAGGTGCTTGTGGATATAAAATGCAACAGATATAACCCATTCTAATCTGCTGGAATACAGTGAAGAAGATCACAGTAAACCAATCTACAGCTCCCAAATAAGAACAATGTTTTGCCATTGCCTCTTTTTAACTTAAGAGCCAATGACAGAATGTTTTTACTGGTTAGGACATTTCACACAGAAAGCTGTAAATGGCTGCAAAAGCAGCTCTTTTCCATTTAAGACTATTACAGTGGGTTTACAATCATATTCAGTATACAGTATAAGGTCCTCCTTGTTCTGTCATCAAGGATACTTGCTGCTTCATCTCTCAGAAGGTCTTCAAGACAAAGACCATCACTGTTCAGCATCACTGGGAAATCCACCAATAGTTTAACCTCTGACACAGTTACATTAAGCATGAGGCCTAGGAGTGGGCTTGGTACTTGGCTTATAAATCACTTGGCATCCTTGAAATTCAAACAGAATTGTAATCTTTAATGCAGGCAAAGTCTTGTTACAATTGATATGCTATGTTTTTTAAATATACTGTATATTTTGAAGTGGTTGCTGCATTGAATTTCTAAACTAATAAAAACCCATTCAGGCTAAGACGACATCAGTGTAGAACATGAAAAACTATTTCTAGAACACAGATTTGGCTTACCAGGAATTCTCCTTCTACTTGCTTGCAGTAGCATACCAAAGGAGGGGGGCAGTGCACACTGTAAGGGGGTGCCAGCATTCCTGTATCTTAAAATGCCTAGTAGATCTGGCCTCCCCTGTGGGTAAACTCAAGGTGGAGGTCTGGTCGACTTCTAACTTCAAGCAGCCAAGAGCAGGAAAGTGGGAGCCATGCACCCCAGGTGTAAGTGGTACTAGGTATGCCACTGCTTGTTTGGCCCAACAGTGGTTCAAAAGCCTTGGGGAGGGGGTAGGAGGTGCACTCTGATTTGTCCACTAGGAAGCATGATTTTTCAATGACAGACATGACCGGAGGCTGGGCAAGAGATCTGTCCCACTTACTTTCTAAAGCAGGGGTGTCAAACACATTTCATATAGTGGGTTGAAGTGACTCATTGATCAGGAAGTGATATCATTAAGCAGATGGCCAGAAATAAGCACTTTGTTCTCACATACAAACCCGTTAGCTGTAAATGACAGAAGAGAAAGTGTGCAAATTTCAAGAAATGAGAAAGCCCAAATTTCATGCTGGGGGTGCACTTCAGCACCAAGACTCTCACAGAGCTCCCCATTGTGGTAAACCTCCAGGATGAACTCAGACATCAGCTAGCATAAACTGTAAGTAAAAAGGTTTGGGACATGTGATCAAGGTACTCAGCAGAGCTGGTATAGTTATCCACCTCGCTGTCAAGGAACATGATGGAGAACTCCTTCCATTTGTCCACCACATGCCTCACGATGAAGCTCACACATCTCCCTAGCCATTAGCTGAGTGTCATGTATACATGAGATAGGAGAGAGACCAAAACAGGCAGGCTCCGTCTCCTGTGATGGGGACAATACTGTGAGGCATCATATCCCCATTAATATTTAAATAATTGCCAAACCAACTTAAATTGAGGGACCCTCAGCAGTTATTTACAGCGAAGAGTACATTGAAGAGAAAATGCCTCCTGTGAGGGAAGCTAGAGTGTGCCATACAACTCTCGAGCCAGTGCCCCTCCATAACTCTCAGTGGAACACACTTGTCAAAATATTGGGGTAGCAGAGTTTTGCATTTAAAAATACACTTGTGAAGGAGAATTCTGCTACGACTGTCTAGGGCAGTGTTTCTCAATGTCTCTCAAACTGTGGGCTGGGACTTGATGGGTCATGACCTGATGTCAGGTGAGTTGCAGAAAGCTGGGAGCAGCCATCTTGGAAGCGGCAAATCTTTCTCTTGCTATATTTCCTTTTGTGAGTGTTAACAGCTTGAATTTTCAAGTGAGGATTTTTTAAATTTTGTATTTAGTTCAGTATGTTTACATAATATTTTGTCCTAATCCTCCTTTTTTCCAGGGATGTTTTCATGGTTGTGCAATGCTGCAATCCAAGAATGCCAGTTTGCATTCCAGGAGCGTCATTTGATTATGTCACAATAAAGGCACTTTCTGCTTAATGATGTCACTTCCAGCCATGACATCACATGATGGGTCCAAATACAACTGCCATTCTAAAATTGGGTCCCAGTGCAAAAAGTTTGAGAACCACTGGTCTAGGGCACTGTCTCACCTCTGTGAGCACTCTACATTCATAGATATAGACCACATCAGTTTTGCAACCAAATATTCAAAACCCACATGGAAGATTTGCTACTCAGGGAATAAAAAAGGTATTCAGATTATTCCATGGAAAATGCTCACAGATAAGGAAAACCCATGTGGACTTTGCATCCAAATATGCAATTATTGCATGGAAAATGCTCATTTCAACATGAATTTCTGCATATCTGGCCTCTGCTTTAGTGTGCCACAGGAAATATTCTATTTCTATTTTTACAGACCTAGCAAAGGGTGAATGTAGAATAAATCTCCAAAATCTCATATTTTATCGCTATCCTGTAACAACCACTTTAACTTGGTTCAGCTGTCCAAGTTTGCAAGCGAAAGATCAACAGAGTCTTTAAGGGCAAACACCCAAATCATGTCTGCATTCTCCAAATGCCATTTGTCATCTGAACAGGTTTGTTGTTCTCACTAGATAGCCCTGCAAAATTAGAACCTTCTCACAGGAAGCACAGTTTCCTGCAAGCCTGTGTCAAAATCAGTAAACTGAGATGCTGCTGCTGTGGTGAAGGAGATCTAGCTGAGGGTGCAGAGTCATTTTTCTACCCTGCTAAACTGAGCTTCCTCCACTTGGATGTCATCACCACTTCTGCCATCCAGACAGCTTAGACTGGCCTACAGAAAATTCTTAGCTTCTCTTTTCTACTGCCCTAACAGTTCTACTTTTGCTAGCATTGCTTTACCCTAGCTTACACTGTTACCTGCTCTTCTGCTTGACCTTCAAATGGACTAATATTTGGCCCTAACCTGCAGATCCTTTTATTCTAAATGTCTAGGTGTGTTCCTAAATATTCTTGCTTCAAGACATTCAAATATCAGTTAGTGTGTATTAAAGTAAAAAGATACTGGGCTCAGATACGTCAACAGATGCAGATGATTTTTAAGGTAAATTTATCAATGAAACCAGAAGCTTTCTTGCTAGGTATACCTGGTAATCAGGTACCAAAAAAATTAGAAATATTTTTATATATGACAACTGTGGCAAGGATACTGTATGCACAACACTGAGAAGTCCTAGAAGTACCTTCAATTGAAGATTGGTGGATAAAAATACTGGACTTCGTGGAAATTGATAAACTTATAACTTTACTCAAAGAGAAGTTAGTAAAGCACTTAATGAATAACGGGAACCACCCATTGACTTCCTGCGTGAGAAGGGAAATATAAGTGCAATGAACAATGGACTTTAGGAATAGATTAAAACAATGAGATTAAAAAATATATAAGAAAATATTAAAGAAATTAATAAGCGGCTTTCTAAGAGACACTTAATATGAGTAATGATTAATATTTTGTAGATGTAGAATTTAGGTGTATTACTCCATGCTTGGTTTATATAGTCCAAATTTATTTTTTAATGTTTTTTATTGTATAGTTTATCACTTTTAGTTTATTAATAAAATACATTTTTAAAAAGACATTCAAATATCAGAATAATGGCAAAGGGCCAAAAGGCATTCTTTACACCAAGTTTTGAACTGCTAGCTGATCATAAACCTAACTGTGGCCAGCTGTCCCCTTAAATGCAAGGAGGTTGGGAAGACCTATAAAAAATCCTGCCTCCCAGCCAGCCCAGTAGTCTGAGGAATTTAACAGAGCAAGTGGCCAAACAGACCTATCCCAGCCTGACCACCAGCCCACCTTCAACCACATTTCATGCTCTGCTCATTATCAGTCTGCCCATCCTGGACCACAATAACTGCCTATGGCTTTCTGTTCCTTCCCCACCTGTACTGGATTTCACTCACTGTGGTGAAGCAGTAGGGCACTTTGCAACATGCAGAAGGACCCAGGTCAATCCCCAGCATTTCCAAGGAAGGCCAAGTAAGACCTCTGCCTGAAGTTGTCAACACCACCAGATAGATCAATAGCCTGACTCAGCAGAAAGCAGCTTCACGTGTTCCTAAGAACTTCTAACATCCTCAAATAAGTCGTCTTTTAGATGAATCAATATACTGCACACCCTTCCTCATTTTGACTCAATAAAGGGAAGTAGGGAGCGATTTTGTGATTCACCTCCTGATACAGACTCTGATGAGAGTTGGTTAACATGACATGGGAAAATAAATTTTCCAAATGTCCTAACGCCACTATTGCGAGACCGTTTTCTTCTTTTTACTGCACACATATTAGGATGCCTGATGTTCAATCAAGAAATTCAGGAGTCATAAGGTGGCACCTGAAAGCATAGTTTATGCAGCAACAGCCCAGACAGCAAACTAGCACCAAGTCCAAAAAAAAGATTTCTTCAAAATAGGGAAGAGAAGCCAACTCTCTACAGCTATTCCCTGTAAGAACATAAGAACATAAGAAGAGCCCTGCTGGATCAGGCCAAGGCCCATCTAGTCCAGCTTCCTGTATCTCACAGCGGCCCACCAGGTGCCCCAGGAAGGCATGAGACTACAAGATGCTTGCATCCTGTTGCCACTCCCTTGCACCTGGTACCAGTAGCCCATCACCTATGTAAGGAGGTTGCACAATCCATCATTGCCTATAGCCCACGATGGACCTTTCCTCCAGATATCTGTCCAATCCCCTCTTGAAGGCATCAAGACCAGATGCCATCACCACCTCCTGTGGCAAGGAGTTCCACAGATTAACTACCCGCTGGGTAAAAAAGTACTTCCTTTTATCTGTTTTAACTCTCCCAACCCTCAGTTTTAGCGGATGCCCCCTGGTTCTGGTGTTTTGAGAGAGGGAAAAGAACATCCCTCTATCGACTCTATCCCTTCCATGCATAATTTTGTATGTCTCAATCATGTCCCCCCTCAGGCGCCTTTTTTCTAGACTGAAGAGCCCCAAACGCTGCAGTCTTTCTTCATAAGGGAGGTGCCCCAGCCCCGTAATCATTTTTGTCGCTCTCTTCTGCACCTTTTCCAACTCCACTATGTCCTTTTTAAGATGCGGCGACCAGAACTGGACACAATATTCCAGGTGTGGCCTTACCATTAATTTGTACAATGGCATGATAATATTGGCTGTTTTATTCTCAACCCCTTTTTTAATTACCCCAAGCATGGAATTGGCCTTCTTAATTGCTGACGCACACTGGGTCGATACCTTCATTGAATTGTCCACCAGCACCCCAAGATCTCTCTCCTGAGCTGTCACAGACAGCTCAGAACCCATTAGCCTATAGGTAAAGTTTTGGTTTTTTGCCCCAACGTGCATCACTTTACATTTGTCTATGTGGAAACGCATCTGCCATTTGGCTGCCCATTCCCCCAACTGGGAGAGATCCTTCTGGAGCTCTTCACAATCCTTTCTGGTTTTTACCACCCGGAAAAGTTTTGTGTCATCCGCAAACTTGGCCACCTCATTGCTTATCCCTGTCTCCAGGTCATTTATGAATAAGTTGAAAAGCACGGGCCCCAAGACAGATCCCTGGGGCACTCCACTTTTCACCTCTCTCCATTGTGAAAATTGCCCATTGACCCCCACTCTCTGTTTCCTGGCCCTCAACCAATTCTGGATCCATAAGAGGACCTGCCCTCTTATTCCCTGACTGTGAACCCCCTTCCCCATTTAAGCAACACTCAGTGGCAGAGGTGAGATCTGAACCAGACAGTCCTTTAGCCACACTACTATCGGTTCTTTACACAAGCCATTTCTGAGTACCTGCTCATTCCACCAATGCATCATTTCTCACCAGGCTAACACAAATTTGTTTGGCAAGTAGCAGTATTCAACTGGTGAAAGTTATCCTTTATTAGCAACTTGTTATGCTTAAATCTGCTAATTTCCATATGCTTAACAATTTGCTTCTTGAACTTCCTTTTTTGGTGTACCTAATTGGAGCTTTCCATTAATTTAGACAAAGTTGTGATATTTATCACTATTTGGCCAAGATTTTCACTTCTCCTTGACTTTGCTATTTAATCACGCTGATTCCACTTCTGCTTGTGCCTTTGTTCATTTAAATACTTTTCAAAACTTACGTACTTAAACAGAACAACTTTGTGAAAATCATCTGACACCCCCAGGTCCTTACATATCTCCCTGAAAAAGGCAAGATCAATTTTGTCTTACTTTACCTCCATCTCTTATATTAGTGAACATGTTTTAAAATATGCAATAATTTCAACTATGTCAGACTGACAATAATTGAGTCACTAGAAAGATTGTTTTTAAAAGGAATCCTTTTAAAATGGAACTCAGTGGTTCTCTCAAAATAGAAACTGTTTTTGTTTTTCCTACATTACTGAAAACGTGACAGACTGAAGATGCCTTTGTATTCAAGTTTCAAAAGTAATGAGCTTTAACACTCCAGGATACAGAATTGTTAGGTTAAAGGGGGAAAATCTGTTTCAAAATAGTTTTCTAAAGCTGCAACCTCAACTAGTTGTAAGCTGCAATAGTAGTTTGAAACACCTCTGATTTTACATACATACTAATCATACATCTGATTTGATTCATATACCAAACTGACTATGAAGCAGCAGCAGACACTGACCTGATAAATAAGTGACATAAAAAGAAATGGTAACACCACCTTTACCTTTACTTCCTGAATTTCTTTGGGAGGTCATAAGATTGCCTTAAAGCATGAACTCCCTGCCATTTTTCACTAGGGCCCATTTGTTAAATCATCTAGAACAGTGTTATTCAAACTGTGGGTTGGGACCCACTTGGTGGGTCGCAACCTGATGTCAAGTAGGTTGTGGAAAGCTGGGAGCAGCCATCTTGGAAACTGCACACCTTACTCTTGTTATATTCCTTTTGTGAGTGTTAACAGCTCAAATTTTCAAGTGAGGGTTTTTAAAAATTTTGTTCAGTGCTTTTACATAATATTTTGTCCTAATCTTGCTTTCTGTGAGGGATGTTTCATTGTACAATTGCTGCAGTCCAAGAATGCCAACTTACATTTCAGGAGTGTCATTTTATTATGTTAAATAACAGCACTTCCTGCTTGATAATTTCACTTCCAGCTACAACATCACTTCCAAGTTAATTACATAACTTCCAGTGGGTCCCAACATGAGTGCCATTCTAAAAAGTGGGTCCCGGTCTAAAAAGTTTGAATACCACTGATCTAGAAGACTACATTTCCAAATTCTAGTTTTGGAACAGAACACAGAAATGCATACATTTGTAAACTGTAACTCGCATTCTGAAAGTAGAGGTGCATATTCCTGGCTGCTCCTGAAAGCCTTGGTTTGCTCTGTGCTTGGCAAGCTTACAAAGAAATGTGGAGGACTGGAGACTCATGGGCCAGATGCAACCCCATGCTACACTGAGTGTGCCAAGTGGGTTGCTGTTATCTGGCAAGGGGTCTCTAGCTTCACAAAATGAAATGGGTGTCTGCCAGGGAAAAGGACGGACAATGTCTCAGGCTTCCAAATCTAGCAGTGAGTGGCAGGGAAGTCCTGTGCCACTTTCTCACTTGTCAGTCCCCATTCCAATTAGCAAATGAATACTTCAAAAGCCTCTTGGCCTGTATCCTCATACATGATATATCTGGGGCAATTTTTCATTTAACATAGGGGCATCTGCTGGGTTGAAAGCAGAGCACCCTTCTTGCATATTTCCTTCGAACAAGTCCCAACACCAAACTTTAAACTTGGTAGGATTTGGTTAGAAGCAGCATCCAAGAATGGTAACCACTGCTTACAACTCAGCAATTAGTGCAACTTAAATCTTAAAGGCCTGGGATGGCAGAAGAGTTCCCACAGAATCTAATAATGCAATGTCCATTGTTGTGACCTTTTGCAAACACCTCTGCAGGGCTCCACAAACCTCTAAAAAAGTTTTTTAAAAAGCAATTGGAACTCACTTCCGGTTTCCAATCAGAAACCAGGAAATGCATTATGATTACTTTTAAAAATGTTTTTAGAGGCTTGGGGAACCCTGAGAGGTGCCTATAGGGCTCCCCACAACCCCAGAAGGCTGGTTTGAAACCTTCTGAGATAGCCTAATCTACCTGTCAGTTTTGCAAACTACCAAAAATAGAGACAGGACCCACTGGTAGGCCATAGACTCACAGTTTGGGAATCACTGTCCTAAGCTCATCGTTTTAAGCAACAAGTCTTTGAGGAATTCTTCTGTTACAGGCAAAGATTTTGGGAAAATGGGAAGGAGTGGGAGAAAATTATCAATGCATGAGTAGCAAGAGTCATCTAAGTAAACTGTAAACAGGTTGATCCTAATTATGCATGGATTTTATATTATTTTTATTTATTTATTTGAAGAATTTATACCCTGCCTTTCCTATGCTGAAGCAAATGCCCAAAGTGGCTTACAAAGAACAAAACAAAATACAATGTAACCATAATAAGTAGAACATAATAAGTAAAACACATAAACATATTAAAACAACAACAACAAATTAAACATTAACGGGGACACCAAGAGTGAACAGGAATGAAAGCTACACCCAATTCTCCATATCAGGACGTATTGGAGGGTGGGAAAAACAACTGACCAGGGGAGTGAAACAGACTATGAACCAGAAGGACAGAGGCGGACAGCCACACAGTCATCCAGACTAACTAGGTATGATTTGAGCCCTCTCCGAAAGGCCATGAGGGAGTGTTTAGCTCTTGGTTCTTCTGGTAGGGAATTCCATATTTGTGGAGCTGCTACAGAGAAGGCTCTATATCAGCAGATTTGTCTCAACGTGGGTCCCCTAGATCTGCATTGAGCCTGAACTTGAAGGTGACTAGAGCTGTGCGCTGAGGCTCTTCCCTAAGTCCCATACTGCCCCATTCTGAGCCCTGCCAAGATCACATGCAAATGCACATGGCCTTGGTGAGCCTCAAAAAGCCCTCTGGATCCAACTGAAGCTGTGCTCTGGTCAGGTTCTGGTCAGGTTCGGAGGGCAGTGGGGGCTGGTTTTGTTACCCACAGATTTTTTATCATGGATAAAAAGGTCTGACGTGTTTAACCTATGCAAAATATATATATTTTTGTCTCCTGAAAGTTACGAACAGACTATTTATTAAGTTTCTATATAACAGAAACTTAAAGCCCATGAATACAAACTATGAATTAGCACCCAGTGTTGTACAAGGAATGTGTCACAGGAATTGCTCCTAAGGTGAAGAATTTAGTGAAGATTATCAGCTTCTGTACTTGCCTTTCCCTTAAGTTAATTGGTTCTGCAGAGATGAAAAATACTGTCGGCACAGAGTGGACAGCACTAACTTTATAACATATACAGAACTTTATAACATGATGAATAGAAATCATTTTGACGTTTGGAGAAGTTTTTCTCCAATTCCCACACCCCTAATAAATATTCATGAGGATAATTTCACAAAGACATTTGGGTTGGGAGGTGGCTTTAAAATACAGTTGTGCTAGTACAGAAATAGGAAATTCTTCCCTTGAAAGGCAGAATCAAACACCCAATACAAAAAAACCTGAATGATGGGTTTTATAATATTTTAATCAAGTTATTCATTACACTGAATTAACACTGTGGAAACACAGATAAATGTTGCACAAAGGCTAAGTTCATTTGTTCTGGACAGGTGGCCAGTCTGCTACTGCACACTGGCATCCAAAGCCCACCCACAATAGTACTAAGGACGATTATGCAAATAGCCACTCTTCCTTGCTATTTTCCCAGGAAAGGGAGATGGGTTCCATGTGGAAGGAACAATCACTTCCCAATCAAGTGGAAATACAAATCAATATTTTTCCCTACTTCCAAAGAAGAGGAAAGAAATTGCGCAGAGAAAGAGAAAAGCGTTTGTTCATGTGGACAGGCACATGCACGTGTAAATAGGAGGGGAAAATGTACTGACATTTCAATCTTCAAACCGCTATTCTACTGCTATTATAGTACAGTATGGCACAATCAAGGAAAAAGCAAACACCAGACAGAAAATGTGCTATTTCAAATTTCTTCACACAGAAGACCTGTCATTAAAAGCATAAAGGAAGTTCAGGAAATACGTTTTTTTAAAAAGAAATACAGCATTGTAGCTTTGTATTCTACTAAGCATAGTCTAAATATACAAGACATCCACCATAAGATTTTCAAACCTTTTCTTAGTAGTTATCAATAACCATTCATACGCTTGTATATTTATAAGCACCTTATATGGTATAAATATTAATAGTGTTCAAAATATAGAGCTATATATTTATAGATGGCATTATGCTATCAGATAATTATGGTACAATGTAGTCTAGATTACAAAGTTTTGTTGGCAGGAGGCTGGTGGATTCCTGGGGTATGTGGTGGATTGTAAGCCTTTGATCCATTTAAACTCCCCTTTAATCATCATCACAGACAAGCATTTACATAGTTTTCCAAGTGTGTGAAAAATGCCTACCTATCATCACATTTACACACTTTAACTTGTTGACAAACAAGAATGAAGGTATCGCTAAGGCGCCATGAGAAGAATTCTACCACAGTAACAATCAGGCCAACCTGAAAAACTGCCCATGATGGAGATGCAAGACAGATGCCTAGTCTATAATAGGCTTACATCCAAGGAACTGAACCTGAACAGGCTTGCAGGCTTAACAAATGGATATAAGGGTGTACTAAGTGGTAGAATGCATGCTGTATGTGCGCAGAGGTTCCAGGTTTTCCAGATAGGGCTGGGACAGACCCTTGTCTGAAATCCTAGAGAGATGCTGCCTAGTCATGCAGACATTTACCAGCCATCTTTGATGAGCCAGTGACTTGACTTGGAAGAAGTCACCTTCATATGTTTGTATCCCCTTATGCTGATTACCAGCGCAACGCTCACCCCACCCCTGTGAAAGTTTAGGGTGTTGTGGAATTCATGCGTGCATGCAAGAGAAAGTTATTGGGGCATCTCTGAACAAGCACTGAATCATACCATGCAGGTGCACATACACACAGAGCACCTTTTTCATACCAATATCCTAACACTAAACCAGAAAGAAATAAAGGAGGAAGTGGGAGCTATTCAAATTCATTTCTTCTAGACTGATGGTTGGAATAGACAATGCCTTTTGGGGGAAATAACTTCTCCATGAGCAATATTAATATTGGTATTGCAAGCCTGCATATGTTCTATTTCTTCTTCTATAGGCTGGGAAACTGGCTCTTTCACAGTTTTTTCCCTTTCCTCTTATGACCTCAAGGAACTTTAGGAATTTTCTTGTATAGAGTACATATGATATGCATGCACATTATTATATTGTCTACACTGTCAGGCCTGTTTGAAGATTTTATCTTTCGTTTTGTGAAAAATAAGTAACCTCAGGGTAAGCATTTAAAAGAACCAGTACATATACTTGGCAACAGCACTCCTGTACCTGCAGAGACTGAAAGTCTGCATTGCATGAACATTTTGCAGCCAAAAATAATGAATAAAGCAATGAGAACTAGGCATTTGTTCAGTTTGCATCACACTCACCTCTTTTCACTAAAGCACTGCTTCTGGGCTTGTGGCCAATTTGATATTTAATTAAAATCTACTCCACTCTCAATAACTTGGTTACCATCTCCATAGGCCATTAAAGCAATGTCATTAGGCAAATTGAGCCTCTACTGAATTTCCAGATGTTGTGACCATGCAATTCTGAATGAGAGAACAACTTGAATATTGCCTTGTTCATAGAAGGCCACAGATAGGTATTCTTTAAATTATATATTTAATGTAAATATAATTTAAATTACGTATTTAAAGAATGATACATCTTCTCCGAAGATGGACAGACCAAACACTAGACTATGCCCTCCCTGCTTGAGAGAGTGAGCAATAGCCTCTAAGCTTCCCTTTTATACCCTTGTTATCCAGCAGTCCCATTGCCTCCCTGGCACATTTCCTGCTTTTGATGTATTTAAAGGCATCTTTGTGTGCCTTGATGCTTTCAGCAATGCACTCTTCATATCCTTTTTTTGTTTCCCTTATTGCCAGCTTACATTTCTTGTACATTTCATGGCAGTGAAGGAGGCCAATTCCATGCTCAGGATAATTAAAAAGGGGATTGAGAATAAAACAGCCTATATTGTATTGCCATTGTACAAAGTGATAGTATGGCCACATCTGGAGCACTGCATACGGTTTTGATCACCACATCTCAAAAAGGACATAGTGGACTTAGAAAAAGTACAGAAGAGAGCAACCAAAATAGAGAGCAATTGGAATGGGGTACCTCCCTTATGAGGTAAGGTTACAGCGTCTGGGGCTCTTCAGTCTAGAAAGAAAGCGCCTGAGGGGGCATGTGTACAAAATTATCCAGGGGTGGATAGAAGGTATCTCTTTTCCCACTCCTAAAGCTGAGTGTTAGGAGAGTTAAGAAACCAAACCAAAGAAAGTATTTCTTTACCCAGCACGTAACTGGTCTGTGAGACTCGTTGCCACAAGATGTGGCAATGGCACCTGGCCTAGATGTCTTTAAAAATGGATTGGACAGATTTACAGAGGCAAGCTCCATCATAGCTTACAAGCTATGATGGATATGTCCAGTCTGAGACTAGCTGGTCACTCATCAGGAGGACTGGGAATTTTTTTCTGTCATCTGAACTGGCTATGGATGGCAGTTTTGTTTTGTTTTTTTTGCACACCTCAGACTGGTGAGGGAGTAACAGTGTGTTCAGTTCAGCAGGTTTCATGACTTATAAAATGATCACTTGTGTTTAATCGTTAAACCCTAACAGCAGTCTGGTGTCTTCCTTGGGCGTGCTGCAAGGGTAATAGGCTACCTCAGAATGCAAGATACAAGAATCTGGTTGCCTTGTATGATCCCTAAGGCACCTGGTGGGCCTGGACTAGGAAGCTGGACTAGAAGGGTCCTTGGCCTATGTTATGTTCTTATATTTCTTTTTGTCCTAATTTGGGGAAGACTTCCATTTTCTGAAGGTAGCGTTCATGCCTTTTAGAGCATCCTTGACTCGACCTATGAGTCATGCTGGCAATGTCCTGAACTTGATTATGACCTTCCTGTTGTTGTTCAGTCGCTAAGTTGTGTCCAACTCTTTGCGACCCCATGGACCACAGCACGCCAGGCCTCCCTGTCCTCCACTAGCTTCTGAAGTTCGCCCAGTTTCATGTTCATTGCTTCGGTGACACTATCTAACCATCTCATCCTCTGCTGCCCCCTTCTCCTTTTGCCTTCAATCTTTCCAAGCATGAAGGTCTTTTCTAAAGAGTCCTCTCTTCTCATGAGGTGGCCAAAGAACTTGAGCTTCAGCTTCAGGATTTGTCCTCCCAGGGAGCAGTCAGGCTTGACTTCCTGGAGGATTGACCAATTGGATCTCCTTGCAGTCCAGGGGACTCTCAAGAGTCTTCTCCAACACCATAATTCAAAAGCATCTATTCTTCGGCGCTCTGCCTTCCTTATGGTCCAGCTCTCACAGCCATACATTGCTACTGGGAAAACCATAGGTTTGACTATGCAAATCCTTGTTGGCAGGGTGATGTGTCTGCTTTTTATTAAGTTGTCTAGGTTTGCCATAGCTTTCCTCCCAAGAAGTGAACGTCTTAATTTCATGGCTGCAGTCACCATCTGCGCTGATCTTGGAGCCCAGGAAAATAAAGTCTGTCACTGCTTCCATTTCTTCCCCTCTATTTGCCAGGAAGTGATGGGAGTGGTGGCCATGATCTTAGTTTTTTTTAATGTGGAGCTTCAAGCCAATTTTGGCACTTTCTTCTTTCACTCTCATCAGAAGGTTCTTTAGGTCTTCCTCACTTTCTGCCATTAGAGTGGTATCATCTGCATATGAGGTTGTTGATATTTCTCCCAGCAATCTTGATTCCAGCTTGTGAATCATCCAGCCTAGCCTTTCTTATGATATACTCTGTTAAATAACAGTTAAATAAGTTAAATAATAAGTTAAATAAGCAGGGTGACAGTATACAGCTTTGTCATACTCCTTTCCCAATTTGAAACCAATCAGTTGTTCCATGTCCAGTTCTAACTGTTGCTTCCTGACCCACATACAGGTTTCTCAAAAGACTGGTCTGGTACTCCCAGCTCTTCAAGAACTTGCCACAGTTTGTTGTGATCCACACAATCAAAGGCTTTAGCATAGTCAATGAAGCAGAAGTAGATGTTTTTCTGGAACTCTCTTGCTATCTTCATGATCCAGCGAACGTTGGCAATTTGATCTCTAGTTCCTCTGCCTCTTCGTAAACCAGCTTGTACTTCTGGTAGTTCTCGATTCACATACTGCTGAAGCCTAACTTGCAGGACTTTGAGCCTTCCTACTTAACGTTATGTATTATCTGGACATTTGTATATGTGATGGATCCCTGTGTTTCCATGATCTCTCTCTCCAAAAATTGGTAAATGCCTGCCGATTCACATTCCTACTTGTTTTGTTCCACTGCTCCAACCAGGGAGTGCCATAACGTCACTCCAGTGAATGTAAAACTCCCAGTACACAGGAAGCTGTGTTAGTTCCCTTCCAGTAGCTTAAGTACCCACTCTACGGATCTCAGAGAAGAACACCCACTTGCTGAATGGCAAATGGACAAAAGCTGGAACTTCATCCAGGCAAGGTGACATAGCTAGGGAAACTGTTTAGTAGAAGACAACAGGCTTCCTGTTTCATTAGTTTCGCAAAGGTATAACGTTTGACCCATTTTCTTCCCATTGAAGCTTTAAATGGATTAAATGGATTTTATTTGAACCTTTGAGCTACCTGGTCCCTGGTTATGAGGAGGTTCAGTAGTGTTCTGTCTTGCTGTCCAGATGCTACTGTGAGGTAGTGGCATTCCGCGGTCATTTGGCACCGAAGCACAAATTTGGCACAATGGCAGCCCATACACTTTTGGCACTCCCAATGACAAAATTTTCAGTAATAGTTATGACATGAAAAATAATGACCAGAGAAGTGCAGACAGTGAACATTTTCTTTTATTGAACATTATCTGTCTGTGCGTATTTATTTGAGAGAAAATTTGTATATTTATATTTGCATAGTTACATATAATTTTGTAACTTTGTATATATAATCATACCAAGAAACAATTAAAAAGAAATAAGAAGCAAGCATGCTACTAAGTGTTACTTCCTCGGGTCAATCTCAGGTGACCCTCTTGTCCGTGACAATACACACTGTAGTTTTAAATCATTTCCATGCACTCCGGAGAGACTTTGCTCTTCCAGTTTCCTATTTGCTAGTTCCCTCATTTTTGAGAAGTCCCCTCTTTTGAAGTTACGTGTTTCTGAATCAGGAACATCTGATTCCTTGAAAACTTCCCAGTTAATGTGTATCTTGGAACTACATAGCACTATGGTCACTATTCCCTATTGGTGGGTCTTGCAATAGATACAGGGTTCCAACATAGAGTTAACAGTGCAATCATATGCATGTCTACTTAGAAGTACGTTCTGTTTAGTTCCATGGAACTTACTCCCAAGTTAGTGCCACCTCTCCTCTGATTGGTTCCAAGACCAAGTATTCTAGGGCATACTATCTAGAAATTATCTGTCATACCTTTGGTCCTACAGGAACTCCTCTCTGCTGGCAACAAATGTTTTTCAGAGTCTTTTATTACTTGGCAGCTGGAACACTTTCCTGAGCTGACTTGGCCACCCTTAGGTTTCCGCTCTCCCCGCTTTTCTTTCCTTATGAGGGCAAAGTCAGAGCTGGCTGATAGAAGGCCTTTTATCTGCCTGAAACTAAACAAGTAAGCTACTGTACACATAGGACTTTATATACTGAATAATCATTTACAGCAGGTTTAACTTAAACATTCCCCTGTTTTCCTTAGCTGTCAACACGTTCAGAATTTCTGCATGCCTGAAAGCACTGCGTCTAGCACTGCAGTGGGGGAAGTAGATTTTAAGAAGTTTACTATACCCTTTAAAAATATTCCTTAGACTAAGAAAAACAGTACTATTCAAACCATCACGCTCAATCATGCTTATATCCATCTAACACATCTGGTGCAGTCAGTTATAACATCTTGTTCACTAAATCAGGAACTTCCTTAGAATGGTCAATAAACTCTACTTAATTTAAACCAAGCTTCTATTGCTGCAACCAGGACCATATTTAAACTTGCTTTTTTAAAACCCAGAACACACACTAAACAGTACAGTACAGAAATTGTAATCACATCATGCAAACACATTGGACTATCTTTCATTCAGAACCACTGTTTACAAAACTGAATTTCTAATTAATCTGAACACAGAGAGTTATATTTCAGGATGCAACAAACTTTTCCAAATACTGCTTTAAAAAAAATAAGGCATTGCTCTTGTTTGCACATGCCTTCAGAATTGTGGGTAGCTACATCATTAGCATAACACACCAAACTTCTACATAATTCATCTGCAAAGGACAATTGGTTTTTCATTTCCCCAATAGCTGGTGATTAACATTCTAGCACAGGGCAGAAGGTTCACTACCAGTACCTTGTTATTTTTCTTCACTGAGCTGTCAGTGACATTTACCAACAGTGACAAGGGACATAGAGAAACAATCATCCATGATCACCAGGGATATATCTAGAACTGTATCCAAAAAACTAGGACCAACTTAATTCTATTAACAATGCTATAGAATATGGCCTCAGCAACAGTTATCCAAGAGTGCCTTTGTCAAAAGAATGAGCTTGTTCCAAATCATGCAGCAATCTCCTTCAAAAATTCCCTCCTGCTCAGAACTTTATTTCATAACTGAGAAGCAAGGGGAATGTTCTTCAAGTGACACTTTGCCCATGAACAAATACAGCCTGTGTTTCTCATCCTTTATATATGGGGCTTAGATAGCAAAATATTTCATTCTCACTGATGAGGTAACTTTCCCCAAATTTGGTTTGTGGTTCAAACAGGATCAGCATTGTTCATGATTTGTTCCCTTCACTATATCACTTAACTTTTCTCGGCAAGCTACATTTCTCCTCGATCAAACACAAGCTTTTTCCCTACACTCACAGAATACAGAAGGCAAATCAGTCAATAGACTACATGATACCATATGGGACAGGGGGAAACTTAAAGAAAAATAACTGAGAGATGTCTTAAAGCAGCCAGCAGAGATTATACTGTCCAAAATAATGAAATCAATTGCATAGATTACAGACAGAAATAGGGAACAGCTTATATTTACTCAACCCACTGAAATTCACCTAAAAAATTGATAGTAAACATGACAAAACAGGAACACCTGCTGCCTTATGACGAATAGCTCAACTGCTCAAGGCAAAATAGTTTCAGCAATACCTTGACTTTTGTCACTCCTTGTTGAGCACCCAGAAGCAGCCCACATGGATCTCCTACCTAAGTCACCACAAGGAGGCTGTAGAAAAATTGTAGCATACACTACCGTTCAAAAGTTTAGGGTCACTTAGAAATTTCCTTATTTTTGAAAGAAAAGCACTGTTTTTTTATTGAAGATAACATAAAATTAATCAGAAATACACTCTAGACATCATTAATGTGGTAACTGACTACACTAGCTGCAAACGTCTGGTTTTTAAAGGAATATCTACATAGGTGTATAGAGGCCCATTTCCAGCAACCATCATTCCAGTGTTCTAAAGGTGCACTGTGTTTTCTAATCATGTTAGAAGACTAATGGATGATTAGAAAACCCTTAAAACCCTTGTGCAATTATGTTAGCACAGCTGAAAACGGGTCTGCTCGTTAGAGAAGCTATAAAACTGGCCTTCCTTTGAGCTGGTTGAGTATCTGGAGCATCACATTTGTGGATTTGATTACACTCTCAAAATGGCCAAAAAAAGAGAACTTTCATGTGAAACTTGACAGTCTATTCTTGTTCTTAGAAATGAAGGCTATTCCATGCGAGAAATTGCCTAGAAACTGAACATTTCCTACAACGGTGTGTACTACTCCCTTCAGAGAATTTCTAAGTGACCCTAAACTTTTCAACGGTAGTGTATATCCTCCCAATACTTAGGCAAGTAAGACAGACTTATTCCATGACTTACCTGTGCATATTCTCTCTCAATTGCAGCTTTCTTTTGACTGAAAGTCCTACAAAACATATGATGAAAACATGGTTAGAATATAAAGTATGGCAATATAAGTATAACCGATGTGCTTAAACAAAATATATTTTGTTCAATATAAACTCTAGGCATTTTGTGTGCTTGCAAAAAAAGCAGAACTATTAAATGATTAAGCATTCACAACCGCTATATAAGCAGATTACAGACTCAGTACAACTTTCTCAAGTTACTGTGTTTTAAAAAGGACCATTCTCGGGGATACTAGTGTAAAACCATCTGCATTTATTAGATCAGACTGAGAACGAATTCGAACAATTTCAATTCCACTAGCACAGATCCTCTTATGGAGCACTGAAGGCTTTACTTAGCCTATTGGATGTTCAGATGTCAAGACATGACACAGGACTAGTCTTGAGTGCAAAGGAATAGGAAGAAATATGGAAAGAGCTGTTTGTTTCTGGCAAGTAAGAAAGAATTATGGCCAAAGTCTTACTGAACCCAATGGGCTTACTTCTGAGTAAAATAACATTTTCAAATGCCTCTAAATATGGATCATAGAATTCAACTTTCCCAGGTATATAACAGCCATAACTTTTGCAAAAGAGCATAAACAAAATTATGCACCCCATTTGTACAATGTACACTATCAAAAATCTGACACTATCAATAAAGCCTGTTTTTCTCACCTTCAACAAAGTAGGCTTGCAAATTGAAAGTCAATTCATGGTGGTCTGCCTTGAACTAATACCTCCTTAAAAAAACATTATTGGTGCTCTACTACAGGAAGCCCTTTCATGGATCACTGCCTTGTCGTGGCGAAGGGGCTTGAGTAGCTCAATGAAGCTGTGAGCTATGCCATGTAGGGTTACCCAAGATGGACAGGTCATAGTAGAGAGTTCTGACTAAACGTGATCCGCTGGAGAAGGAAATGGCAACCTACTCCAGTACTCTTGCCAAGAAAACCCCATGGATTACAAAACTAAAAGGCTAAACAATATGACACTGGAAGATGAGACCCTCAGGTCGCAAGGTGTCCATTATGCTACTGGGGAAGAGCAGAACACGAGTACTAGTACCTCCAGAAAGAGTGAAGTAGCTGGGCCAAAACTGGAAGGAACGTTTCTATGAAGACCTAGAACAGCTTCTAGAATTAACACCAAAAAAAAAGATGTCCTCCTCATCATAGGGGATTGGAATGCTAAAGTAGGCAGTCAAGAGGTAATAGGAATAACAGGCAAGCTTGGTCTTGGAGTACAGAATGAAGCAGGGCAAAGGCTGATAACGTTTTGTCAGGAGAACACATTAGTCATAGCAAACACGCTTTTCCAGCAACACAAACGGCAACTGTACACATGGACTTCACCAGATGGTCTACATCGAAATCAGATTGATTACATTCTTTGCAGCCAAAGATGGAGAAGTTCTATACAGGCAGTCAAAACAAGACCTGGAGCTGACTGTGGCTCAGATCATGAGCTTCTTATTGCAAAAGTCAGGCTTAAACTGAAAAAAGTAGGGAAAACCACTAGCCCTCCTCGTATGACCTAAATCAGATCCCATACGAATATACAGTGGAGGTGACAAATATATTTAGGGGCTTAGATTTGGTAGACAGAGTGCCTGAAGAACTTTGGACAGAGGTCTGTAACATTGTACAGGAGGCAGCAACTAAAACCATCCCAAAGAGAAAGAAATGCAAGAAGGCAAAGTGGCTATCTGAAGAGGCTTTACAAATAGCTGAGGAAAGAAGAGAAGCCAAATAAAAAGCAAGGGAGAAAGGGAAAGATATACCCAACTGAATGCAGATTTCCAGAGAACAGCAAGGAGAGATAGGAAGGCCTTCCTAAATAAGGCCGATCTCAATGTGCCTGATAACCACAATGGTGCAGTCACTGAGCTCAAACCTGACATCCCGGAGTGTGAAGTCAAGTGGGCTTTAGAAAGCATCACTAACAACAAAGATAGTGGAGCTGACAGCATTCCAGTGGAATTACTCAAAATCTTAAAAGATGATGTTGTCAAAGTGCTGCACTCCATATGCCAGCAAATTTGGAAAACCCAGCAGTGGCCGCAAGACTGGAAAATATCAGTTTACATTCCAATCCCAAAGAAGGGCAATGCCAAAGATTGCTCGAACTACCGCACCATTGCACTCATTTCACATGCTAGCAAGGTGATGCTCAAAATCCTACAAGCTAGGCTTCAGCAGTATGTGAATCGAGAACTACCAGAAGTACAAGCTGGTTTCCAAAGAGGCAGAGGAACTAGAGATCAAATTGCCAACATTTGCTGGATCATGGAGAAAGCAAGAGAGTTCCAGAAAAACATCTACCTCTGCTTCATTGACTATGCTAAAGCCTTTGATTGTGTGGATCACAACAAACTGTGGCAAGTTCTTGAAGAGATGGGAGTCCCAGACCACCTGATCTGCCTTCTGAGAAACCTGTATGCGGATCAGGAAGCAACAGTTAGAACCGGACATGGAACAACCGACTGGTTTCAAATTGGGAAAGGAGTACGACAAGGCTGTATCCTGTCACCCTGCTTATTTAACTTATATGCAGAGTACATCATGAGGAAGGCAGGGCTGGATGATTCACAAGCTGGAATCAAGATCGCTGGGAGAAATATCAACAATCTCAGATATGCTGACGATACCACTCTAATGGCAGAAAGTGAGGAAGACCTAAAGAACCTTCTGATGAGGGTGAAAGAGGAAAGTGCTAAAATTGGCTTGAAGCTTAACATTAAAAAAACTAAGATCATGGCAACCACTCCCATCACTTCCTGGCAAATAGAAGGGGAAGAAATGGAAGCAGTGACAGACTTTATTTTCCTGGGCTCCAAGATCAGCGCTGATGGTGACTGCAGCCATGAAATTAAAAGACATTTACTTCTTGGGAGAAAAGCTATGGTGAACCTAGACAACTTAATCAAAAGCCGAGACATCACCCTGCCAACAAAGGTTCGCACAGTCAAAGCGATGGTTTTCCCAGTAGCAATGTATGGCTGTGAGAGCTGGACCATAAGAAAGGCAGAGCGCCGAAGAATAGATTCTTTCAAATTATGGTGTTGGAGAAGACTCTTGAGAGTCCCCTGGACTGCAAAGAGATCCAATTGGTCAATCCTACAGGAAGTCAAGCCTGATTGCTCCCTAGAAGGACAAATCCTGAAGCTGAAGCTCAAGTACTTTGGCCACCTCATGAGAAGAGAGGACTCTTTAGAAAAGACCCTCATGCTGGGAAAGATTGAAGGCAAAAGGAGAAGGGGGCAGCAGAGGATGAGATGGTTAGATAGTGTCACCGAAGCAATGAACATGAAATTGGGCGAACTCAGGAAGCTAGTGGAGGACAGGGAGGCCTGGCGTGCTGTGGTCCATGGGGTCGCGAAGAGTCGGACACGACTTAGTGACTGAACAACTACTACTACAGGAAGTAATGGAGCTGCTGTGATCCTTTTTCCTAAAACACGATGATTTCAAAGTGTATCTTTCAATGTGGTGCCCTCATATTTAACAGGGGAAGAGCAACTGTCCCTCTTTACACCAGCATGGCATCTTTTCCAGTTGCCATTGATGGTAACTCATCTATTTTTAGATTGAGATTCCTTTGGGGTCAGGGAACCATTTATTGATTTTACAGGCATGTCCCGCTGTCCACAGTTTCAATTATCTATAGATACCATGGATACTGGGACGCCTATTAAAAAAACAGGGTAGCATTAAACAAATCCCTTTTTTTACCTTATTGCAGCAAAACCACTGATGTTCCCCTGTCTTTAAAAAGGCTGTCTCCAGTATCCATGGTATCAGGTATCCATTGGGGGGGGGAAAGAACCCCAACGGATACCAGGGAATGCCTGTACTATACAAACTGCTGCATCAACTATCCCTGTTGAAAAGCAATATATAAATCTTCTTAGTACTTCATAGAGAAACCCAACTGCCTTTAAGCTATAAAAATGAGTAAATTCATGAGTAATTGGAACCACTTAAGCATATGAGAAACAATGATTTAATTATATGTGAATTTAATGAATAGAGTTAATGAAAATAGATTATAATGTGCTGTGCATGAGTAGTTCAAAATGTTGCCTGTTTCTGATACATTTAAATATTTAAAAGAACCATGACTAAATTCCTCACCATGGAAGAAATCAGTTCACGTGAGAGCCATACTTGACACCAATACAGTCAGACATTGGGTAAAATACTTCAAAAGTGGGAAAACAAATATCATTGACAAGCCTTAGAGTGGCCAGCCAGCAAAGACAAGAGTCAAATCGATGCACTCAAAGAGGACTGCCAGATCACATGTGAACTGTGTGATGCAGCAAGCATAGGAAGACTAGCTGCGAGGACCATCATGAAGGAGCTTGACTACTGAGAAGTAGGTCCCAGCAGGTCCTGAAAATGCTGCAGACCAGCACAAAGAACCCAGAAAGTGATCAGTTCTGAAACACTACGAAAATGAGGGGAGATTTTTTTTTGTCATGCATTGTCACAGAAGATGAAACCTGGGTTATAATCCTGAGACAAAGATAAGGAAACTAGAAGGACACCACATGGATTCACCATGCAAGAAGAAATTCAAAAGAGTGCCTTCTGTGTGTAAAGTCATGGCAACAAAGATGGGGTGCTGCTTATGGACTTTATGGAGACAGGCACCATGATTAATACAGAGCGATATACGCAAGCACTAAAAATGTTTAACGCTCTCCTTTGCAGAGTTTGACCCAAAAGAAACATGAAGATCCTGCTTCTCCATAACACAAGTCCTCATACCAGTTTGTACACAAAGGAAGCAATTGCAGGAGTGCAAGTTTTTCCTCATCCTCCTTATATCCCAGATCTGGCACCTTCTGATTATCACCTTTTTGGCCATTTGAAGGATGCACTCCATGGCTGTCATTTTGCAGAAACATGCTAAAATAAAACGTTCATGATTTCCTTCAGAACCACAGCAAGGAATTTAACAGGGTTGGAATACAGTGCCTCATTCACAGATGATGCAAGTGCATAGAAAATTTGTAGAAAAATAACAGGGTGTTTATCTCTGAGAGGCAGGGCTGGTCTGGGAGGGGACGCCCCAAAGGAGGAGTCTTTGTTCCGAGACCAGGCCCTGCCTGCAGGGGGAGGGGCTTCCCCACATGCAGGGAATGATTCCCTTCCTCTGCCAGAGAACAGCATGTTAATCCTGCTGTCATTGGCAAGAGCAAGACATTTACTGACCTTCCGGGGGACACAACCACCCCTTTCTGCCAACAAGTGCTGCTGTGATACAAGTCTGCTGAATGATTATTGACAATGCAGTCGGGTGGACTAGCATGGTTTTTACCATTTGACAAGAAAATCTTGGACTGCAGTTAATCGTGGTCACAAATCCCACACATGCACTGAAACTCACAGATGTGTTTTCATATGAAATTGCTGCATATCTGATCTGGCTAAGTAAATTATTTTGAACTCTTATGATTATTCAGTACTTTGCTACTAGAAAGGATTTTTTTTTTTTAAATCCTTTCTTAAAAGAACTTGTGTCTCTTCTTAAATCTTACTCTCCTATTAGCGAGTCTGGAAAAAACATGGAAGAACTTGACTTAGAGGAAGTAGTTTGGCCTGTTCAATCCACCCTGAAAGCTGATGCCATTTTTAATTCTAGTAGTCAACTTAAACTAGGAATGGTGGAAGGCGGCTCTTTAGGAAGTAAACCCAAGAAATTGATGCCCTTTCTTGAAGCTCAAAGGGAAATTATGTCTCGTGAGGATGAAGATGGAGAGATTTCACGAATATCTAAGCAAAAGCTCAACGTAAATGAGGAAAGCCACAAGTCTGTGACTATAAGAGAAGAACCTATGTCTTCTTTAGTCTGACTAGAAAGAGAGAATACAATCCCAGACTTTATGCTTTCCTCTGCTCTACAACCATTCTCCAATTCTAAGTTATATTCCCCTGACCAATTTTCGCTGACTTCTTGGAATGTGGCTGGTCTAAAGAAAAAGGAAAGAGATGCTGATTTTTTAAATTACCTTAGGTTAAATGATATCATATGCTTACAGGAGACATGGACTGAGGACCCTTTTCCAATGATTGAGTACCAATCCTTTTATTTGCCAGCTTTTAAAAATAACAAACATGGACGTCGACAGGCGGGTTTAGTTACCCTAGTTAAAGATTCTTGGAAAGCAAACCTGCTTGTGGCTTCTCAAACTTCATTTAGTCTATTGATTGTTAAGGTTCAGTGTAGAGAACTAACATTGTTAATTATAAATGCCTATATTCCTCCTCAAAGTAATAAGGATCAGTGTAGGGTAGTATGGAATAGTTTTATTCAATATTGTTTAACATTGAGTGAGGAGTATCCTCAGGCTCTTTTCATACTGGGTGCAGACTTAAATGCTAGAGTGGGAAATGAATATCAAATTTTTCATAAAATCTCAGGTTTTGATTATGATCAGACAGACCTGCCTTTGAAATTATTGTTAAGGCAATCTAAAGATAAAATGTTGAATGAGTCAGGATTATGGTTGGCCAAGCTTAGCCTGCAAATGAATATGTTGTGGCTTAACGGTTTATTGCAATATCCTAATTCAGCTGAGTTTACCTTTATTTCTGCACTTGGTTGTAGTATCATTGACTATATTTTAGTCTCGCTTCCTTTGTTGCAATTGGTGGATAGGTTTTCTGTGGAAGATCTGAAATTGAGTGATCACCTCCCACTAAGGGTTTGGTTTAAATTTAAATCGCAGACCCGTATAATCACTTCCTTGCAATCTGATAATTTGCCTAGGTTGCTCAAACTCTGTTGGGACAGCAAAACCCTTACCAAGATTCACAGTTTATTAGACCTTGACGTGAATAAGGAATACTGCGTTACTATTATGTTTGACACGAATTTAGAGAAGGTTGTGCGAACCTACGAACTTTTGTCAGGCCAAATTGTCGCTAGTTTAGTTTCTGAACAACCAGCTCGAAAAACCAGAAAAGGTCTTTTTGGCCCTAACTGGTTTGACCATGAGTGTAGGCATGCAAAAGCCCAAGTGCGGGCAATCTTTGCTAAATTTAGATCCCTGAATACCAAAAAGTCACTTCTGGAGTATTTCGAGTCAAATGATGCTTTTAGAAGTATGCTCAGAGAGAAGAGGAAGGAATTTGTCAGAGACCAATGGCACAGATTACACACTGCCATAGTCAATAATGATTCTAAAGCTTTTTGGAACATCACGCGTGGGAGCTTTAGGAACATCTCAGAGCCAATAGGTAATATAACAAATCAATCCTGGATTGAACATTTTTCTAAATTACTACTTGTCCTGGATAGAGATGCTGGTCCATGCCCCTCTTCTGATATGTCCAATCTGCCGGATTGGCCTCCGGTGAATGAGGAGGAGATTAACTCTCTTATTCAGGGCCTTAAACTGGGTAAGGCAGCTGGATTAGATGCTATATCAACAGACTGGATCAAAGCAGATGTGTCTTTTTGGACCCCCCTGCTAGCTAAATTATTTACTGCAGTTAATGCATCTGGATGTTTTCCAAAAGCGTGGTTAAACTCCATTATAGTTCCAATCTTTAAGAAAGGAGACCCCTATAATCCAGAAAATTACCGGCCAATCAGCCTTTTGTCGATTGTTGGAAAGCTCTATGCTAAATATCTGCTGAATAAGGTGAATCTTTGGGTCCAACAATGTAACATCATCAGACCTGAGCAGATTGGTTTTAGAAAAGGTAAATCAACAATCGACCATGGCCTTATATTAAGTCATTTGGCCACTAAATATGTTGTAAATCTAAAATCAAAAATGTATGCGGCCTTCCTAGACCTTAAGTCCGCGTTTGATAGCGTGGATAGGGACATACTCTGGAGCAAATTAAAAAATCTTGGGATGGATAAAAAATTGTTATTTCTTATACAGGGATTATATTCTAACAATAAGTGCCAAGTACGTATCTCGTCAGAGGGGACTTTAACAGATGAATTCCCCTCAAACAGAGGGGTTAAACAGGGTTGCATATTGGCCCCGACCCTGTTTAACCTATTTTTGAATGATCTGGCCCCCTGTTTAGATAAAGTTAATGGACATCCCCCAAAACTAGGAAACCGACATGTCTCGATTCTTCTTTATGCCGACGATGCGGTGATTCTATCCCGTACTCGTATTGGTCTTAAAAGGTTGCTGAATAAAAGCCTTGATTACTTTATAAGTAATAAGTTACAACTTAATTATGAGAAATCTAAGATCCTTGTGTTTGCTAGGTCATGGAAGCCAATGAAATGGAATCTCAATAATGTTGAGATAGAGCAAGTCAAATCATTTAAATATCTTGGCTTTCATTTTTCATACAATTTGTCCTGGATTGTCCAACGCAATAAAGTGCGTATGGCCGCTTCTTTGTCTGCTCAGGCCATTAGTCGTTTCTTTTTTAGTAAAGGGGGTCTATTTATTCCAGCTGCCATTAAAGTTTTTTCCGCCAAATGCATAGCCTTAATATTATACGGAATTCCCCTCTGGATCCGGGATCTGAATTACTCAATTGAACAAGTGCAGGCGACGTTTCTTAGAAAGATCTTTGGTCTGCCGAGATGTATTCCATACCCAGTCTTGTGTTTAGAATCAGGTCAAAGAATGCTTGAAACAGTTGCTTGGATTCGTGTGACAAAGTATTGGCTCAAAGTTTACTATTCATACGCAGAAAATGATCTGATCCGATGTATGCTTTCAGATCCTTTTTTCTCTGCTGAGCCTTGGTCATCTAAACTTGCTGAATTAGGGTTTGCCCCGGACCTTATTGGTTCGGTATCTCAGATAGAGGCCTTCAGACTGATCAAGGGGAAATTGCTTGAATTACACGATCAAAATTTATTGAGGATGGCCAATACACGTTGTTCCCCCTTATTCCATCAAATAAAAATGAATGTTGGACAAGTTCCACTCTACTTGTATATTTTAGAAAATCCAATGAGGCGTAGATCTATGGCCTTGGCTCGCTGTAATGCGGTACCCTCGGAAGTTCTGTGGGGGCGTTATAAAGGTGTACCCTATGCTGAAAGGTTTTGTCCCTGTCAACAGGGAACTATTGAAACTTTAGAGCATCTATTCTTCCACTGCCCCTTGCATTTAAAGAGTAGAGAGCAATATTTACAACCTCTCCTGAACAGGGTTTGTTTGGATAGAAAGGAGGCGAGCTTAAATTTCTTATTTGAACTCAAGGATCCTGTTTTGGTTAACCAATTAGCTCTCTTTATTGTGCACATAGTCAAAACTAATAATTTGCGTATCAATTGCACTGCTGAATATATGAACTAGTTAAATTGACTCTCAGTGTATAGCTATTGTTAATTTCTGTTTTTATGTTGTCATATTGATGAATGCCAATTAAAGGTCAATAAATAAATAAATAAATAAATAAATAGAAAGGATTTTGACTAAGCATAAAGTTGAAAAATTTGCCTTTAGCTTAGTGGTGTATAGAGACAGGCTCAGAGTAAATTGACTTTCCTCAAACTGAGAACACCTATTTGCTTTGCAGAAGTGCTATAAATGTGCTCTTCTCCAAACAAGATGCTACCTCTCTCTTGTGACAGCAAGGTGCACTATGTACAGTTGTTGTTATTCAGATGGATTCTGTACAACAAAATGCTTTTTTTTTTTTTTTTGCAATATTCAGCATTATATGCTTGCAGTCTCTTGTCTTGGATACTATTCCAAAGTAAAGAAAAAACATTTGAGAAGTTCCCGATATTTAAGAAGTATAGTTAGCTCTATTACATTTTATTTTTATTTGCAAAGAACTGATTTGGGAAGAAGAAATACTGAAGATTAACAGAAACAGTTGTGTTTTTTCAAGGTTTGTATTTTCTCCAGCTGCATTACTAACGCTTGAATAGACACAAAGTGTTTTTTAACCTCAGGACAGTTTATACAGGAATTCTGTTATGACATCTAGACATGCATAACAAAAACAGCACAAGAAACAAAATTTAAAGAGTCAGGTTTCCCAAGACTATATAGAACCTCTGCTAAGAGCAAAAAAAGTCACTGATCTAAAACATTTACTATCTTATCTTGAGTAATCTGACACACTACATTTGTATAATGTCAAGAATTTCTGCTTAGTTTAATTCATGCAGGAGAGCTTTTTTGTTCACTAGCATGCTAGTGGAGAATGTTTGACATTATATATTAACAAAAGCCTTCTGTAACACTCATTAAAATCCTGGAAAGACTATTTGCTTGCACAAAAACCCCATCTGTTATGCATTATGAACATGTATTCATAACTGCTATTTTATATGCATGTCTGTGGCATTAATAATTGCTATGAAAAGCAACTCAAGATAGCAAAATGCATTTTATCTTAACATTTTCACATTGTTTCTCAATCAGAAGCAGGGGGTTCTCAAGGTATTCCTATAGTGTGCTTCCACTGCTTAACTGCATTTGTTTCATCATAAGCGCTCAGAGAAAACAAAGATTATGTTTTGCACAACCGAGGCCAGCATGTAATATAATTGGTTTATTTTAAATGAGGTTTTTAAAAATTCTGTTCTTCTAAGGTAGGGAGGTTTGCAGCTTTGCTAGCTTAGGGACTGGATGTTCAGCAATGGTATCACTAAATAGGTTTCTGGGTTGTTGAGCTCAGTTTGGGAGGGAAAGCCGCCATCCAATCTGTTATGTTCCTATGTACTGGTGAGGCTCCAGAGTTGCATAGTCTGCATGCTAGAACCTACAGCCAGAGTGAGTCTGGTGCCACCACTACCTGCTGGGTAAGAGTGACATCCATCAGTGGGGAGATCCCAGGACTATGGACTAGATAATCTTGGTTGGTCGGCTGGATCCAGCCTGCAGGTTGTAAACCCCTCCTTTGAGGTATACTATTTTTGAACTAAGTACATATCTGTCCAGGCACTTTCATAAAAGTTCATAATCTGATATCTAGCATAGATTGTCCACATAGTATCAAATCAGGAACCAGGGCTGGGCAGCATTCCCAGCTGCCTGTGAGTGGTTACTGTACAGCTTCATATTGTTCAACAGGCATAACCAGCCCTCAAAATCCTACAGGCCGCCTAACACCAATTTCCATTCTTTTCCTCATAGCCTCTCTTACTTGGGCACCCAGGCATTTGCAAAGAAGGAACACCAACTTAAACATGTGGATCAGAGGTTCCCTAACTTGGTTGCGCCGTGAACCACCTCGCCATCTGTGGCAGGCCGCAATGCTCCTGGCAGTGCTTGAGACTTCTCCCAGACCGGCAACCCACTCTACAGGCCTTCTGCATGGCCCTCAGAAGCCTCTGTAAAGCCTCTGCATGACCTGCCTCCATTTCAGATTTTCAGAGGCAATCTGGTTGTGGTTTCCAAAAAACGGACATGGCTTACAGAAACATTTGAGGGCCAATCCAAGGCCTGCAGAGGCCTGTAGAGTGGGTTGCCGGGCCAGAAGAGGCCTCTGGAAGCTCCGGTAAGTAATAAGGCTTCTAGAATTGCTCCTATTAGAGCCAAACCATTGCAAGGGTGGGCAGGAGTGCCCACGTCGTGACCCACTATGCTGGGACTCACAACCAACCAGTGGGTCACAACCTAACTGATGTCATTACTTTAAAATTAAATTCTAAATTTAATTTTAGAAACAGATTGTTCATATCGGAAAGTCACCAACCAGTCTCCCCCCTCCCTTTTTGTCAAGGTGCATGAGCAGACAGTAGCATCCCAAGTCAAGGGCTTATTGGATGAAATTATTTGTGTTCTGTTCAATCCAATTTAGACAAGATTTCAGACATAAACGGAGTTAGTCACCCAGTAAGACTAAACTATGCCAGGAACTGGATATGAGGAGTGCATCCCTGTTTGTCCTACTAGATTTCAAAGACCATGGTGTCCTTCTAGGCTGCCTGCATGGACTGGGGCTTGTGGGAACTGTTTTGAAGTGGCCCTACTTCTTTATGGCAGGTGGATCCCAGAAGGTGGTGGTACTGGGGGCCTCCTGGATTTCACCTTAGCCTTCAGTGTTTGGTCCCCCATGTTCTTCATCTATATAAAACTGTCGGGGGGGGGTGCATTGGGACTGTGGAGTTGGTTGTTATCAATGAGAACACCACCCAGTTCTATATGCCCATACTATCTAATGTTGGGAATGCTGTCGAAGATATGAATTGTTGTAGTATAGGAGTTTGTGAGGGACTGGATGAGGGCAAAAAGGTTGAATTGATTGCAGAACAAACAGAAGCGATTGTCTGGAAACTTGAGATTTAGGTACTAAGAGTGTTCACCAGTTTTAGTGAGGTTTGTGCTTCTGAAAGAGCACGTTAGCAGCTCAGAGGTCCTCCCTGGATCCTACATTGCTCCTGGACCACCAAGTGGTGATGGTAGGCAGGACAGCCTTTATCTAGTTTTTGCAGGTAGACTAATTGTATCCATAACCAAGCAAGACAGACCTAAGCATGGTAAAATCAACACTGGATATTGCAGCAATTTTCAACTGCTGTGCTGTGGCACATTTGTGTGCTGTGAATGGTCCTCGGGTGTGCCACAGGAGTTAAAAATATATTCTTAAACTCATGGTGTGTCTTAACAATCTTAGCACCTTGTCAGCGTGCTAAGAAATGAAGGTTGAAAATTCCTGGATTACTGTAACACAAACTATGCACGATGCTCTTGTCAACCATCAGGAACATATCCTACAACACATAATGCTGGATCAGGGTGATGGGAAAGGATGGGAAATTCCCTCCTGCCCCAATTGCTGTTGGCCCCATTCATCAGACATTCCAGTGGTACATGAATTCTATCCCACTTTTCTCTGGATTTATTTAGATGTCTTCTTTGTTGATTTTGGATTGATCATTTCTCATAGTTTGAATATATTTATGCTGTTTTATATTGACTTAATTGTTAGTTGATTTGATTGCCTCTTAGAGGAAAGGCTGGACATAGATATTTTAAATAATAAATAAAACATGCTTATTCAGGGTACAGAATTCTGCATACAAATTCTTACAACCCATTTTAAAAAATGGTTTACATATATAGTCAATCAAATAAAATTCTTCCGATATGTGCAATCCATTACACTGAAATCAGATGAGATTTTACTGACAGCAACTCTGCACTCAGCAACTATCTCCTTTAGGAATCAGTTTGGCCTTCAAATCACTATGCCTTTAAAAGCACAATCCTAACGTGGAATTAGGATGGCACAGTTAGGCAGCCAAGTTTGGCTGGCACAAGGACCACCATAAAGTATGTTTGGACCACTCTTGGAGTCAGAGGGGCCAGCATACAGACATGTGCCATCCTCCCCAACCCAAATGCACTTTATGGTGGCCCTTGTGCCAGCCAAATTTTGCTTGCCTATCTGTGATGGCCTAACTCCAGGTTAGGATTATGCCCTCAGATTTGTTAGCCAAGAGGTTAACCCTTGAGACAGATCTGCCAAATCTGCAGCTGTGACATGCCAATCACAGGCTTGATTTAAAAAGCCCACTCATTTATGACGTCTCAGACTTCTAAATAGATGTTAGTTCAGAGGCCCAACTTGCATGCCACTGCTGTCAAGGCAGGACAGAAAAACAGTTGTGAGTTCAAAAGTTATGTTCTGATAAACTGGTTCTACCTTGCATTCCTACTAATGTTCACAATACTGGACGAAATACTTTGAAAAACCATGAGAACAAAGCGATCCTTTAAGCAGCAAAGCCTCTAGTACCTCTGACAACCACAACTGCAAAGAGGTGAACATAGGCCAAACTAGAAGAACTCTTGGACAGAAAGAGGATCATGTACCAATGGAAGAAGTAGCTGTGTCAAAAAGACTGCGTGCAGACTGACTGGCTGGTATAGAACAGGGATGTCAAAATTGTTTAATACAGTGAGCCTAACAATATCCATGGTGCCTGCTGAGGGCCAGAAGTGGCATCATTAGGCAGGTAATGATCAGAAATAAGCACTTTCTTCTCATCCAGTAACTCGTTTGTGGCAAATGACAAGAAAAAATATGCAAATCTTGATATTTTCAAGATATGGAAAAGGCCATTTACATGGGCTATTTCAGGAGTGCTGCTTCTACTGAGGCATTACTTCACAACTCAGCAACTGAACTCCGCAAAGTGATGCTTCAACAGGCGACACTGCTGAAAGAGAGCCCACAAGATGACTGGGCTTGTCCATGCCTTCCTTCCTCCCTCTCTCACACCTCTTAGTCTGCCACTTCTCCCTGTACCATTCCTCATCTTCAGTGGCCAAGTTTTATTTTTCCATTCCACCATGTCAGTAGAAGCAATATTGATGAAAGAACGTTTCTGGGAGAGTTTAATTATTGTGCAGACTGTCTTTTCAGCAGTGATGTTTCAATAAAAGCAGCACTACTGAAAGGAGGGCACATGATAGATGAGTTCTCCCAGTACCGTTTTTCGGTAGCACCGCATCTGCCAAGGGGCCATTTTGCAACTCAGCAGCTGATGGCAGTGCTGGGGAAGCCCAGTTATCAAGTGGCCAAATAAAGAGCTTCTGTGGGCTGTATAAAGTCATTTTGACATTCCTGATGTACAGTATATGTTTTTATATCCCTGGTGTACAAGATAAAACACAGACTCAAGATGAGATAGGAATAATTTACATTCACCTATGCACATGGTTGGTGCACAGAAGTAGCATAGTGGCTAAGAAACTGAGCTGCAATCAGGACTATCCCAAACCAGTTTGAAACTCACCTCTGCCATTAAGTGGCCTTTGGCAAGCCACTCTCTCAGCCTCAGTTTCCCAACAACAATATGGGGATAATGCCTATTTGCCTTACAGCAATGGTTCTCAAACAGGCCCTAGAGGCTGTAGCCCAATTAATAAATGCCGAGGTGCGTGGCTGTAATGGTGATTGGGAAGCAGTGCTCTCCCCCCCCCAGTAGCAGCTGGTTTAAGCACATAGCCCATGGGGTCCCAAACTGTGGGTTGGGACCCACCAGTGGGTTGCAAGGTGATTTTTTGGTGGTTTACAAAACTGACAAGGTGATCGCTAACAAGGAAAACATATTGAGCCACAGTGAAACAGAGCCGCATGTATGTATTTACTTGCACATAGGCAACCGTACCTCAGTCTAACTCAAAGGACAGGCCAAGAGCAACACAATATCACCAGAATGTTTCCAATGTGATGAACACAGCCCCCAACAAACTCTCACCCCCACCCCCCAAGATGACATGGAAAATGTATTGAGCCATATGGAAAGCAAAACAGAGCCACACAGGCACATATGTGCAAGTGTGCCTCTGTTCTTACTGAAGGCAAGATGAAGGGGAATGCAAAACCACCAGAGTGGTTCCAATCTGGTTATCTTGGAGTTCAACATGTTATCATAAACATTCATTGAAGAGTGTATGGAATCTTGCATCATCAATTTTGACTAATTAATTTGATCATAAATTTGGAGACTAATTGGGATTCTCTACACAGCAATAAGCTACAAGCAATTAACAGCCCAATCCTACCTTCCAATGCAATGACAAAGCAGTCCCAAGGTCATATGTTCCTTTACTGTGGGGAGGCCTTAGTGGCACACCCACCCCACCCACCACAGGATGCAGCACAGAGGCACCCACCTCCTCAAGGTAGGGGAACTCAGACTTTGGGACCATTGTAAGTTGTTGTGGGGACTGGGGTGGGTGTCCTGACAGCGCCACAGCAATCACAGCACCAAGGGCACCCAGGGGCTAGTCCCCTTACTTGGGTGGTGGTGGGGAGCTTCTGCAGGGTTGGGAAGGCCTGCAGCCCCCTTCATTAGTCTGTCTGAAGACAGTTAAAGCCCCAAAAGTTCATGCAAAAACTGGGAGTGTGCTTCCAAGCACAAATCAGTACTTTTCCTGACTTCAGGGAGACCTGTGGAGGGGGCTACAGGCCTTCCCCAACCCTGCAGAAGGCCCACCCAGGTAAGAGGACAAGCCCCTGGGTACCTGCAGTGCTGTAATTACTGCAGCGCCGTCAGGACACCCAAAACTGAGCCCAGTTCTGCTTCCCAATAGTGGGTCATGGCCCACAACTTTGGGAAATGCTGTTCTAGACTGTATTATTGTGTTAGTGTGTAAACCACATGCCACATACAGGATTAAAATGAGTTGCCATTAGCAACAAAGCTCTTTAAAAAAATAGTTCTGCACATCAAAATTCCCATTGCAATAAAATAAATCCTGGACAGCAATTCTGCTTTCATAATAAAATCACTGGGATACACCAAACGCTTAGAAGAATCACATCCCAGACACAATAGAATACCAAGACTGACAGCTTTTCCCACAGGAGCAAAGGAGGGGGGAGGTAACCATTGAATTGCTTGCATGGAAAGGAAAGCTGCTAGGATCTGCTGACTCTATTATATACAGTATATGGAGGAAAATGAATATACTAGAAATGCATCATCAGTACCTTGACTGGCTCCTGCCATCAGTAATCACTTTATCGAGACAGTATCAAGCAAATAATGTGTTTTTCCCCATTAAACCAAGCGTGAAATACAAGAGATTTCTAGTAAACAAATCTCTTTTCATTATGTATTCTGAAAAACAGAAATAGCTGGAATTACCCCACCAACAATGCTGACACAATAATTCAAGGTTTTGTCTCTCCATGTACTGTTTTTTGCATCACCAAAACAACTCTGAGCTGGCTTAATGCCTGAACTTCAAAATACATTTCCTGACGCTATTTGTGCCCAATTCACTTTGGAGATCACCTTTTCCTACATCATATACTACAACATCTTTAGCAGTTAAGAACAGTTTTTGAACAAGAACCTCTATATATAAATAGAGAAGGCTTTGAAACGCAGCTGCCTTGGTTCTCCATAATTTGAGGATCTTCCAGAATCTATTTTGAAAAGCATTTCCTAGCTGGAAAGACGCAACTTTCTCTCCGGTTTCCCAAACAATTTGGTCTGGATAAGCAGGCAGGTGACAATCATGAACTGCCTCTATTGGGTGGAGAAGACCTGTAGGCCAAGAAAAGCCATGAGGAGGCACATGAGAAATGCCCATGTGATATTTGCCTCCCTTTCCATAACCATATATGCAGTTTTTCCTCCTCCAAGGAATAGCTGGTGGGGTTTGTCACAGATGATTCAGAAACTTCCCAAATAAAGTTCATACGGTAGCCAGGAAGGAACTGGTTCCCTGAGCTCAGCAGCTTGACAAGGATTCAAGGAACCTCCTGGCTTCTTGGTAAACCATCCAATAAAATACCTAATACATTAAGATACAACATTTGAATTTGCTCCACACCAGCTTAACCTCAATTATAAAAGCCACTTCTAATGAAGTTGCAATGCAGCACTTCTGGGAAGCGTTTACGGACTTGGCAAATCTCCAAAAGAAGGACAAAAGTTGATGCCCAGTTCACAAAGTCAAAAGAAATCAGGATGGCAATGAGAGTAGATAAAATAGAAACGTAAAATATGGAGGGGCCCAAATTAGAGAGCTGCAAGTCAAAACCAACATTCCAAACTGCACCTATAAAACACGAGGAAAAAAAATGAGGCAGTTTTTTCCCCATAAGAATTCAATGCTATGCTCAATTTTGTCGGTTCAAGTTGCTATCTTCTCAATGTTTTAATTTGGTTATGTTTGTGTTTGGCAGCATTAAATCTTAAATGGCTCTTAAGTTTAATTCAAGTACTTGACAATGGCTGCAGTCCTATGCACACTTACCTAGCAGCACCACTGAACACAGTAGAACCTACCTCTAAACCAGGGGTCAGGGAACTTTTTTACGTTTTACCCCCAAATACTGTATATTTAGATACGCCGACATTACCCCCTTGACATTACACCCCCCCCCCCGCCAGAACAAAAGAAAAGAAATTACATATTGGAACCCATTGCTTTTTATTTGATTAATTAATGAGCTTAATTAATGCTATGTAAATACGAAGTTGTAAAGAGTTTGGGTACACCTGCAGACCTTGAGAGAATAGAATTCAACCCTTCTGGGTTACAACTAGCTTACCTTTTTGAGAACAGGTTTAGGTGCTTGGACTTAAGATTTATCTCTATAATGAATTCAGATTGGGGCGGGCGGGCGGGCTGGCTCTCTCTCTCTCTCTCTCTCTCACACACACACACACACACACAGAGAGAGAGAGAGAGAGAGAGAGAGGCCAGCAACAGCAGTTCTGATTTTGTTTTTGTTTTCTGCTGTTCACCTTGCCTCGTTGCCTCCCGCCTCTCTTTGTGTCCCTGACTCCCGGCGCAGGCACCCCAGCCCTCCCCCCGCTCGCTCGCCCACCCCACTCCTTGGGACAGCAAGACAAGGCAAACCCAGGGAGAGCCCTAGCTGCTCACAAGCAAAGAGGCACATCCACAGAAGTCCTCTCAACACACACACGTGCGCGCCTGCAGGCACATGCGCACACACACACCTCAGCCGCTCACCAGAGGGCCCCCCCACACCTGTACGTCTCGCATCCCTGCCGGGCTCCTGGGTGGCGGCGACGGCGGCAGCTCCTCGGCCTCCCCACCCGGAGCTGGTTCGGGCTCTTTCCTGGCGTCGAGCACCGCTGACTCCACGGCTGCCTGAGTGCCAGCCGGGAGCTGGTCTGCGCCGGCCTTGCTGCCCGGAATAGGCTTGGCCTTGCCGGCTCCCCCATCACCCGGCACCGCCGCAGTTGCAGCCACGGCCGCCATTTTCTCTGCTGTTGCTTCCTTCTCCCTCTACCAGCAGAGGGATCGATAACCACAGCCTTCTTCACCGCCTGGGAAGGGAGGGGAACGCTGCCTTTTGGGGGCCAAGTACCTTGCCGCTTCTAATCTCCTATTGAAAGCAAGGGAAATCCATCAAGCGTGAGAGGAACTTCCCATTGGTCAGAAGAGAGAACGTTGGTCATGAAGGAAGGATGAGGGAAAAGGGGGGCAGGGCCATTACCCCCAGGAATTTCATTTTTACCCCATTTGGGGTAATTTACCCCTGTTCCCTGACCACTGCTCTAAACCTACTAGGTTTACAGTAGAACCCAGACATGTATAGGATTGCATTGCAACTACTTGTACTCTTCAGGAATGCGGTGTTTTGTGCCTGTTTTATTTCTGTGGTTATGTCTACTGAGAGCTACAGCTATAGAACACACATACTACCTATATGACAGTGATTACACTTGATAAAAAACACATAGAGGAACAAGTATTGCTGAAGGAAAGTCAGCATGGCTTCTGTAAGGGTGTCTTGCCTCACGAACCTTTTGGAATTCTTTGAAACGGTCAATAGGCAAGTGGATGTGGGTGAACCTGTGGATATCATATACCTGGATTTTCAGAAGGCATTTGACACAGTCCCCCACCAAAGGTTGCTGAGGAAACTTCACAGTCAGGGAATAAGAGGGCAGGTACTCTTATGGATTCAGAATTGGTTGAGGGCCAGGAAACAGAGAGTGGGGGTCAATGGGAAATTTTCACAATGGAGAGAGGTGAACAGCGGAGTGCCCCAGGGATCTGTCTTGGGGCCGGCGCTTTTCAACTTATTCATAAATGACTTAGAGACAGGGATAAGCAGTGAGGTGGCCAAGTTTGCAGATGACACTAAACTTTTCCGTGTTGTGAAGACCAGAAGGGATTGTGAAGAGCTCCAGAAGGATCTCTCCCAGTTGGGGGAATGGGCAGCCAAATGGCAGATGCGTTTCAACGTAGACAAGTGTAAAGTGATGCACATTGGGGCAAAAAACCAAAACTTCACCTATAGGCTTATGAGTTCTGAGCTGTCTGTGACAGCTCAAGAGAGGGGGTGCTGGTGGACAATTCAATGATGGTATGACCCAGTGTGCGGCAGCAATTAAGAAGGCCAATTCCATGCTTGGGGTCATTAAAAAAGGGGTTGAGAATAAAACAGCCGATATTATCATGCCATTGTACAAATCGATGGTAAGGCCACACCTGGAATATTGCGTACAGTTCTGGTCGCAGCACCTCAAAAAGGACATAGTGGAGCTGGAAAAGGTGCAGAAGAAAGCAACGAAAATGATTACGGGGCTGGGGCACCTCCCTTATGAAGAAAGACTGCAGCATTTGGGGCTCTTCAACTTAGAAAAAGGCGCCTGAGGGGGGACATGATTGAGACATACAAAATTATGTACGGAAGGGATAGAGTCGATAGAGGGATGTTCTTTTCCCTCTCTCAAAACACCAGAACCAGGGAGGGTTGGGAAAGTTAAAACAGATAAAAGGAAGTACTTTTTTACCCAGCAGGTAGTTAATCTGTGGAACTCTTTGCCACAGAAGGTGGTGATGGCATCTGGCCTAGATGCCTTTAAGAGGGGATTGGACGGATTTCTGGAAGAAAAGTCCATCATGGGCTATAGGCCATGATGGATTTTGTAACCTTCTTACATTAGTAGTAGGCTACTTCAGAGTACCAGGTGCATGGGAATGGTAACATGATGCAAGCATCTTGTTGTCTCATGCTTCCCTGCGGCACCTGGTGGGCCGGTGTGAGATACAGGAAGCTGGACTAGATAGGCCTTTGGCCTGATCCAGCAGGGCTCTTCTTATGTTCAAAATTGATTGAAATATTAATTTGGAAGAAAAACGCAAAATTTCAGCCCCCCTATTTTAGGATAACACTGCCATCCACAAAAAAATAAGACCATTTTACACTGCCTCTACTGATACAGAGATTCTGAAAGATTTCTAGAAGACATTTAGAGCCACTTTAAACAGGGTTACCAGATACAAACTTGGATAGAGTGCCTTTAACCATTCTATAGCAGCAGCAATTTTGGCAGCTGCAGCTCACCACAGAAGGGTTTCAAAAACTGCACCTGCCCCAATTCCCTCTTCTATACAATGATTAACAGTATAGGCATTCTGTTCCAGTTTGTATCTGGTAACCCTAACTTTAAACATTTCTTAGGTTATAGCAACAAGAAAGGCACTTTCTGGCTCACAGGCTTGTTTTAGTATTGTGCTAAATGAAAATGCATTTTATAATTTTACATTTTTACTTCAATTAATAGGTACACTGTACAGTTCATAAGTAACAAATACTGGTCTGTCGCTTGTCAGGACCTGGCATTGGGTAAAATCAGATAAAATTATCTAATTCAAAGAACTGCATATACCCCTAAGTTTTACCCTAACCCTTGTCTTATCCTCAGGTCATGGCAAATTCCATGATTTTTTTTTTTTACTTAAAATATGCCCTTGACCTATCCATTAGGCCAATTTATATATGAGAATGTGTGGTATACAGCCAGCCTAAAATGATACATCAAAATAAAAAATCATATAGAAGAAGAGAGAGAGCAACACATAAGAAAAATACAGCAGCATAAAAAATGTATATAGTAGTAATGAATAGCATCAAAACCAATAATGGCCCAGTTCATCAGAATACCACTTTTTAATAAACCAAATGGCCAACTAGGCCCCACAGGTTAGAAAGATCGAGAGTGGGTCCCAAAAAGGACTTATCCCACATTCTTGTTAGTTCCCATTTTAGATCAAATTAGGACACAGAGCAAGACCTGCACTGGAGAATTAATGAATGGGTATGTTTGTGCTAGAGAAGGCAGTTCAAAAAAATTTTTTTTTCCTTGGTAAGCCTCTTGTTTGACCTTTTGTTGAAAAGTGGCATATAAATACACTTAATAATTAATAATGTTCCAAACCATCTCTAGGGCCTTAAGGAAATATCATCACTTTTTAGAAGACCCTGAAAGCAATCTGGGAGCTAATTAAGGTTAAACAGAAAAACCGTTATATAGGCCACAATCAAGACCCTGAGTCACCACTTTGTATCCATTGAAGCTTCTGGACATTTTTCAAAGGCAGCCCCACATAGAACATGTTGCAACAATAGTGGCCAGCTCTGCCTTTTCCAGAATTAGATGCAGACCTACCAATATAGCAAAGTTTTGAACCACAAGTCCTTGAAGAGGTGGCATTTTTAAAGCTCCACCATGATCATCCTCAGTTCTCAAACCCCTTGTCCCCAGTATCGCACTGCTGCCTGGGACGGAAGTGTTTTTTCACTTACCTACAGTGAGCATTGCAGACCTGGAGAACCCTGCAGAGGGCTCCCCAAGCCTCCAAACATCTAAAAACAAAAACGGGCACTTCTGGTTTTTGTTGTGAAACAAAAGGGTCTGGGTTTCCTTGGCTGGGTGTTACAACACCCTAGAAGCCCTTATGTACACCATTAGTCCAAATCTTGTTTACTTTGGTGCAATTCCACTGGTGCAAGAACAGCAGCATACATGTTTACAAAATTGAGTTTTAATGTTTGTAAAGGTATTACCACTCAGACACAAGGTCCTAGAAACCAATGATATCTAGATTTGCAGATGAGTAATAAAAATACTGTTTCACGTGGTCAAAGCATTCCACCAATACTTTCTGGACTACATAATACAATCCGAAACCATTCTAGTATGATACAGTATAACTGACAACCCAGTTCTGTTTGGGTCACTTTTGAAGCCTTTAGTTGCTGCAATGAAACCAATACAGCAAAAGAATGTGAATTACCTCATGCAAACATAGGCTTTGAAAGCAGCACTTGTAGATTCTGCATTATACGGACCTATTACAACCACCACATATTTCTGACATCTAGATAAACTGAATTTTGTTTTGAATACTTTAATACTACAGTTGAATACTACAGTTATATGATTGACAGCAATTGACATATATGATTCCTATGCATGTCTAAAAAGGTAAAGTTTTCCCCATGACCGAATGGTCTAGTCATGACCGACTGTAGGGGGCGGAGCACATCTCCATTTCCAAGCCTGTAGAGCTGGCGTTTGTCTGAGGACAAGCTTTCCGTGGTCATATGGCTGGCATGACTATACACTGGAGTGCACAGAATGCTGTTACCTTCCCACCGAAGTGGTATCTATTTATCTATTTGCATTTTTAGGTGTTTTCAAACTGTTAGGTTGGCAGGAGCTGGGACAAGCAACAGGAGCTCACTTTGTCACGCAGTCTTGAACTCCCAACCTTCCAGTCAGAAAGCCCAGCATCTGCGGTTTAACCCACTGCGCCACCACATCCCATGATGTTTACTCAGAAGTAAATCCCATTGTGTTCAATGGTGCTTACTCCCAGGAAAGTGGGCATAGAATTGCAGTCTAAATTGAGCCAAAGCTACAGGAAGAATCACTAGAATAGCCAATCTGGGACATAGCAATCAACATCTAGAACGGTAGTTCCCAAACCTTTTTGCACTGGGACCCACTTTTTAGAATGATAATCTGTCTGGGACCCAACAGAAATGATATCATAGCTGGAAGTGCCGTCATTGTGAAGCCAGAGCCTGCTGCTTTCCTGGGAATGCAGCAATAAGTTGGGTTATTTCTCAACCATTTTCCGATAGCAAACTGAATCGGAAAGAAAAAAGCCTATTTACAACCTTGACACAAGCAAAACAAGCACACAGTCCTCCCCCTTTCCAGCACCCCATCTTCCCATATTTTCAATATGGCTGCTCTAAGTGCTTCTGACCCACCTGAAATTGGCTCACAACCCACTGCTGGAACAACAAACCATTTATTTATTTTGCTATGTAAACTGCTTTGCGAACCTTTTTTAAATTGAGAAGTAGTGCAGTATATAAATAAAATAATTTTTGAAATATATGATTCCGTTATTACAGTCATCCTAAGGTCCTGTCCATGTTTCAGTCTGAGACATGCAATTCAGTAAATCAGAATACCGTACTATCAGAATACTATCAAAATAATAAGGCATTCTCAATGCACCACTCTCCTCAGAACTGCAGTGGAACAATGCACCTAATATACTGAACATGCATGAACATGCTTGTAGCAAGACAAATTTAAGCACGTAAAGGTAGGCTGAAGCACACTCACAAGGTCAGAAAGCTCAGAAATACGTATTTCACTTTATACTCAATCATTTGGATTCAAAAGAGAACTAGTACAAAAAGAAGATGCTTCTGCCTCAGCTGTATGTTTTGCAAATGCTTCTTATGAGAGACAATCGGCCACCAAGGCCAGCACATAGTGACCCCATTCTGGACATATACCACTAACTCCCTGGTGCAGTATCCTGTTGAATAGAATCTCTCCTAACACTGTGTATTAATGTGTGATCAGAGTATTGCTCATTTCAGCTGTTAACAGCATATAACGGTTGGAAAGACTGTTGGTAGGAAAGACTACCTACCAACTTTTCTTTCAGAGTACTTGAAATTTCTTATCAATGTTGTTGCTATTACAATTAGGGTTTTGACAGGCATTCATCCAAAAGGTGTTAGCTAGAAAGTTCTAATAAAAATAAAAAGTAAAGAAACATTGGATGATCCAATGCTTAAAACTAATACTCTTCCAAATGTTCTAAGGCCAATAAGATATGGGCTTAGACTGCATACGTTCTGGTATGAAGTACAACCTAGTGGGTAGCAATGTTTCAGCACAATAGCTTGGCAATCATAACAAAGGGTAATTGCTGGATGCAGCTGATTAGCGTTCGTGCAAAAATAATTATGGCACAGAATGAGGGAGTGGCACAAATTGAAATAATTCTTTGTTAAGTGCCCCAAGGAAAGAAACTTATGAAACATTTGTTTTTCAAAAATTACTTGTCTATTCTAAGTACCAGTAGACAGTCAGTCGGGGAAGCACCAACTTTACAAATACTACTTTCAAAAAGAGCAGTATCTAGGACTTATCTAACTTTTGCAAAGCAAATCCTTTGACAGTATCATGCGTACATGATCTTTTAAATACAGCATTTTCTCCACTGAACTGAACTGCTTTCTTTGAAAGAGATGCACAATTAAATCCTGCAAAATTCAGCCTCTCTTTATTCATATCAGAAGCACCTACATTAATTTTATACATACATCAAAATATATTTTTAGAATAAAATACAAGGTTGAAACTAGATTTCATTCGCCTAATACTGGGCCACTTCAACAGCGTTCTCTCTTGCCATCAGATACATACTCTATTTCCTGAATTTGTTCCTCTTCCTCCCCCTCAGCCTGAGCCCTATCCCGGTTACAGATCCCCACTTGCCAGTCTTGCTGACATGTACAATATAAGCACCTGCCAGATGAAGTGTAATTATTATACTTGGTATATTTATATCATGTATATAAAAAATTATATCATGCATGGTAAAAATCTAAGCAGTTTACACAGCAAAAGAGCACCCACAACAAAACACAAAGGATCAATGCGTACAATAAATAAATAAAGACATAAAACTCATATATAACATTGTGGAGACTTGCCTAGCTTAGTACATGTGAAAAAGACCTGGGTATTTCTGTAGATAAGCTAAATATAAGTCGGCACCACAATGACAGGAAAATATGATTGTAGGCTGCATCAACAGAAGCAGTGTTGAAATTGTGAAAAGTAATGATACCACTGTATCCTGCTTTAGTCTCTCACTCACCCAGCGATTTTCAACCAGTGTGCCATGAAAAGTCCACAGGTGCGCAACAGGAGTTTGGAGCACAGTGGTTGAAAAATCACTGAAAAACTGGGTTCTTAATCTAGGACAACTGCCTATAGTACTGAATTATCTCACTTCCTCCACCAGCAGCCAGAAGTGGGAAGTGACATCGTAAGAGAGAAAGACCATAGGGAAGGCAGAGGTCAGTGTGCCACTGGGCTAGTTGCTCTGGAGGTAGGACCACGACAAATGTGTTTAAATTACAAGAGAGTTTTCAATTAAACAGCAGGAATAGCATCCTGATGGTACTAAGTATTTGGGCAGTGGCCTCGGAAGGTGGTCTCCATTGGAGGTCTTTAAGCAGAGGCATGTAATCATTTAGTTGTGTACAGCCTGTACTGATAAGGGTTGGATTCAAAAATTCTGTACAGTAGGTCTCTTCCAGATCTATAACTTTTGGTAAATCTTTAACACTAATGCAAAGTAATCATGTTTGTGCTTGCCTGTTTTTCTCATGAAGTTATCTGTTTAGCAAACCACAAGTAATCTCAGGGCCCAATCCTATCAAAATGTCCAGCAGCAGTGAAGCTGCAATCAAGGTAAGGAAACAATTTTTCCATTACTTTGAGGAGGCCTCCATGATTGCTCTCCCGCCACAAGATGCAGCACACACTCCATCAGTTTTCCTGTATCAGTGCTGGGAAGTTGGATAGGATTTGGCCCTCAGTTTTTGAAAAGCTACATATAACAATGCTCAGTTTTTCATTTATATTAAGACAATTTGCTGCCCATCAATGACTGTCTCTGGGCTAACAGCAAAGAAGCATCCCTGGATTTCATCACCAAAATCTCAGTCTTCTGCATGAATGATCTGTTCTCAAACTTAGGGTGCAATCCTAACCAACTTCCCAGCACTGACATAGCTGTGCCAATGGGGTATGTGCTGCATTCTGCAGTGAAGTAGTAGTCATGGAGGCCTCCTGAAGGGGAGGGAATGCTTGTTCCCTTACCTTGGAGCTTCATTGTCATTAACCCAGTGCTGGAAAATGGGTTATGATTAAGCCCTTAGACAGCAAAGCCTCCTGTTCAGCAGCAACTATGTGAATAAGTTTTGTTTAAGAGTACATCTAGACCACTGACTTTAACAGCAAACCCTTTTAATTAGAATGACTTTTCCCCAAAGGAACACTGGTAACTACAATTTTATGGAAGAGATATGGATCTCCACAAAGAATTCTCAGCATTGTCATAAGAACATAAGACCATTGCTGAATCAGGCCAAAGGCCCATCCGCTTCCTGTATATCTCGGTGGCCCACCAGATGCCTCTGAGAGCACACAGGACAAGATACCTTCATCCTATTGCCACTCCCTTGAACCCAGCATTCTGAGATAGCCAACTTCTAATACCAGAAGGCTGCACATACCCATCATGGCTTGTAACCTGTGAATCAATCAATTGACCAGTAGTATTTATATACCGCTTTTTCAACAAAAAGTTCACAAAGCGGTTTACAGGCAAAAAATAATTAAGTTAAAATGGCTTCCTGTTCCAAAAGGGCTCATAATCTAAAAAAAATGCAGAATATTACCAGCAACAGACCATAGAAAATACACTGTGCTGGGGGTGAAGAGGGACAGTTACTCTCCCCTTGCCAAATATAAGAGGAACACTACTTGAAAGATCTTCTAGATATCTGTCTAATCCGGACGCCATAACCACATCCTGCAACAAGGAATTCCAGACACAGACTACACGCTGAGTAAAGGAATATTTTCTTTTGTCTGTTTTAGCTGAGATGGAAAGGAAAATTCCTCTACCCACTCAAGAGTGGGAAAATTCCTCTACCCACTTTTATTATACCCCTTAATGTAGCTGGCCATATACTCCTCAAAGTCTTTCTTGACTTCCCCATCACCTTGTTACTCTTCCTTTGCCAGAATTTGTGTTCCTTTTTAGTCTCCTTATTAGGGAAACGCTTCCATCTGCAGGAGGCTGCCTTGACCTTTACAGCCTCTCTGCTCGTTAGCCATTCTAGCATTGTCTTGGACTTAGCTAAGCAATTCTTACTTAATGGTATACATTCCCCTGTTTTACACAGCCTCCATGCACTCGGGAGAGATTGGACAAGGGGAGAAGGTAATGCAGACGCATTGAAAGCATGGAGACGTGCTACCTATCAAGCAAAGGTATCTGACACGTATCTGACACGAGGGAGAGTTCCTCTTCCAAAGCTGCACACCATCCTCTGAGGATCCCGAACAGCGCTTTGCCTAAAGCCCACAGGAGCACACCCAAGAAAGGGGACCCTTCTGGGCCACTATCCTACTAAGGGAAGAAATCCAAAATTTATCCTGACCTTGTAGAACTCCTTCATGGGCATGCAAGCCAAATTCATCTCCTGTTGCCAGAGTTCAAAGATCAGAGAGGAAAGATCTACCCCTTGGGTAAATCAGAAGGTAGAGCTTACCTGCCCAAGGGACTTGGGGCCCAATCTTATCCAACATTCAAACACTGATGCAGCCATGCCAACAGGGTGTGCACTGCATTCTGCAGTGGGGGCAGGGCTGTCATGGAGGCCTTCTCACGGCTAGGGAATCAGGGCTGGGAAGTTGGATAGGATTGGACCCTTAGTCCTTCTCCCTACCACTATTCCCAGACCTTTTTATCAAAAATCGTGATATGGATAAAGAGGGATAGACTTAAAATGTGCAGTATGATAAATAGTAATCTGTATAGTTAAAGACAAAGAATGAAGAATGTATTCAATACCAGTGTTGGCAAAACAGAATTGAACCACTAACCTTTAAGACAGTGGCTTTCAAGTTCTCAGGGAGAGAGTTTGAGAGTAAGTGTGTGCAGGGGAAAGGCAAAAGTAGCAACGCGATCCCCAGGATCACATTGCTGCCTGGGGCAATGGGGGCTGCAATTGGCTTACCTGTTGCAGCACTGGGCTCCAGGGGTGGAAGCCTCCGCAGGGCACCCCAAACATCAGAATGAAGAAAACAGCTATCATGACCCACTTCCGGGTTGTGATTGCAAAACCAGAAATGGGTCATGAGGTTTGGGGAACCCTGCAGAAGCTTCCACAGGGCTCCCCACACCCCTCGGAGCCCAACACTGCGACAGGTAAGCCAGTTGCAGCCTGTCGCCCCAGGCAGCAATGCAATCCTGGGGATTGTGTTGCTGCCTTCCACCCTCCTCCACTCCTTAAAGGCAATGGAGCAGAGGCTTTCAGGCTGAGGAGTTGCAACACCCCAGTTTGAAAACCTCTGCTTTAATCTAAAAAAAAAAGATAGGTTTGAAGGTTAAAAAAGCAAATTATTAGTGGCTCAAGGCAATTTTAATAAGGCAATCTTTTATTAACAATGCACCTTGCAAAATCACAATCGAAGAGTAGGTACCAGTTCCTGTGAAGACCTGGCAAACTGACATCCACAGGGAATAGTGGCTTTCCACAGCTGACATTAATATATTTTACTTTCAAAAAAATTTACAGAAATTTGTAGAAGACACATTCTTCTCTCAGTAGCTTTGGCCATGAGACTTAAATATAATCTTCAGTGATCTTTCAATACAAAGGAAGCAGAATCTGAAACAGCTGTCAGATAGACAATCACCAGATAGATAGAGACAGCCACCCATTAGCTTAACACCTTACTTGTTACCTTCCCCATCTCAATTAGCCACTGCTGGAAAAAGACTAATAGACCAGACAAAACCTGCTATTATACAGTAATCTCTATTCATAACTAGAATTAGGAAACACTTTTACAGTTCATAGTTAATAACAGAATATTTATTTTAAAATATGATTAGGCTGTTCTATGTTAGAGACTTAAAGATTTAGATCTGCTGTTCTTTGTGTTTGTACTTTTTTTGTTTTCTATATACTATGTTTTTAACTTTTATATTGCTTTGAGTACAGTTTACCACAAAAAAGTTGTAAATGGATGCTTAAATTAAAGAGTGGCTTTGACTTTGGACCACACATCAGCAACTAATGAAAGCTTTAATTCATAATACCAAGTGCAGACTGCCTTTCAACAAGCCACATATTCCTGAGACAAGTCACCTTCTGTCCCTCAGTGAATATGAGTCACCATGCAAAGTATAGATAGATCTTTTATTGGCATATAACAAACAGAATCTAACAACACATTAAATCAGCCAGGCCACAGTTCACTAAGCTGTGCAATTGAGAAGCTGAACTGATACAGGAAGGTTGCCACCCTTTCAGTTATTTCAGCCAAAGAGTCCGTTAAGAGGAAACATAATTTTGCCACATCAGAAAGTCTGTCTTATTTTCAGAATGGGGTCCAGATAACTATGATAGATCTTAGCATAAGAGGGGCAGTAGAGGAGAGAATGGGCAATAGTCTCAATATGCCTATCTGCAAGAGCAGCATCTATCTGGGGTAACTTATGAAATGTCCCATATGTCCCAACTTATGGGGTAACTTATAAAATGTCCCATATAGGGTAGCAGATGGCAAGGCTTTCAAATCTGGCTAAAGAAAAAGCTCTGAAATGTTTCTGATGTCAGTGCAGTGAGTATAAATATGGAGCGACTTGCCTATAAGCTACCGAGATCTCCAAGCTTAAAGGGGAGCAGGCTCCGTACGTCACACTGAAAAGATCTTGCCTTTCAATGTCCAAGAGTCTGCGTTTGATGCACTGACACGCCTCTCTTTAAGGGGGCACACCTAGAGTCTCCAGAGACAGCCCAAGGGAGTTGATTTTCTTGTCCAGGGCATCTACAGAAAATGATTGATTAAATTCAAGAAGCATCAGGTAGAGCAAGCTACACGGATCATAATTGTAATACAAGCGCATCCAATATTTAATAGCCATCAACCAGGCCCTGGTTTCTAGCAAAGATTGACCCGAAGATTGGCACATGGCTGCATAAGCTACACAGTTTGGTAGGCCTAAGATTTTTTTTTTGCAGAAATTTACCTTGGACACACCATGCAAAATATACACTTCCAAGTTTGCATCACTTCAATTATTTCCATATCAGGTTTCTTCAATATTTGTACAAGCAAGTTGGTAAGAAAACTTATATGACCAGGAAGAAAAATGCCAAGACCACACACACACCAAATTAAACATAGGACAGAACAGAAGCTAAGTATTCTACCACAATAATATGCCACATAGCTACTTATTAAGAACTCTTTCCATATGGTCAATTAAGGTTCAGGTTGCAAGAGAAAATATATTCATTGAATATTCATTGAATATCTACTGTAGTTTATACAAGACCAGCTGCATAGGCCTTCCACCATTACAAAACCTCAGCAGAATCAGAGAAAAATTGTGTCTTCTAAAAGAATCCCATTTTCCCCATTGAAAATGTAAGAGTAAAGAGAAACACAAACATTCATAGAACTGTTGATTAAAAATATTTGCTCTCAATTAGTAGCACATGTAACAGTTAAAAACAAATACTGATTATACTAAAATTGGTTAGATGTGCTTCTCAATCTCGGGTATATTATGAACCTACATTTGCTTTTGTGTAGCTTTATTTCTGTTAAGAGATCTTTTAAAAAACTTGCTTCCAATTCAATCAATCAAATAGTATTTATATACCACTTTTCAACACAAAGTTCACAGGCAAATAATAATACAGTTAAATGGCTGTATAAAGTGCAATAACCAATGCAATAACCAATAACTGGCTGTTAAAGTGCAATAATCAAGAAATCCAAATATTACTGACATTCTGCTTTTCAAGTGATTAAGACCACCACACATTCAAAATATCTCCACCATCATGGCTTCATGCATTCTAAACAAAACCCAATGTGCTCTATCCAGATACACGCAGGGGCATTATGTAGCACTTTAAAAAGGGAGGGGGCAAAGCAGCTGGAAAAATCTCTGTAGCCCAAATCTCTCGGGCTTCCCAATGCAGAGTCCAGGTCTACCCACCAGGTCAGACCGACCTCCATCTTTCACTCTCCACAAGATCCGCTGAGATCCCAGGAAATTTCTAGTGTCCTCTTTTTTTGGCACCTGGGCCTCCTTTTGACCCCAGGCCCAGGTACAATGTACTCCCTGCCCCCCCTCAGAGATCCTGTACAATAACATGTGCATGTAGAAATAAAATCTGAAAACAGCTCCATCAATCAGCTCTTGCAGATTATTTATTCATTTCTTACCGTCACAGAGCATTCCAAAGCAGAGCCTTGCACATGAAAAGCAAAGTACTAGATCTGCTCTTATTTTTCCTACGGACAGCAGTTTTCCGCCGACTCCTGTAAGATCTTACCATAGGTGGAAGATCACTAGACTATGACAATAACCTTCTGAATCTAATAAGATTACCATCTGCAAAGATATGGATTGAAGATAATAAAAAAGGAGTTTCAGACTTAACTTTGCTTGTTTTCACTCTGGCCATTGTCAGGCAGTGTCTGAATCTGCCTATTTCTTTCAAGGACAAGCTTTGAATTTGTTCTTCCTTGGACCAGTAAGCTCCCATGATGTTCATAGGAGCAAAGAGCAAAGCAGATTACATGAAAGGTAAGCATATTACTGGAATGCTGACTCAAGTAGATGTGCTGTCAGGGAAAGGTTCCAGCAGCTGCAACTGGATCTCTGCCCACCCTCTTCCTCTCAAACAGACTTTCCAGCAGAGAGTGTGGAAATGTTCTGGACAAACATCACAAGGAACACTGAAGGGGAAATAAGGACCTGCACTGCTGAGGTACACATTGCACCATTTGTTCCTGGGCACTTTCTGGAAAAACAAGTAGTTTACAAGTACACTGTGCATAACAGAAGAAAACCGAATTTGAAGCAAAATAAAGGTTTGCATAGTCAAAGCTATGGTTTTCCCAGTAGCAGTGTATGGCTGTGAGAGCTGAACCATACGAAAGGAAGAGCGCCAAAGAATAGATGCTTTTGAATTATGGTGTTGGAGAAGACTCTTGAGAGTCCCCTGGACTGCAAGGAGATCCAATTGGTCAATCCTCCAGGAAGTCAAGCCTGATTGCTCCTTGGAAGGACAAATCCTGAAGCTGAAGCTCCAATACTTTGGCCACCTCATGAGAAGAGAGAACTCTTTAGAAAAGACCCTCATGCTGGGAAAGATTGAAGGCAACAGGAGAAGGGGGCGGCAGAGGATGACATGGCTAGACAGTGTCACCAAAGCGATGAACATGAAATTGGGTAAACTCCGGAAGCTAGGGAGGCCTGGCGTGCTGTGGTCCATGGGGTCGCGGAGAGTCGGACGCGACTTAGCGACTGAAGAATTAATTATGAATTAATAAATATCCAATGATAACAAAACATGTAGTATTAAAATTTAGAATTACAGAAAGGCAGATTTAGGTGAAATTTATGAGAAAATGATCACATGATCAGACAGAATAGTATGAAAGGCAGAAGAGCTTGCCTTCGACCAGGAAAGCAAAGCAAATAAGCCTCCAGTTTCTTCCAGTCAATTTGCTTCCATATTTTAGGTGACACAAAGCACATAAAATTAGATTGGTGGAAACAGAGCTAATTCTATATCTGAACATCTCCAATGTTGGCTTTGAATTGCTAATTACACTTAAGTGTAGAAGTGCTAATTAATCCCAAATAATTAACAATGCATACTTCAAATCTAAATTTCATAAATATTTAAAAAAACTGATCAAAGACCTTATAAGCAGTAATAGCAGTTATTCGAGTTAGAGAGGGTAACACTACCACCTAAAGCATACATGGAAATGCAGCTCACTGCTGTGCTTTAAATATTCAGAGTCACAGAATGAAAACTGAAAATTGGTTACTTACAGACATCAGATTTTTCAGCTCATATTTAACAGATTAAGGTAATAGGAAAAAGGAAGAGTGTGACAACACTTAATTAGCAGTACTGTATATTTTAAAAGTTTGGTAAATTTTACTTCACTTGGAAGTTTCATTAACAACATAACCCTATATGCTTATGCTCAGAAGCTAGATCCATTGTGTTCAAAGATACTAACTCAGAGGTATGTGTATAAGACTTCAGCCTCAGTGCCACCTGCCAGCAATTCAGAGAGCAAAGGATTTTGCACAACAAAAATACTATCAGGGCTGCAGCTGCCATGTTCTGCAATTCTGATTGAAAATAGCCACTGGACAGGTTCAAACAACCCTCTAAATTAGTTCCCAAAGTTGTCCTCAGATGTTGGGAACAGAGTAAATGCTGGTGGGGCGGGGACTGGGGTGGGGAGAGTCCCAAGAATGCTGCAGCAATTGCAGCGCCATGGAGACGCAGAGGCTCCGGGAGGCTCACAGCCTTCCCTACAGGCCTTTCCACTGTTTAAAATTGCTGTGATCTGAGCACACCACTAGTTTTTGATCAAAAACTGGAAACGCGCTCTGATCACCGATTTCAAGCTGTGAGAAAATCCAGATGGGGCTGCAAGCCTCCCAGGCCTCCCCAAGGCCAGCATGACCTCCCAGGTAAGGTTAAAATCCCCTGGATCCCCATGACCACAGGGACGTTGTCAGGGCATCCAATTCTGGGACACTTCCCTTAAGGGGGAATGGTTCTCTTCCGGTTCTCATGGTGGATCATGACCCACTTTGGGAAATCACTCTAAATCATGCTTTAAACGACTGAAACTGAATTTGGGGGAGATACAAGCTCATACTCTCCCCCATCCCTCTACACCTCCATGCCTTAGGTGGACTTAACACTTCCACTTTCAATGTTAAGAATGCGCAACACCATGTGTTGTCCAAACTCAGGGAATTGTGGTATGTTTTAACTATCATTTATTCAAACAAAGAATCAAATTTCAGTTTCAGATTCTTTGTGAAGAACTCACTGTTAACTGTTAAAAACTAACCATAGTTCCAAGTGTGGATGACCTAAGGAGCTGTGCTTATCTGAAAACCAAAACCAGAAGTTTCCAATATAGTCCTTTTAACAGAGGTGAGGAAGTATATAAGCCCACAACTCAACCATTGACAATAATGGTTGTGTAAATATGGTTTACATAATATACAGCCCATCTCATTGTTCAGGACAGAGCACCATGTGGCTGGGATTTGGTCATTTTGCTTTGAAGAGTTTGTTAGAAGAGATGTAGCAGTTATAAGGCCAGAATCTTTTTTTCTAATTATTAATATTAATGTACCGCAATTGATCATCATCTCCACATAAACAAGACATCCAGGAAAAGGAATCAACAGATTTTAGATTTGCAATCACATTTAGGTATAAAAGTGTAGTCCCCAAAATACATGCATACCAGCCTGTAACTCATTAACTAGGATTTACTGTGCAAATAACACATAGCTGCTACTCTTACATGTAATATTCTATAATCTTTCCCTATAAAACATTTCAATAGTTGAGAAAAAAGGTAATGGTCATTCCATTAAGATGGAACATGCACATTTTTTTAAAGCTGTGTATCAACAGTTGCCAACACCTTCTAATCCCTCACAAACTTCTATCTTTGAACTGCCACTTTTTATCTATACTACTGGAATTCTCAATTAGTATGAGACACACAGCTCCAAGAAGTGAAAAGTGGCAACAGGTGTATCTGACATTTTAATATTTTTCAACATACCCATCCTAGAAATAAATGATCTCTAAATAGGGCCTTTGATTATTTTGCCATGTGCATCTATGGTACACATTAATACCCAAGGATGCCTTGGTGATAAATAAATGCTAAAGACAAGACATGACTTGATCTCAACACCAAGAGCATTTTCTAAGAACTGTTGCTGAAACACAATTTACTGAACCTTCAATATGTTAGATATATTTAATGCCATTTTGGAAAATTACTGCTCCCAGTCAGTTTTAAGGCACAGCTGACAAGCACCAATCAGCTTGTCTAAAAAAAGTATTGCCACACAATATATTATGGATTGTTCTTGACACATTTGTAACCCCTGCTTCATCACCCACCCACCAACCCTCCGAACTGGGGCAGTATGCAGTGTGTTTGTTCCAATTATAATTTACAGCTGTGCCAATGCTTTAGGATTTTAAAAGCAGGAAATTCAAGAGGAAATTCCATCAACAATTTCTGGAACTTTGTAACCCAATATTCTTTCAAAAAAAGGCTCTTAAAAGAATCTGGGAAAAGCCTTACCTCATATCTTCAAGTAAGTCACATTCTGCTTGATGTTTGGCTTGAAGTTTTGTCATCTGCTCAGTCTGGATGAGCTTTAACTCTTGAGTAATTTTCACCTAGAAAAAATCCAGACCAAGCAATAATTTTGAAAAAGCTGCATTCTCAAGCTTATCTATACTGCAGACCTTATTTAACAGTATTCAGTTCTTTAAGCTTTTGTTTCTGTGACATTCAGTGGAACCGCAGACTCCATAAACGTTCTCACCATAGGTACCCCAGCTTTGTGAAGCAGGATGCCTAGCAGAGGACCGATCCTATCCAAGCTCTCTATGAACTGGAAAGAAATGGGGGGGAGACCATGTGTAATTGTGAGATGCAGACTTTCCCTCAGCACAGAAACTATCACCCCTCCACTCTCCTGCAAAAAGGAAAGGGAAAATTCTATGTTGCACTGAACCAAAGCAGTACATGTCTTATACCAATTCGGTCTGTTCCAGTCCTGCTCCAATACAAGACCCACCATATGCAGAGGTTGTCGCATATGCACTGAACTCTGCAGTGGTTCCCAAAGTTCTACTCAAGAAGTGCCCTTTTCCGGTTCCCCTGATGAGTCACGACCCACAAGTTTGGGAACCACTGCATTACAGGATAAGGACAACTACCCACCCCTTTCTCAATCCCATATCGGTTCAGGCATGTGCAATTCTGGCTAACAATTGGCCACTGGGCTAAGTCAAAATGTATGAATCCTTTCTTACAATATCGCTTACTTTATGAAGTTTAGTTTGGCAACTGTAGTAATGAGCATTCAGCCTATAAGGCCAAAATGATCAGTTTGCCAAAGCACAGAGTCAGCCAATAATGCCAATTGAACTGTTTTCCAAACCAACGTTAATGCAAAATGTTTCCTTATTTTGAATGGCATCATAAGTAAAATTCTCCAAATACTAAACAGACACATAACCAGAATAAGAGCCCAATCTGGACTTCTTCAGAATTGGTGATACTTGCATAGGATTGGGCCCAGGAGGGGTTGGGGACAGTGGTAGCCTCTGCTGCCATATCTTACCCACTCCAAGCAGCCTGACACGGGCCTGCATCTGCTCAACAGCAAGCACAGAGCCAAGGAGACCCATTGGCACCATACTGGTGTTACCCAGGATAAGAGAACAAATGTGTCCTGATGCCCTTAGGATCCAGCGGTTCCATTTTTGCAACCACTGGAGCCATGGGCACTGGGAAGGTTAGGATTGGACTGAAGGTCACTACGAGCCCAATCCTAACCAACTTTCAGCGCTGATGCAGCCCCAAGGTAGAGGGACAAATGTTCCCTTACCTTGAGGAGTCCTCTCTGACTGCAACCCCACCACAGGATGCAGCGCATGCCCCATTGGCAAGGTTGCACCAGCACTGGAAAGTTGGATAGGATTGGGCCCTGTCTCAAGTTTTGAACTGCTGGGCTGGCATTCTACAATCAGGTCACTGCATGTCATGTGAAGGTGCCTATGAAAAACAAGACGTGAGACCAGAATAGCCCCTCAGAAATAATACTAGGGATCCAAAAACAGTTCCAAAAGTTTAAACCAAAAAATTAGTTTTAAAAGGCAATTTTCATGAACTACCAGAAGCAGTATTTGAACATTTGTTTTGCCATTAATCTTATAGCTATTCCACTGTACTAACACTCTGTAAATTAAAACAATTCAAGGAGATCTGAAATCCCTCATAAGGTCCAACTATTAAAAATAAATGGCATGTTCTTGGCCCTCCTAACCTCTTAACCCTTTATGGGTTGATAAACCCATTTCAACAAAAAAAAAATTCAACTCCAAAAGCTTGAAATGAACAAGAGTGCAAGTACGGAGCAAAAATAAGTGAGGGTGAAAGCAGAGAATTTCCAAATGCTGCGATACTCAGCATGCTTAATAGTGCAATTGACGCAATCAAACATATTGATTAACAATCCAACAAGAGCCGAATGAAACAGCAGTCTTTAAATGCAACCGACTGGATCAATCATAAGATCACAAGAACCAGTTTTTAACAGTTCCACTGTACAAAAATCATGAAGAGTACAAATATACCTTTGAACATTATATTGTGTTAAGGTTCCAGATTTTCAAGCTGATGTTTAGCAGCATGGTAGGGGGCGAGGCAAATTGTTACTGGCAACACTACCAGAAATTCATCACAGTCCCCAAAACAAAAAATCCCCAGATAAGAGGATAACACATGAAAATCCCTGTATTTTTTTGCTGCTATAAACTATATTAAACCTCATATTGTCTTGTACAGAAAAAGTGACACAGTTTTTGTCAAGTGGACAAAACAGAAGAGCAAGCAAGGCTGACACACAGAAGAGAGCGACGAAAATGATTACAGGGCTGGGGCACCTCCCTTATGAAGAAAGACTCCAGCGTTTGGGGCTCTTCAGCCTAGAAAAAAGGCACCTGAGGGGGGACATGATTGAGACATACAAAATTATGCACGGAAGGGATAGAGTCGATAGGGGGATGTTCTTTTCCCTCTCTCAAAACACCAGAACCAAGGGGCATCCGCTAAAACTGAGGGTTGGGAGAGTTAAAACAGTAGTTAATAATCTTCTATTTAATATCCAAAAAACCAAGGAGTTTATAGTGGACTATAGGAAAAAAAAAACAGACATTCAACCACTGTATATAGATGGAGTTTGTGTGGAACAGGTGGTTGAATGTAAGTTTCTTGGGACCATCATAACTAATGACCTGACTTGGAGTGCGAACACCACTGCTTTAATTAGGAAGGCACAACAACGGTTGTATTTTCTAAAGATTCTTAGAAAGCAACAATTGGCTGAGAGTTTGCTAATCACCTTCTATCGGAGTTCAATTGAGAGCATATTATCCTACTGTCTCTGTGTATGGTACACGAGCTGCACAGTGGCAGAGAAAAAGGCAATTCAAAGGGTGATCAAGACGGCCCAAAACATCATTGGCTGTTTACTCCCCTCTTTGGAAGAACTGTATAAAAATAGATGCAAGAGGAAGATATCTAATATATTGAAAGACTCCTCTCATCCGGGACATCAGCTCTTTGAACTATTACCATCGAGGAGGAGATTTAGGGTATTGAAAGCAAGGATGAGCAGATTCAGAAACAGTTTTTACCCAAGTGCAGTATTGAGTTTAAATGCGGGGTCATACGTTTTTGTGGAATTTAAATTGCTGGGAGCAATGGGGTATTTATATTTGTATAAGTGATTGTTGTATGGTTGATTGTGCATATTTTAGTTTTGGTGTTGTCCAGTTTTACCTTGGGGAAGAGCACCTCATTTCGTTGCACCCAGTTGTGAGTGTAATGACAAATAAATTTCTTATGTCTTATGTCTTAATTTTTTATCCAGCAGGTAGTTAACCTGTGGAACTCTTTGCCACAGGAGGTGGTGGCGGCATCTGGTTAGATGCCTTTAAGAGGGGATTGGATGGATTTCTGGAAGAAAGGTCCATCGTGGGCCATCGATAGTTCAGCTATCAAGTATAGCTGAACTATAAAATTCCCATATGAAATCAAAACATAGCTAACAAATATAAACAAACTACTGAGTATGAACTAAAATTGGCTTTAACACAAATAAAACTCTGCTGTCTTTGCCAATTCCACCAGAACAACAGAAGAAGGCAGAGAAAAGAGTCATCCACCCACTCCAAACATAACAAGGTATGTTAGTAAAATGGGAAGCCTAGTCTTTGGTTTACACAATTCAAATACCTTTCACAATATATTTCACCCATATTTAAAAACACACAAGCAAATAAAAAAACAGTTACTAAGACTGCAGAGAAATAGCTTCACTTATCACACTGTAGGCCCACCTTTTGCATCCCAAAACTATCAGTTCAGGCATCATAAATATGATCATATTTATGATGCCTTACAGCAGGCATCATAAATATGATCGTACAGTTGTCATTAATGAACTGCACTCAAAGATAAAATCTCCTTTTTGCACTAATTCTTCTCCCACTCACTTCCCAGTCACCTTCTAGTGAACTCCTATAAGTTCACTAGATACACTTCTAGTGCATCTCACACTTCTCACATAGCCACCTAAGTCCCCAAAGTGGCAATCCCACATCAGTAACAGCACAAAATATTTTACAATGCTCCCAACTCCGAAGAGGAAAGAAACCAAAAGCACTCTCTGTTGTGGTGCTATCCTACCCAATGTAGCTCTTGCAACATATAACTTCAATGCAAGCAGTTGACCGACCTAACATCCCAGTGGTGTCAATCAATTCAGGACACTGGATATACTAAGCTGTTCATTGCTCCAAGACAGCCACAGGCTCCCAATTCTCTTTTTCCTGACAGGCTCACGGAATCCCATTCCAGTCAGATCTGAACTTTCGGGACATAAAGTGCTGCCTTCTACCACTTCAGGCCACTGGGCCACTTAGTTTATATATTTCTTCAGATGAGCAGCAGCTGTCCAAGGTCTCAGGCAAACATCCTTTTCAGTTCCGCTACCCAGTGTTTTTCAACTAGCCTCCTGAGGCTTTATGCATGTAAAGCAGCTGCTCTACCACAGAGCTCTGGCTCCCTGCAACCATCCCACCACACAATACTTCATGTGGTATTCAAGTGATTCAAAATGACTTTATCCAGAGGCAACCCCAGTCTCATCCCCCTCCCACAAAACCCATGAAACCTGCAATCATGACCTTAGACCTCTTACATCACAACCATATCTTGCTGCCATACCTAACCTGGATTGCTTCCAACTGTCAGAACAGTATCTCCCAAACCCCTGCGCAATTGCTGACAAGTCCCCGCCACAGGTTTCTGCCCTCGTGCAGCCAGCTTCCACCCCTAGGCCTCACATTTTGACAGTACGCCTCCCAGCCTACGCACAAAATCCATTAAAAAGTTCCCACTGCAACCTCACCCCAAATAGCCTCTCTTCTTCTCTGAGCAACCCCAACTGCGACCTTACCCGTCACCTGCACGACAAGTTGCCCAAGCCCCACAGACAACAACACCCCCCCCCCGCGACCTACCTTCCCACTCCAAGTACCAAAAGGACCCTGGCACTGCGGCACAGCCCGGCGCCACTCTTCCTGTGCCAGTGCCAGTGCCCCCGGCCAGGGCAGCCCACACGGCCCTGAACAAGCCCCAGCCGCGCGAACACGCGCTACAGCAGCCCACCCGCCCCCCAACCAGCAAAGCCCTCCCCACAGCGCAGCCCACCGGCGTCGCCCCTCCGCACGCGGCGATGTCACCTGCCCCGTCCTCGCCGCGACGCACCTCCAGCGCAGCCTGACCACGTCGTCCCCGCCGCCGCCAGGGCCAGCAGCAGCAGCGCCGGCCAGGACCCGGGGCCGCTCCCCCCGCCACAGCCACCAGTGCACGCCCGCCGGGACCAGCCCCGCAGCCCCGGAGCCGCGTCGCCCACCGCCACCTGCCAAGCCCGCGGCCTCGCAGCAGACACGGAGGGCCCCCCGGGCTGAGCAGCCAGGCGGCTCTGCCCCGCAGCCCGCACAGCCGTCCCGGCCTTCGGCCCCCCCCACCCCCCGCGGGAGCCTCTGACAGCTCGGGCGCCCTCCGCGCCGCCCCCGGCCCCGCCGTGACAGCCCCAGCGCCGACGCTCCAGGCGGAGGCCCTGCCACGAGCCCCCCCCCCCGCGCCCGTCGCGGCGATCGCCCACCCCGCTCCGCAGCCGAGACGGGGCTCGTGGGGCGCCCCAGTAAGACCCCCACCCCACCCCACACAGGCCGGCGACAAAGGAGGGCGAGGAGCCCCCCAACCACTCGCCGCCGCCGCCGCCGCCCCCCAACACTGTGGGTCTCTCCCCCCCCCCCACAGCCCCTCCGCATCCCCTCGCCGCCCCCTCCCCTCCGTCCGCACCAGGGCCAGCGCCGCCCCCTCCCCCTCACCTTTCTCGGCGGGGGCTGCATGGCGCTCTCGGCGGCGGCGGCGCTGCCGCTCTCGGCCTCCACATCAATCCCTCCCCCGCCCCAAACGGCGGCGGCGGCAACAGCAGCAGCGAAGGAGAGAGGAGGAGGCGGGGACGCCGGGCCGGTCTCTGCCGCACTGAGGGAGGGAAGCGGGGCGCGGCCTGGGCCGAGGCGGGGCGGGGCCTGGCTTTCCTTTTCCCCTCAGGCGGCGAGGCGCGGCTCGCGCTCGCGTGTCTGGGAGGGAGGGCGGGCGCCCGCGCGCGCGCGGGAAACGTGGGCGCGCGCAAAGGGGCGGGGAGATCGTGGCGGCGCCGTCGCTTCTCCTCAGGGGGCGCCTTTCGCGCAGTCCAGAACTTTATGGTTGAGGGGGCGGGAACCGGGGCGTGGCCCCTGAGAGGAATTTGGCGGCGGGGGCGGGGACCGGCGGGGACTGACAGGAACCGAGGGGGGCGTGGCCTGGGAGGGGCGAGGCGGGCGACCCGCTCACACACGCATAGCCGTACCTCCATGAGCACAGCCGTCTCCTCAGGCCGGGTGCACGGGCGAGTGCGGCACAGGAAGGGCCTTGAGAGGTTGGCTGCAGCGACACGTGTCGCCCCTCTCAGGCGTTACGCTGCTCACGCGAGTCGGGCCGCCGCCCGCGCCTAAGGTTGAAATAAGCCCCACTGAGGTAAATGTAGCCCAAGGCGCCATTTTTTTTTTTTTTTTTGCAGCCTGGAAAATGATCGTGTGGATCTTTCTCGCGTGTCTCCCGCTCCCCCCCCCCCACTTTTTTTTTTTTTTAAGTTACACATAAGAAAACAGTCTCCACAAAGTAACGTCGGGGCTAGACGGTGAGCGGGGACTAGGGGAAAAAAGGAACGCGATAGGTCGGTGGGCTGGGGCGGGATTTAAAGAGCTGCCCTGCGCGTGCGCACTTCGAGACCTATCGTGACTGATAGGGGGAGGGACATGAAGTTATAATAACAGGAGAGGACATGCCTATTGAATTGATAGGAGCGAATTGAAGCCAGGGGGCGGGCTTAGCGGCCATGTTTTTGAACTCAAAACAATGCTGATTCCAAGCATTTCAGATTGCTTTGCTCGTTCTGTTTAGGACTGAATAGTTTACTCCTGAAATAAAAACTTACCAAAATAAAAACGTGTGATCGTGTAGAAACATTATTGGTAACCTGATTACGATTTAATATGCACTTACAAGGTTAAATTCCTCATAATTATATTACTGAACATACCGGACGAAATGCTGTCTATTTAAACTCAGATTGCACTATTTTGACAGACTTTATTATTTTTACTTCTAGACTATTACGAGTATTTTTTTAAACTTCTACACTCACCCCCCCCCATAAAACAAATTCTGTTAATGTTCAGAATTTCGAAAATATTACCGTAGAAAATGGAAGGCGGGAAAAAACGTGTAAACGGGAAGGGGGGAAAAAGGACGGGGGGAAATATTTTTTTTCTTTCCCTTCTAGACCATTAACAGTGGGTGTCAGAAAATGGTGAATAAGACTGCTAGGAACAACAAGAAATTACACCGCTTCAAAAATAATGCACTCACTGAACGGTAGTTTTATTGAACCGATGTAATGTGAATACATGAATCTTTCCGTGGAAATTAAATCCCATTTTTCGTACAGCGATTTGCATACCCGTATGCAGAACACGCAGGCATGATTAACAAGGTAGATATTAACTTCTACAGACGTGCAGGGAGAGTTTTATTAGAGAACTAGCTTTTTGTGACCCTGCGTTGCCCGGGGGCAGACATTATCCCCAGGCTCTATTAGGAGGAGGAATGAGTTTGTTCTGCAGTGCACCCCCACCTCTGGGGGCGTAAGGGGGGCCCTACCCCCACAGTATATCTGTGCAGATCGTAAGGAATAAGTGTACCACGTGTGGTGCACATCGTTCCAGGCGTTCCAGAGTAATGGTGGAACATACACACAGATATACAAACCTCCCTCAAAAGTATGACATAGTGAGATCCATATATAGACATATAGAACCCGTCCCTGAAATAAAACAGTATTGATGACCTGGAACCCAAAATACACACTATCACTGTGAAATGAATGAGGAAACAGGGACACAATCAACTAAGAGAGCAATCTGAAGGTCCCACTTACTGTCTGCAGGTCCTGTGGCAGGATAGCCCTGACGTATGAGAAACAGGCAGAGGTGGCCAGTTAGCTCCCTGGACATAGGCCCCTCTCAGATCCGACTGGGTGCTGGAACTCTCTGGATCCTGCTCTTTCCATCCTGGGCCACTCAGGCAACACAGGCAAAGCAGTTTAGTTTCACTTTCTGTTCTGTCTCTGGTAGCTGAGCTGCTCAGCCCTCCCACATAACCTGCAGAATCGTCTGTGACCACAGGATGGCAGCAGACCTCTAGCCCAATGCAATCCCCTTGGTTCTTGATGATCTGGGCCCCCTCCCCGAAAACCGGGGGGTGTAGGGGGGTCTGACCCCCGCAGTGTTCTTTTCCAGGCTGCAAGGAACGTGTGTGCCACGTTTCGTGGCCGTGGATCAAGGCACGGAGACGTGTATAAGGAACATACATACATACCCACACACACACACACACCCACGTCTGTTTTTATATATATAGATTCACGGCAATCCTCCTGGCAGGAAAGATCTGAGTCAGCCATATTGTCTGACTCATGGCTTCAAGATCATAATGTCATGTCATCTCCTGTTATCTAACCTTTTTGGGGAGGGACGACTAGGCCGAAGCAGGCTTGCCCTCGCCTCACAAACCTTTTGGAATTCTTTGAAAAGGTCAACAGGCACGTGGATGTGGGTGAACCTGTGGATATCATATACCTGGATTTTCAGAAGGCGTTTGACACGGTCCCCCACCAAAGGCTGCTGAAGAAACTTCACAGTCAGGGAATAAGAGGGCAGGTCCTCTTATGGATCCAGAATTGGTTGAGGGCCAGGAAACAGAGAGTGGGGGTAAATGGGCAATTTTCAGAATGGAGAGAGGTGAAAAGTGGAGTGCCCCAGGGATCTGTCTTGGGGCCCGTGCTTTTCAACTTATTCATAAATGACTTAGAGACAGGGATAAGCAGCGAGGTGGCCAAGTTTGCAGATGACACAAAACTTTTCCGGGTGGTGAAAACCAGAGAGGATTGTGAAGAGCTCCAGAAGGATCTCTCCAAGTTGGGGGAATGGGCAGCCAAATGGCAGATGCGTTTCAACGTAAACAAATGTAAAGTGATGCACATTGGGGCCAAAAACCAAAACTTCACCTATAGGCTAATGGGTTCTGAGCTGTCTGTGACAGCTCAGGAGAGAGATCTTGGGGTGCTGGTGGACAATTCCATGAAGGTATCGACCCAGTGTGCGGCAGCAATTAAGAAAGCCAATTCCATGCTCGGGGTAATTAAAAAAGGGGTTGAGAATAAAACAGCCAATATTATCATGCCATTGTACAAAGCAATGGTAAGGCCACACCTGGAATATTGTGTCCAGTTCTGGTCGCCGCATCTCAAAAAGGACATAGTGGAGTTGGAAAAGGTGCAGAAGAGAGCGACAAAAATGATTACGGGGCTGGGGCACCTCCCTTATGAAGAAAGACTGCAGCGTTTGGGGCTCTTCAGTCTAGAAAAAAGGCGCCGGAGGGGGGACATGATTGAGACATACAAAATTATGCATGGAAGGGATAGAGTTGATAGAGGGATGTTCTTTTCCCTCTCTCACAACACCAGAACCAGGGGGCATCCGCTAAAACTGAGGGTTGGGAGAGTTAAAACAGATAAAAGGAAGTACTTTTTTACCCAGCGGGTAGTTAATCTGTGGAACTCCTTGCCACAGGAGGTGGTGATGGCATCTGGTCTTGATGTCTTTAAGAGAGGATTAGACCGATTTCTGGAGGAAAGATCCATTGTGGGCTATAGGCAATGATGGATTGTGCAACCTCCTTACAAAGGTGGTGGGCTACAGGTACCGGGTGTAAGGGAGTGGCAACAGGATGCAAGCATCTTGTTGTCTCCTGCCTCCCTGGGGCACCTGGGGTGGGCCGCTGTGAGATTCAGGAAGCTGGACTAGATGGGCCCTTGGCCTGATCCAGCAGGGCTCTTCTTATGTTCTTATGTTCTTATGTTCTTATGTTCTCCCCACGTGTTCATTGGCTGGCTGGTCGTGTAGGGCACGCAGGTGTATCAATTAGCAAATGCTCTCTAATAGAGCACGTCTTGGTGAGTCTGCTCAGAAGTAAGCATCCCCATTGTAGTCAGTGGGGCTTTCTCCCGGGAAAGCATGCATAGAATTGCAGCGCACCCTGTAGCTGTTTTGCAGGAAAGGACGTGGCAAATGGTGGTGGGAAAATTGTACTTGTGGAGATTTGATGTGTGGTTGCGTGGGAGCTGCCTCGCGGCTTGCATAAGAACATCAGAAGAGCGCCTTTGGATCAGCCCAAAAAGGCCCACCTAGTCCAGCTTCCTGTGCCTGTGGGAGCACACAGGACAAGATACCTGCACCCTATTGCCACTTCTTTGAAGCCCCTTCCCTAAGGCATGTACTCCAATGTACAGGCTTGTAGCCCACTCTTATGCAAGTTTCTTGGGAAGTAAGCTGCACTGAGTGCAGTGGTTCTTTCTCCACTAAAACAGAAGCAGTTCTGCATTTACTTAGAAGTAAACCTCACAAAGTAAACCTCGCATAGTCAAAGCTATGGTTTTCCCAGTAGCAATGTATAGATGAGCTGGACCATAAGAAAGGCAGAGCGCCAAAGAATAGATGCTTTTGAATTATGGTGTTGGAGAAGACTCTTGAGAGTCCCCTGGACTGCAAGGAGATCCAATCGGTCAATCCTACAGGAAATCAAGCCTGATTGCTCCTTGGAAGGACAAATCCTGAAGCTGAAGCTCAAGTACTTTGGCCACCTCATGAGAAGACAAAACTCTTGAGAAAAGACCCACATGCTGGGAAAGATTGAAGGCAAAAGGAGAAGGGGGCGGCAGAGGATGAGATGGTTAGATAGCATCACCAAAGCGATGAACATGAAATTAGACGAACTCCGGAAGCTAGTGGAGGACAGGGAGGCATGACGTGCTCTGGTCCATGGGGTTGTGAAGAGTCGGACACGACTTAGCGCCTGAACAACAAAACCTCACAAAAAAATTATCTAGGATTGGTAAATAGGTAGATATAGTGGAGGGCCAATCTAACCTTTTATTTAAAAACATCTGTGGTTTGGTCCTGCATGTTTTGTGTTCTTTTTAAGTTAAATTGCCTCTGGTGGAAAATCAGGATTGCACACTAGTTAATTTCCCACTCTGTTGCAGTCTGGGTGAAAACCTTCCCCTCTGTGCCGCTGTTAGGCCAAAGAGGGAAATGCAACCTATAGTCTGCTGATTCAGATGTAATGGCAAACTCTGGTATGCAGGAACAAGGAAGTAAAGGAAAGAGTGTGCAGGGAGCGCATAAGAGCCTACGGCACAAAGTACCAAACAGCGGTTTGTCAGTTGTGCTCAGGTAGAGCTTGTTTTGAGCAATTTTCATGCTATTTTAAATCTCACCACACGAGGGAGAACTATGCACACAAATAAAGGATCAGGAAGGCCATTCTGCTTCTTGAGGGACAAATTACAGCATCATTTTAATGCAGATTAGGAATCCAAACCCTTATGTATCTTCAAAAGCTATTAATGCTATTGTAAACCATCCCAAATATAGTTGCTTCCATGTTTTTACCAGACTTTTTTTTTACAAGCCAGTCCTCCATGACCATATTCATTGCAGAACCATGTGCACCCATGGAATCGCACGCACACACCTAGCAGCCTATCGTAGCCTATCGGTTGCTAAAAGCAAGAGAGTCCTACCAGATACCCAGAAAGAAAGAAATGAGTACAGTAACCTAAGGTGGATTGGCTTGTCCTGCTTCAATTGCCATTTTTCCAAGCAAAACTAGGAGTGGAAGCATGATGGGATGTGACAGTCAATTCAGCAGAACAAGAAGCTGTGGTGGGCAAACAAGCTTGGGGGGACCCTATATACAGGAGAACAGGCATCAAAATGGCAGGTGCATTTCATTGTAGACAAGTGTAAAGTGATGTGCATTGGGGCAAACAAAATCAAAACTCCACATGGATTCTGAGCTGTCATGAATCAGGAGAGAGATCTTCAGGTGCTGGCGGACAGTTTGATGAAAGTGTTGACCCAGTGTGTGGTAAATTCCATGCTCAGTCTTATTCAAAAAGGAATTGAGAATGAAATGGTCTTTGTGATTTCTTTCTCCAAATCAAGATCACCCCAGTATTTTGATTTTTTTTGGGGGGGGGGCAATAGCATGCTCCAATACTAGTTATTTAATACTAGACCTGGTATTTCCACCCACAGTGTTTCTATGGAGGATCCTGGTTTGTTGATTTGCAGTCCGGGTTTTCAGTTTTCAGTTCTCTGTTTTGTTTTTTCCATCCAGCAAAAATTCAGAACTTGAAAGTTTCAAAGTGAGTCTAAGCATCAAAAATCAGGAAGGGAGGAGTAGCCAGCAGTAGGAACATGCCAAGGAAAGGGCTGAGTTGGCAAAGGGGGGGCGGAATTGTGCTTGACTTGTTGGTTCTACTTCTGCTTCACTCCAGCAGAATGTTTTTTTTTCCCTTTGTACTGTTTATTTTAATATTGTTGTGATGCCATATTTGTAGAACAGCAGGGTAAAAATGATTTCCATACATACTCTCTCTCTCTCTCTCTCTCTCTCTCTCTCTCTCTCTCTCTCTCTCTCTCT
>JAJKFI010000017.1:2923238-2964390 GCA_029204185.1 Lerista edwardsae | reverse complement strand
GGTCTCCAAGCTCCCAACTCTGCTGCTATTTACACAAATACACAACAAGTATTGGAGCTTCTTCCCTTCTTCCCAGGATTTGTCCTTCCAGGAGCAATCAGGCTTGATTTCATGTAGGATTGACCGATTGGATCTCCTTGCAGTCCAGGGGACTCTCAAGAGTCTTCTCCAACACTGTAATTCAAAAGCATCTATTTTTTGGCGCTCTGCTTTTCTTATGGTCCAGCTCTCACAGCCATACATTGCTACTGGGAAAACCATAGCTTTGACTCTGCGAACCTTTGTTGGCAGGGTGATGTCTCGGCTTTTTAAAAATCCATGAAGTCATTTAAAAGACTTTTTAAAAATGTGTGCACTCACATGTGCCGGAAGGAACTCGCTTCCCTCCCCCGTTCCCTGCACAACTGCGGATCCTGGTAGAAACTCCAGCTGAATGTGCCTGAGCTGCTGTGATTGCGTAATAAGAATCACATTGTTTTGGAAGGGAAGAATTACAGAGTAAAAAATGACTACGATGCACCTGGCAAAGAACAGCTCAGCAATGTGCGATAGTGGGCAGAATGCCAATTACAGAAGTGTTACAAGTGTGATTTGCAACACAATATTGTGCCGAATTGCCAGTCCCTACGAAGAAGCATTGTTCAGCCAGCATTGTGGTGCTTTCTCCCTCCTGAAACAACCCTGTGGAGTGCAAGAATGGGATGTTCCAAATGTTTTGAAACACCCCCATCCCAGCACAACTCTAATTCCTCCCTCCAGGTCTCTCATTACAAATGGTTAGGGTAGTGATATTCAAACTTGTTAAAGCAGGATCCACTTTTTAGAATGGCACTTGTGTCGGGACCCATCTGAAGTGATGTCATTAATCTGGAAGTGTGGGCCACTGTGAGATACAGGAAGCTGGACTAGATGGGCCTTTGGCCTGATCTGGAGGGCTGTTCCTTTGTTCCTATGAGTCCATGTCTGAAGAGGAGCATCTGGTTCTGGTGGCTGTCAAAGAGAAATGCTGTGGAGAATCTTGACTGACCACCAGTGTGTTTCCCTCAGGATTTACCTCAGAATGCCAGGTGCATGGGAGTGGCCACAGAATGCAGGCAGCCTATTGTCTCGTGTGCTTCCTGAGGCATCTGGTGGGCCACTGTGAGGTACAGGAAGCTGGACTAGATGGGCCTTTGGCCTGATCCAGTGGAGCTCTTCTTAAGTGAGAGCCCATTCTTAAGTGTTGTTGTAGCGGGAAGTGACATCATCAAGCAGGAAGTGCTGTCTTTATAACATAATAAAATGACACTCCTGAAATGTAAATTGGCATCTTTGGACTGCACCAATTGTACAAGCATGAAACATCCCTGACATAAAGCAAGATTAGGGCAATATATGATGTAAAAGCACTGAACTAAAAACAAAATAAAAAAAACCCCTCACTTGAAAATTCAAACTTAACTGTTAACACTCACAAAAGGAATATAACAAGAGTCAGGTCTGCAGTTTCCAAGATGGCTACTCCCAGCTTTCCGCAACCCACGTGATATCAGGTTGCGACCCACCAAGTGGGACCTGACCCACAGTTTGAATAACACTGGGTTAGGGGATCTAAGCGGGCCGGTTCCCCTCCTCTCCCTTTTCCTGTGTCTTTTTTAGCAGACACCCAAAAGTTCCATTGGAATGGATGCCCCCTGGTTCGGGTGTTGTGAGAGAGGGAAAAGAGCCTCCCTCTATCCACTTTATCCATCCCATGCATGTTTTGTACATCTCAATCAAGTCCCTCCTCAGGCGCCTTTTTTCTAGACTGAAGAGCCCCAAATGCTGCAGCCTTTCCTCATATGGGTAGTGTCCCAGCCCCATAATCGTTCTGGTCGCTCTCTTCTGCACCTTCTCTAGTTCCCCTATATCTTTTTTGAGATGTGGTGACCAGAACTGTACGCAATACTCCAGATGTGGCCTTACCATTGATCTGTGCAGTGTCATATTGGCCGTTTTATTCCCAACCCCTTTTTAAATGATCCCAAGCATGGATCACAGTGGACAAAAGAAAGGGAGGAACCTTGTACACCACCCTGAGCTCATTGGAAGAATGCTGCTGGGGGGGTGTTCCAGTGATGTCATGTAGCTAGGACACTCCAGAACGCCGTTCCGGTTGTTCTGTGTAGGGCTGGCTCCGCCCACTGCAGTCGTCGCTGCCGCGCGCCCCTGCAATACACGAATGGGGCTGGCCGTGCCTGTGCCCTGCATGCCCACAGCTGGAGGTTTCAGCCAGGCAGGCAGGCAGCGGACCGCGGGGGAAGTGAGGAGGCGCAGAGGAACTGCCAATCAACCGTGTGTCCTGGTAGCTACTTCCTGCATTCCAGTTGTTAGTGCAGGTAGATTCCACCACTGGGGGGTTCCCCCCTATTTTTCACCTTTTAAAAAAGCCCAGGTGCACTGTCACTTCCGGGACATCCTTTTTGCTGCAACCAGCTTTCTGTTGCTTTCATTTACATTGGTGCTGTCTTGTATGGAGATTACCCTAGCTTGGGGCCCTCAATATTGCAGGGCCCGTAATCTATGGTACTTTTGCTACTGCGTTAATCTGGCCCTGCCTGCAGGCAGGCTGTTCCTGCCACTGACTTCGCTGGATTGTGCCCAACGTGACTGCATGACTGCTTTGTGCCTTCAAAGGGCCGCATGGGCAATTTTTCTGGGGCTTCAGGCTGTTCGCGTTCGATTAATGGACCATACCAGACAGACGGTGCAGGCCTGCTGTTCTCTTGGCTCCACATTAGTGTGGGTCTCCCAAAGCAAACTTCTGTACATATTTTCCACTGGTTGATGATCCAGTTAATGGGCCTGAAAGCAACAACCATGAAAAGCGGTATATAAATACTAGTGATCGATTGATTGATAAGTTCTAATTACACATTTGAAAAGATCTCTGCCCTTCGCCAGGTGAATTAAGCAGTGTCTTAAGTGCAGCCTGCCCTTCTCTAATGTGTCTTAATGGTGTGTCCAAATTCAAAAGGCTCTGTCACATTTGAATACTTCCTAGAGCCAAACGATACAGCGGATACGTATTTCCCGACAGATTTTTAAACAAAACGATGATGATGATGATGGTGATGATGACGGGAAGCAGACACAGGAGACTCTACATTTGAAGGGGGTGGAGAGAGGGGAAAAAGCCTCTCACTGTTTTGTCTACTCAAGCTGCTTTGGGGCTTCGAAGGGAACTGATTTTGGGGTCGTCAGACATAATAATGTTTTTTAAAAAAAAATTTTTTGGCCAACTGCTAAAACGTGGAACAGCAGATTCAGCACAGTGTGGGGAGGGGGAGGAATGGCTGTGAGGGCGAGGCCGCTTTACCCAGGCGCTCAGGCTCCTGCAAAACGTAGCCTTTGGCCCCCCCTAGGAACGCCACTGGCTGGCGTGGACCCGCATTCCTGCCCACAGGGGCGCCCCCTGCGCTCAGCTACCCCTGCTGCGAGGCTCTGGAGAGACGGCGCGCCAGCAGCGGCTCTTCCCTCACAGGCAGGGGCCGGCCTGGGCAGGCGGCAAAGCGGCTCCGGGCACGCCTCCTCCTCCTCCCCCCCTCCCCTTCACTGTGGTTGCTGCTGCGGCTCTCGCAGTCCAAGACAGAAACCAGGAACGTGCCGGAGGAGCGAAGTCAGCGGGGAAGAGACGCCGGGCTCGGGCTGGGAACGTGGGTAATCGTATTGGCCGCCGCCGCACATGGACACCGAGGAAGGGAACCCGAGCACCGTCCGTGGGAAATCCGAGCCTGTAAGTTGTGCGCGCGCGTATCCTGGCGCTGAACGTTTGGTACTGCACTTTTCTAAATTGCCTGTGTGCGCTTCCACGCGTCCCGGCGCTCAGGTCCAGAGATCAGACGCACCATAGCGCGCTCTCTTTCTCTCCCCGTGCGTGTGTGTGTGTGTGTGAGAGAGAGAGAGAGAGCGAGAGAGAGAGAGATTGAGATTGTCCCAGCATTCAGATACGAGTTTAAAACAAAACCAAAACAACTTCCAGCTTCCTCCAGTTTGTGATGGTTTACTTTTACGAGCCTCGGGCTAGCTGTGATCCCCCTCTCTGGTTGTGCGGTCTATTCTTAGATTTATTTCTTCTTTAACCCACGGTTTTAAATAGGCAGTGACCTGCCCGGAGTTACAGAGATTGGGTGAGGTCAGCATCGTAAATAACCCTGAACAGACCCACAGCCCAGGCGGGTGCCCCAGACCCACGCTGGGAGCAGCTCCACAACCCTGGCTTGGGGGGCGGGGGAGCGGGAAGATGTGCAGAAAAGGTTACCGCCTGAGCATTGTTTCTTGGAAGTAAATCCCACTGTATTCAGTGGGTTTATTCCCAGATAACCATGAATAAAATTGTTCCTTTTGAGAAAAGGAACATTCAAACAGTGGAATTTACATTGTCGGTTGTGTAGGTTTCAGAGTAGTGTAACAAATGTAGAGAAGACTATCCATGTTTACTCATGCGTTCAGTGGGACTTACTCCCGTGTGTGTGTGTGTGTGTGTGTGTGTGTGTGTGTGTGTACTGTATACAGAATTGCAGTCCTGGTTTATTGTACATTGTCCAAATGTTGCATGAGAAGGTTATTTCAAAAATTACCGTATTTGAAAGACAGATGTTAATTAAAAACGAAGATTGCTGCTTGAGTTTGCTTTTGAGTAAACTTGTTCATGCACTCTGACGTCAGTTGGCCCAGTTGTGCATCCCACTTTTTGCTCAAGGAGCACTGAGCAACATAGAATATATGGGAACATATCGTGTGTACCGTCAAAGCCATTCTGTGCAATGGGCCCAGAAGGTTGGGACGTAGAGACCTGTTCAAGGCATAGCAAGCCAATATGCTTGACGGCTGGCCAGAGATTTGACCTTGGAGCTTTCCCAACCCCAGTGCCATATTTTATCCAGTATAAATGGTTTATGGGTGAGGAAATGCCATTTATCGTCTACGAAAATATTTTTACCCTTCCTATCCAGAATCTGCCCATATATGCAATAATAAAATTCACCTAACACACTGATGGCGAACCTATGACACATGTGTCAAAGGCGACACGCCACGTCATTTTGGGCAATATACACCAACATTCACCAACACCTGACAACAACTGGGCTTGCTTTACTAGTATTTCATTTTTATAATGAAATTAATAGGTGACATTTTTGTATATAATACAGAGCACCACATATGATTGGACTCTATTTAAAAAAAATAAATTTGTAAAGAATTGTTTCTGTTTTGCTGGGGGTGGGGTGGGGTTTGACGTGCCAGCAGAGTCACATTAAGCATTTTCTGACACCACAAGCCCAAAAGGTTCACCATCACTGAACAGAATTTCATAAAGACAAACAAAGCCCACCCAGAAATCCATTACAGCAAACATTCCCTTTTTCATGAACGTCAGCTTAAAATAACCAGTAACAGGAGACTATCAGCAGCGAGAAACCAGCATGTTCTGTGCCTGTGTGTGTGTAATATGTCAGGGTTGTTAGAGGGATTTGGCTATTACTCATGCAGACCACCTTCCTTGGAGTCTCCCCATGTTGACGGAGTGTGGGGAGAAGGGGAATGAGAGCACCCCAGTTGGCTACGCCCCCACTCCAGTGCACTCCATCACCACAATCCCCTCCTACCCCCAGTATGCCCAGTGCTTGTCTGCTGAGGTAAGTGCTCAGTCCAGTGGAACTCCTTGCCACTGGAGGTGGTGATGGCGCCTGGCCTGGGTGCCTTTAAAAGGGGACTAGACAGATTTCTGGAAGAAAAGCCCATTGCAGGCAACGGTCCATGATGGGTAGTGCAACCTCCATACTTTAGAAGTAAGGTACCTCAGAATGCCAAATACAGGGGAATGGCAACAAGATGCAGGTATCTAGGTCTTGTGTGCTTCCTGAGGCATCTGGTGGGCCACTGTGAGATACAGGAAGCTGGACTAGATGGGCCTTTGGCCTGATCCAAAGGGGTGGTGGTCTTATGTGCTTAAGGCCCAGGTTGGGTTGCAAGTTATTATAGCTCTCTCCCTACACAGGATAGCAAATTCTGTTTTATTTACCTCACATTTCCCTCAGAATTTTACCTCAGAGATTTACCTCAGAATGCCCGATGCAAGGGAGTGGCAACAGGATGCAGGCATCTTCTTGTCTTCTGGGCTCCCTGAAGTATCTGGTAGGCCATTGTGAGATACTGGAAGCTGGACTAGATGGGCCCTTGGCCTGATCCAGTGGGGCTCTTTTTATGTTCTTATTTCTCACAACATCTTGGCACCCAGGCAGCAGGAGATTCCAGAGCACAAGAAGAAATTCTCCCTCTTGCCTACGCAAACAAGCACTGAACATGTGGAAGACTGGCATGCCTTTGAAGCATGTCAGCGTGGAGGGTGAGGGTGTGTGTCTGTTTCCCGGAGCCCACATTGACTGAGTTCAGCCTTCGGAAGAGGGCTTAAATGTACCATGAAAATCCAAAAAGGTTATGAAACCATTAACCATGGGATGAGTCAACTTGTTTGCAAATCTCCCTGGGACAATTGCAAGAACAAAGGTATGCTTGGAAAAAAAAACATATATAAGATAATACTGTAATTTCTGTCATGTTGCCAGAATAGTTCGGTCATAGAACAGGCATGTTAAGGTTGGGTTTCAGGCCCATGATTTAATCTTTGTTGGGTTTTACCTGGGCCGAGGTGTGTGTGCATGTGATTGTGAGCGTGTTTGAGTGATTTCTTAGTCTCTGTCATACTTTTTTATTTTTATGCACGGTTTCAAACACATGCTGAGCCCAGTCCCAAGCATCTGTACTCAGGTGTTAGTCTCATTGAGCTCAATGGGACTTCCCCCTTCCCCTCCCTGGCAAGTGTACAGGATTCTAGCATCTTAAGAACTGAATAGAATAAAATTCAAATGCAGAAATGTTACAGGCGAAACACACACACACACACACACACACACACACACACACCCTACATTATAAGCTAAATTCTATCACACAGAAGCTCAGACAGACCTCCACGTTAAGGGTGGGGGGAGAAATTATTTTTCCCCCCTTAATGTTATTCCAAGTTGTTTCCCAACCGTGCAGATGCCACATAGAATGCATTCGGAACTGTGAAATATGCATCTTTCTGAACATGCAAGTTCCGTAAATTTGTAGTTTGCACATCCTCCAACATACAACAGATGGAATTTAAACGGATTGCTGACCGTAGAGGAAGGGACTCCCAGGGAACAAATCAAATGTCATTTCCTTGAAGTCTACCAGCAGATTGTGCAAGTACGCTTTGAATGATTCATTTCAAAATATAAATTTCTCTCCAGCCCAGGAAGCTGCAGGGCAATGCATGCTGTGGACATATTTGTAATGTGACACAACATCTGCTTTCTAAAGCACTAAGTTTGTGGCATATCAGTTTTTTTTAAGGCTCTCTATTAGCAAAATTCTCAGATCAAGTGAGATAGACCAGACTGTACGACCAAAATAAATACCAGTGGCAGGTGAGCTCCAATGCTAGGAGCATGTTCAGTCCACACTGGCAAGCTGCACACACGGAAAATATAGAAAATAAATTAAGCACAACTGGAGGGTTTGATAACGTCGGAGTTCTATACAAGTCCTCAGGAGAGACCGATACACATCTGATGGCTCTGAACTGTGAAACACTGATTTTGACAATGACGTGTGTCTTGAGTTTATTTGCCATTTCAATAAAATTGAGTTGATTTTGTTAGATGTAAACTTGATTGGCTTCAGTACAGTGCTAGTAACATCGTAAGCAAGATGTAGCAAGTGACAGAATTTGGTTAAACATTTGGTTTAAAAATACGTTGTTGTGAAAATATTTATTTTATTAGCTACATTATTCTTAACACCTTTTAAGAAGACACAAGGGCAGATGCTTGCAAATGATCCCTGAAAAGCTGGGCTTGAAATAGGGACTGCTGCTCAGTGGAAGGGAATCGCCACTTAAGAGGTGCCACTTAGCCGTGAAAATTGGGTAGAAAGCGTCTGTGGGTATGTGGTTGCACGTACATGTGGATGTTACATGCGAAATGTTGGTAGCTGCAGGAAATGAGATTGCTTCTTGCAAACTGTAAGAAGATCAAATTATCAAGCATTGCCAAATGATCTTAATGACGAGACGGGCAACGCAATCCTACGGACCGTGCAGCATCAGCGCAACAGGGTTGCGCTGATGTTGCGTGCTTTGTGCTGATGCGGGGGTGCTGATTGGCACCTCCGCATCAGCACTAAGCCAACGGGACGAGCGCTGCAGCAGCGCTGGTCCTGTTGCGCCCGCAGAGCGCCTCCCTAGCATCGGCCGAAGCCAGCCGGCGCAAGGGAGGCGCCATAATGGGGTGGCATGGGGATTGGGCGAGGGAGGGGAATGTGGGGGGGAGGCGGGACATGGGCGGGCTTGGGAAGCGACCGTACGGCCACATCCTAAGCCCATTTGGGAGGCTCGCTATTTAGCAGGTGCAGATCCGAGGAGCGCATAGAGCCTCCCCTACGGTAAGGGAGTGCACGTTCCCTTGCTGGGGGAGGCTCCAGCCTCCCCCCACCCAGCGCTGGCCGGCCAGCGTTGCCAATCCAGCACTGGGTAGGATTGCGCCCTGAAGAGTCAGGCCGCAATCCTAACCTGGAGTTAGGCCAGCACAGGCGTGTGCTCAGTGGTGTCATTCAAATGATTTAGGAACAGGAACTCACTTTTGATTGGCACTTGTCGGGAACCCGGAACCAGCCACGGAGCCCGTTAGGATCTGGAACGCCCGTTCTGGTCCGTTCCCCCTGAATGACATCACTGCGTGTGCTCCCTGAGGCACCAGGTGGGCCACTGAGAGCTACAGGAAGAGACGGGCCTTTAGCCTAATCCAGGGGTTCTTCTTATGTTCTTATGCTCCTTGGAGACAGGTGATTTAAGGCAGCCAGTTCTGTACCACCACCGGTTGTAAGATTTCCTGATCTTCCTGGCCCTGTTGTAACCAGCTGGACCCGGCAGCCCCTCAACCCTGGCTCTCTATCCAGGCGACAGATTTTTCCCCTGCCTGTCTTCTTTGTAACTTTGCCAGCTGCGGGGACCTGACCTTCCCAGCCCTTGGCACTGAGCACCTGATATCAGCATTAACTGCAGCATCAAAACCTGCACACAGAACAGTGTCCGTAGAGCCCAATCAATCAATCAATCAATCAATCAATCAATCAATCAATCAATCAATCAAATCCTTATATACCGCTTTTCAACATGAAGTTCACAAAGCGGTTTATGGGTAAATAGTAATAATAATAAAGTTAAATGGCTCCCTGTCCCAAAGGGCTCACAATCTAAGAAAAAAGCAGATCACCAGCAACAGCCACTAGAAAGACTGCGCAACAAATAGTAAATGAGCCATTCATGGCTTGTTTAAACCTTGAGAAACAGTTTTGAAATGTTTAGTCAGCAGATCCCATTTTTGCTGCTTCCCATGTTGGCTGACCTTTGCATTTCTCCAAGGGCAATGACCTTTAAGGCCAGAGGTGGAATCCCAAGAAGGCTGTAGTGTTCATTCACTGATGTCTGGTAGTCTCAAATGATCCTTCTCACAGTGGCGTTTCTACAGGGATGGCAAAGCTCTAAGTCTTGCAAGAAGCCTCACCTTGCAGTGGAAATCACTCCTCTTCTGCACCGTTTTAGTCAATCTTGGCGTTGCTTACTGGCTACAGCAGCAAGGGAGAGGAGGGATTTACATGACAGGGTAAGGCTTCTTGCAAGACTTAGAGCTTTGCCATCCCCGTAGAAACGCCTCTGCCTTCTCATTTGATGCAGAGGCTGCATCTGCCCATGCAGCAGAATAGAACAGACTGTCCCACTTCCGGCCGCAGGAGGAGCACGGCATTGTTGAATTCTCTCTCCCTGATGGGGAAAACGCCACACAAGTAGACAACCAGCACTGAAGGCCAAGGGCTCAGCCAGCACCTCTCTCTCTCTCTATTTTGTGCTAACTTTCTGTTTTCAGGGATTTTTGTTTATACGGAAGTGACACTCAAAAGTTGTCTCTCCCTCCTACAGTCTGAAACAGGAGTGCCATCATTCTTTTGCCTCCACTGGCTTTTCAGCTCAAAGACAAGAAAAGCCATTTTGAACTGAGAGCTGGATATGCCAAGGGATATGCTTGGAGCTTCCAGCACAGAGGCGGATCTACAGGGAGGGCAAAGCTCTAAGTGTTGCAAGAAGCCTTACCCTGTCATGTGAATCCCTCCTCTCCCTTGCTGCTGTAGCCAGTAAGCAACGCCAAGATGTTGCTTTTCCCTGTGAGGATTGGCTAGAACGGTGCAGGAGAGGAGTGATTTCCACTGCAAGGTAAGGCTTCTTGCAAAACTTAGAGCTTTGCCCTCCCTTAGATCTGCCTCTGTTCCAGCATTTTTTTATTTCTCAAAAAGCAGCTGTGGTGGTGGTGGGCTTTGGATCAGGACAGCATTCCTGGTGGTCTGTGAAATTGCATCCCATGGAAGGAAGTTGGAGAAATCCAGGGCCATCCCTCAAAAGGCCCTTCTCCCTACAGATGCAGTCTGGCATCCAGATCTGAGCTCACAAGCTCTCATCAGCCCATCCTACTCTTATCTGGGAGGAGGCAATTTCTCTGGGACAGTTTTAGGACAACCACTGTCTTCTGACTTCAGCTACCTATTTCCAACATGAAAATAATCAGGGTGCAGTCCAACCTGGAATTAGGCTGTCACAGTTAGGCCAGCAAAGTTTGGCTGGCATAAAGGCCACTGTAAAGTATGTTTGGACCCCTCTCGGAGTCAGAGAGGCCAGCACACAGACGTGAGCCATCCTCCCTGACTCCGAGAGGGGTCCCAACGCGCTTTACGTTGGTCCTTGTGCTGGCCAAACTTCACTGGCCTAACTGTGCTGGCCGAACTCCAGGTTTGGATTGCGCTCTCAAGCTCTCCTTGCAGCTTGCAGGATTGTTACACGGATCCTGAGATAGGTGATGTGTATGTGAAGGTGTGCGGAGCTCCAGGGAGGGGCCATAGCTCAGTAACTGAGCACGTGCTTTTCCAGCGTCAGTTGCTGGCCTCTCCAGCTTGAACTTGCAAATGCAAGAGGTTTAGAAAAATTCCCTAGAAAGCAGCTGCTGGCAACGTCAAGCGAAGTAGGGTCTGGCTCATGATAAGGTTGCAGCATATGTTGCTGCCCTCACTCTCAGGGACCACTGGGGAGGTGATCATGTTTAGATCAAGAAGGTTAGATTGACTGGAGGCGGCATGCCTGCAGAATTAATAGGAGCGAATTGAAGCCAGGGGGCGGGCTTAGCGGGCTTAGCGGCCATGTTTGAGTGCCCCAAACAATCTTTATTCCAAGCATTTCAGATTGCTTTGCACGTACTGTTTAGGACTGAATAGTTTACTCCTGAAGTAAAAACTTACGAAAATAAGAACGTGTGATTGTGGAGAAACGTTATTGGTAACCTTATTATGATTTAATATGCACTTACAAGGTTTAATTCCGCATAATTATATTACTGAACATACCAGACGAAATGCTACTTGCTGTCTATTTAAACTCGGATTGCACTGTTTTGACAGACTTATTTTTTGAAATTTACACAACCAAAAATAAAGTGTGAACGGGAAGGAAAGAAAAAAAAAGGGGGAGGATGGGCAAAAATTAGATAAATATATAGGAAAATTACATTAAAATCTCTTCATAACACAAGTACTTGTCAATATGAGAGTAGTTCTTTTTTACTTCTAGACTATTAAGAGTATTTTTTTAAACTTCTACACTCACCCCCGCCCCCGAAAAAACAAATTCTGTTAATGTTCACAATTTCGAAAATATTACAGTAGAAAATGGAAGGTGGGAAAAAACGTGTAAACGGGAAGGGGGAAAAAAGGAGTGGGGAATATATTTTTTTTCCTTCTAGACCATTAACAGTGGGTGTCAGAAAATGGTGAATGAGACTGCTAGGAACAACAAGAAATTACACAGCTTCAAAAATAATGCACTCACTGAACGGTAGTTTTATTGAACCGATGTAATGTGAATACATGAATCTTTCCGTGGAAATTAAATCCCATTTTTTGTACAGCGATTCGCACACCCGTCTGCAGAACAAGCAGGCATGATTAAAGAGGTTGAGATTAACTTTTACACACGTGCAGGGAGATTTTTATTCGTGAATTCGCGGCAATCCTCCTCCTTGGCGGCAATGATCTGAGTCAGCCATATTTGTGCGCCCCTGGCTTCAAGAAAATGACGTCATGCCGCCTCCAGTGAATCTAACCTGCTTGGTTTAGATAAGTGGACACATGATCAAATGTTCCATTTGGGCCCCTTTTTGAGATGTAGAAAGATGTGCGAGGTAGTTTGCGATTGGATTATCAAGCCACCACTTGCTGTTGGAAAAAGCATGCAGTCCCGCCTTGAAATACCCGGCCTACATCAAAATAGCGGCTTCAAACAGTTGGACCTCCACAAGATCTAAGAATGGGCCTTGCAGAACTTGGCAACGTAGCCCCAGGGCTTGCCCAGCCAAGTGCTCAGCTGTTTCCAAAGGCAGCCAAGCAGTTTGCTACGAAGGGCATACCACATTCATGATAGGGCCTGAAGAGGATGTCAGCCTCGGCAGCTGGGATTCGGGGGGTATCCTGCTTCCGCCCATGGAGGTTCCATTGATTCAGCTGTCCTGGTCAATATAGACACTGAAATCTTACAAAGCATCTTTTGCTCACTCCTGAAATCTCACCCCCCCCCACACGATGGCTCTCACACGGGAGCCTCGTTCTATAGCCATTGTTCAGTATGGCATCAGCAGTTCCCGCAGCTGCGTGGTGTGAATGTGTTGCAAAGCTCCTCGGAGGCAGTGGGCTGACTCTGTTGCCAGCAGGGCTCTCAGTCCCTTGTGCTGAAGCGCCCTTTGCTCTCTAAGCAGCTCTTGATGTCCCCAGCGGGAAAGGAATTTGACCCTCCAACCACGCCGGTTTGCCTGTTCTCCCGGCTGTGGGGGACAGGCCAGGGATTGATGAGAGGGAGGCATCTGCCTGAGCGCCGCTGCTGGTCCCCATAGACAACACTGAGCTACGTGGACCCGTGGTCCAGAACCCAAAGAAGGAAGGTCCAAGGAGGTGGAGGAGGCGGCAGCAGCGTGATAGAACTCCCCCCCCCACCCTGAACTCTGAGGGTCAGCTGTGGGAGACAGACACAAAGGATGAAGCGGGCAGGTGGCAAGAAGAGCCGGCCTAGGCGAGAGGGCTCTCCCTGCAGGTCCTGCCACCAGTGAGCGGTGAGGAGGAGCTTATCGTGGTATAGACATACTGTGATTTGCTGAGAAACCCGAGGTAGGGAAGCAACAAGGGGAGAAGGAGGAGGAGGAAGGAAGGAATGAACAGGCACCAGGCTGGCCCGTGAAGCACCAACCCTTCGCCTTCAGAACTGTTGCTGAATTGGGAGAGGGACACGTGGTGACTTCTCGTTTGCTTCCAGATCCTCCATCTGCTTTCCCTTCTTCTGACTGGTATTGCAATCAGCAGTCCAGGTGTTTTGGGAGGAAGATGGCCAAAGGGACCGGGAAATTAATAGGAGAAGTCATCGCTGCCTCGACTCTTGATTCAGCAGCAGAGTTACAGGAAGGGGGTGCAAAAAGGGGCCACTTTAAGGGGCTTCCTGAGGCAGGGAGTCCCATATGCTTGGTGCACCCACAGAGGAGGCCTCCCACATCTCACTGCCAACCAGAGCTAAGGAGATGACAGGATGCACAAAGGGCCTCAATAATGCTTTATTGAGGTGCACATTGCATGGAGCTGTTGTCGCTAAGAGAGCAAACTGCATATCAGGATTTCCCCAGTTTGCGTCTTGTTTCTGCTGCAAATGCACAGCGTGACTGTGGGTGAAACTCTCCCCCTGCAGTAAAGACTTCCCTCGCTGAATTGCTGTGAGGACAACATCGAGATCATCTATGTGACGTGGTTTGCCTGCACAAAAAGTGCTATGCAAATTTTCAGGGTTTTTAGGTTGTCCCCCTGTTGTTGTATCAACTGCATTCCTTATCAGTTGGGCACAATTCAAAGTGCACAATTCAAAGCCCTAAATGGCTGGAGACCACAATGCCAGCTCTCCTCCCTTACGCCTCCACCTGTCCTTTGAGATCATCATTGAGGCCCTTTGTGCATCCTGTCATCTCCTTAGCTCTGGTTGGCAGTGAGATGTAGGAGGCCTCCTCTGTGGGTGCACCAAGCATATGGAACTCTCTGCCTCAGGAAGCGCCTTCAGTCTGCCAGCTTTCTACCACCATGTGACAATCGTGCTTTTATAGCATGTTGTTGATTTATCTGCTGCCCAGTCACTGTTTTTGCGTCTTTTGTCTCCTCTTTGCATTTTCTTTGCTATTTTCTGTGTTTCTATTTTAAGCGTTGCTTGTTTTTTTCAGCACAGAATCAGTTTCAGTTCTGTCAGCTGCTTTAACCTTTTCCTTTTGGAAAGGCTGGTTTGAAAAAAAAATCTCAGATCAATCAATTAGTCTCTGATTTGCCACTCAGAGAGCCAAGTTACAATAGAAGTAGTAAAAGAAACCAAAGCAATGAATTCATATTTAAAACAGGCATGCAAAAAGCACACAAAGCCAGGCAATGATAGCAGTGCCATAAAAGAAAACAGCAAATGTTGACTCAGGATGAGGTTGAACGAATAGAAGTGGGTTTGATGAGCAGAGGCCTCTGTGCTGAGGTGGTCCAGCTGGGAAGTGGTTATTGGGAGTCCTGCATGTTAGTTCACCTCTTTCTCATCAAACTCCCAGCCATACCTTGAAATGTTGCATCACTGTAGCTAATGGAACCTTTGAGTACGATGCAAGAATTGGTGTTTAGGCTAAAATAATGGGCCAATACACACCTTTCTATCCTGCAACAGCTGAATGTGATGCTTTGCACATGCACAGCCGCTCACCATGACAATTTTGTAAGGCAGTTCACAGATAAAACCACTTGCTTCTGCCATGACTTGGACTCCACAATGACTGGGGGCATAATCCTAACCTGGAGTTAGGCCAGCACAGTTGGCCAGCAAAGTTTGGCCAGCATCAGGGCCACCGTAAAGTGCGTTTGGACCACTTTCGGAGTCAGGGAGGACGGCTCACCTTTGTGTGCTGTCCTCGCTGACTTCGAGAGTGAACATAAGAACATAAGAAGAGCCTTGCTGGATCAGGCCAAAGGCCCACCTAGTCCAGCTTCCTGTATCTCACAGCGGCCCACCAGGTGCCCCAGGGAGACACGAGACAACAAGATGCTTGCATCCTGTTGCCACTCCCTTGCACCCGGTACCAGTAGCCCACCACCTTTGTAAGGAGGTTGCACAATCCATCATGGCCTATAGCCCACGATGGACCTTTCCTCCAGAAATCCGTCCAATCCCCTCTTAAAGGCATCAAGACCAGATGCCATCACCACCTCCTGTGGCAAAGAGTTCCACAGATTAACTACCCGCTGGGTAAAAAAGTACTTCCTTTTATCTGTTTTAACTCTCCCAACCCTCAGTTTTAGCGGATGCCCCCTGGTTCTGCGCGTATCCGAGCAGCTCCATCGGGCTGGCTGGGGCTTACCTCGGGGCAAGGGAAAAACCTCCCCTCGCCCCACGCTGAACTGCTGTTGCCTCCTAATGTGCTTAGGATTCAGCCCAGCTGCGCCGGCCTGGCTTTTCCAACACAGGTTACGACTGGGCTGGTAATCGCTCCAGCTTCCTGCTGATCTGCCCCTGGGCTGCAACCTGTCCCTATGGGGCTGCCTGTCTGCGGAGAATGACCCGGAAGCAAATGGGTCTGCTTCTTACACAGGTCCTGGTGGACTGAGCCTCTCGCGTTAGCTCTGCCATTCTGCCACCTGCCACAGCACTCAAGACCCACCCCCTCGCCTCAGGATTGAGTTGACTCTGGGGGTCAAAGCAGTGGTGGGATTCAAATGAATTAACAACCGGTTCTATGATGTCATAGCCGGAGCAAAAAAAAAAACCCGAAGCCAGCCGAGGTACGCGAGTGGGCGGGGCCCGGCCATTTAACAACCGGTTCTATAGAACCTGGGCGAACCCCCTGAATCCCACCACTGGGTCAAAGCCACCCCTTGCTCAAAGCCACCCACAGAGCTCCATGGTCAGGAGAGAGCTCCTGCCGGCCTCCCGCCACACCCTGCACCGTCAGCACGTTCTGTGTCCCCGGCGAAGACGCGAGCCGTGCAGTTCCTCCCTCCGTTCCCCTTGGCTCAGGTCAAGTGACTCATCGCTTTATGAGTCGAGACACAGCCCTGCTCTGCCAGCCCGCGGAGGGCTTGTGGCTCACACGGGGCGTGTGGGTGGGGCGCTGAGGAGAGGCAGTCGGGGAGGGAGAGAGAGAGCCAGCAGGTGACATGTTTCATGTGCAGGGTGTGAAGGACAGTTGCGCGGATAAGAGAATGATGAAAGTCTGCCAGGAGGCACTGCCCAATGGGGAAAAGGTGTGCTTCGTGTAGTGGCCTTTTATTTAAAAAGGAGGAGGAGGAGGAGGAGGAAGAAGTAATAAGGAAGTTGCTGAATGCAAGAAGATGTCAGGTATTTGGAGAGGCTGAGGAGAGAGAGCGAGAGAGAGAGAGAGAGAGAGGGGTGGGTGGGCGGGCGTCGGAGCTTCACAAGCAGGAGAGAGCAGCAGGAGCAAAGAGCATGAGCTGAATGCCTGAAAGAGCCGAGGGAGGAGGAGGAGGACAGACTCAGCACTTGCTTGGCTCAGCTGGGTCAAAGGTTGCCAAGTCTAGCATTCTCTTTTAAACATCCTGCTTACTCGTTGTGTAACAGGGGGTAGGCTCACGGAATCCTGGCCGGCACTCCGCGGGCTCCGCGGGGGTAGCAATGCTGCCTCTGCCGCGGCTGCCCAGAAAACCATCAGTTCCGTTTGGGGGCTGAAAACAGGAAGTGGCGGTTTTCGGCCCCCTGGAGGCGTTTTGAGGGCCAGGGAGGCTGCGCACGGCCTCCCCAGATCCTCAGAATACCCCCCGGATGCAACTGGGGCACAGCTCTGGTCATGTTTGGGGGGGGGGTGTAAGGGGGTGGCCCTGGAAGGGTTGGCCCAGGGTGGCACACACTCCGGCGATGCTGCTGCTACTTACGGTTTTATCTTGCTTTTCCTTTCTGACGTAGAGCCCTCAAGGTGGCTCGTCAAAAAGGTAATTTATAAATGAGAACCAAGAACCCCAAGCGCAGAAAAGGCTAAAAAGGCAGGAAAAAAAGACAGCGATGTTGGTCGTCATGGGCTAGCACAGCGGTCTTCAGAGTCCCACTTGGACTTCAACAACGCTGTTAGTGCCAGCAGGGGCCGGGGAAGATCCGACGGCGCTACAACGATTGTGGTGCGGCAGGCATTTGGAGCATGTGCCCTACCCGAGGGGGGGGGTCAAAGGTATGTTCCGAAGGGTTGGGGAGGCCGGCTGCCACCTCCGCAGGCCTCCCTGATGCTTAAAATAGCTCTATGGCCAGATCGGAGCTTATGTCCTGATTCGTGCGAAAAGAGGGAATCAGCTCTGATCTGGCCACAGCGCTCTTTGCAGCATCGGGGAGGCCCGTGGAGGTGACAGCCGGCCTCCCCAACTCTTCTGGAGACCCCCATGACCCCCCCCCAGGTAGGGCACATGCCCCTAAATGTCTGCGGTACCGTGATCTTTGCGGTGGCGCCGGGCATTAATTTCTGGGGCCACTCCCCTTAAGGGGAAATGGCCCTTTTCTGCTCCCTATGGTGGGTCACACCCCACACTTTGAAGAGCACTGCACTGGCAGATACTTCTGCACAAACAACACTGCGCTGCAGACAGGCCTGTCTACCCGAAGCGTGTTTTAGGCAACCACACCCCGTGCCCTGCTGGTGGGCCTGCAAGGAGCATTGTTTCGAATCCTGTTTGATTAGTGGCTTGTGTCTAAGGCTGCAATCCTATCCATACCTGTCTGAGAGCAAGACCCGTCGAACTCTACTGGACTTACTTCTGAGTAGACACACCTAGGGCTGTGCCCTCGGTGACTTCGTGGACAGAGTCTTTGCTGTTTCAGTCACCAGGTCCTGGAACGCAGCTCTTGTGCGAGACTCCTCTCCTGGCTGGGCAGTCTCCCCTCTCCCTTGTAGTCCAGCTGCCTCTGGGCGCCCCCCCCCCCAGCCCCTGTGTTGATGGGAACAGGAGTTGGGGTGCATTTCTCCACCCTCCCCAATGGCAGCCAATGCAATAGACTGAGGAATAGGGAACCACAACCTGATGATGCCATACACAGCTGTGGGCATGGCGGGGGGCGATTGATCGCAAGAGAGGAATGCTGTTTGGGGCAGCAAATTTATGTCTCATTGTATTTTTCTTTGTGTGCTTTCTGTTTTTTTCTTCATTTTTGTTTGTTTTGTTGTCAATTTAATTCATTTTCTTCCCTTAGAACAGTGGTCTGGGGACAGGGGTAAATTACCCCAAATGGGGTAAAAATGAAATTCCTGGGGGTAATGGACGGTTGCGCTGCCGAGACACAGCTGGGCATGCATATGAATCTATATGCATGCCCGGCTGTGTCTTGGCAGCGCGACCATCCATTACCCCCAGGAATTTCATTTCATTGCATCTTGGGGTGTTCATGAGGTCGGTGGGAGGTCGGAGGAGTGGCATGCACATTCCTCCCCCATTACCTCACACTCGGAGAAGGGGCTGCTGGGATAGTGGAGAACCTTATTTGTGCTGGCGTATTCATTTCCTTTAGAGCAGTGGTCGGGGAACCGGGGTAACGTCGGCATATCTAAATATATTTTGGGGTAAAAGGTAAAAAAGTTCCCTGACCCCTGCCTTAGAATAAGGAAGAGTTTGTCTTACTTGTCACAGGAGCTGTCCCATGTACCTGCTTCGGCTCCTGGTGCCAGCTAGTTTTTTTTTTCATCTTTTACCAACAATGAGGACATTGCATCTTACGGGTTGAATGGGATGAAAACACCACCACTGCAAGGAAATCACTGCACGACAGTGTTTCCTATTCTAAAACAAAACATGCACGGGATGGATAGAGTGGACAGAGGGATGATCTTTTCCCTCGTTCACAACACCAGAACCAGGGGACAGCCACTAAAATTGAGGGTTGGGAGAGTGAGAACAGATAAAAGGAAATACTTTTTTTACCCAGTGGGTAATTAATGTGTGGAACTCCTTGCCACAGGATGTGGTGATGGCGTCCCGCCTAGGAGCCTTTAAAAGGGGATTGGACAGATTTCTGGAGGAAAGTCCATTATAGGCTTTATATAATGGTCCATTATAGACCATGATGGGTAGTGCAACCTCCATACTTTAGAAATAAGCTACCACAGAATGCCAGGTGCAGGGGAGTGTCAACAAGATGCAGATATCTAGCTGTCCTGTGTGCTCCCTGAGGCACCTGGTGGACCACTGCGAGATACAGGAAGCTGGACTAGATGGGCCTTTGGCCTGATCCAGCAGGGCTCCTCTTATGTTCTTAATAGCACTCCTCCCCTTCTCTGAAGTGGTGTGGTCCCTTCTGCCATCTTGTTCTGTGGCATACCAGGCCTGACTACTATGCTGTGGTGCATAGCATTGCACCATAACTCTCAGAGAGGTCAAGCATCGGGCAACAGCAAAGGGTGTTACCAGGCATTCAGGTCAAGCACTGTAAACATCTCAGCTCTGTGAACTTTGGCCTGCTCTGCAGGGAATTTACAACATGCCTTCTTTTGTGGCGAAAAAGGGCAAGCAGTCCGTCAACTTGGGCTGATCTTTTAAATCTGTGGTCGTTGAAGTTTCAGCCCGTGGGAAGCTGGTGCCTCCTCGGGGACTCTGGCAAGACATCCAGAGCGGCCCAAAGCAAATAATCTGTGCCCAGTGACCTTCTGGCAAAGTCTTGTGTGGGCTGGGAAAAATGTGCCAGGGGAACAAAAAAAGCCTGTGTGTGTGTGTGTGTGATAGTCTGTCATGTTAGCTAGGAGCCAGGAGGGTAAAACAGCAGTATCCTTATCCTCAAGCTGGACTCCATTGTGTTCCTTTTATCTATCCTTCCGGAATAAAGGTTTAAAGCCAAACTACATCTTATCTTAGGTATGCAAATAGACTGTGAGCGCAATCCTAAACTGGAGTTAGGCTGGCATAAACTAAGCCAGTAAAGTTTGACCAGCACAAGGGCCACCATAAAGCATGTTTGGACCACTCTTGGAGTCAGGGAGGATGGCGCATGTCTGTGTGCTGGCATCTCTGACTCTGAGAGTGGTCCAAACATACGTTGTGGTGGCCCTTGTGCTGGCCAAACTTTGCTGGCTTAGTTTATGCCAGCCTAACTCAGTTTAGGATTGTGCCCTATGTCTATTTCCATTCCTTCTGAGACAACCACACCATGGAATGGACAGAAGGCAACAAATTCCATGTTTGGAAAATGCATTCCTTGTCATTCACTTTATTATGGTTTCATAAGAACGTAAGAAGAACCTTGCTGGACCAGGCCAAGGGCCCACCTAGTCTAGCTTCCTGGATCTCACAGTCACCCACCAGATGCCTCAGGGAGCACACAAGACAACAGGCTGCCTGCATCCTGTTGCCACTCACTTGTATCTGGCATTCTGAGGTAAAATTATCAGTTAAATATGAGGTAAATAGAAGAGAATTTGCTATCCTGTCTTTGAGGAGGGAGCTATAATAACTTGCAACGCAACCTGGGCCTTAAGAACATAAGAGCCCTACTGGATCAGGCCAAAGGCCCATCTAGTCCAGCTTCCTGTATCTCGCAGTGGCCCACCAGGTGCCTCAGGGAGCACACAGGACAGACTAGATATCTAGTCCAGCTTCCTTTTTCCCACAGTGGTGCACCAGATGCCTCAGGGAGCACACAAGACAACCAGATACCTGCATCCTGTTGCCACTCCCTTGTATCTGGCATTCTGAGGTAAATTTTGAGGTAAACACACTCGATTCCCCACAGCATTTCTCTTTGGCAGCCACCAGAACCAGATACTCCTCTTCATTTTTTTATTTTTTTATTTATTATTTTTTTCTTATAGATATAAGTAGGGAAAACAGGAAGACCATTGGGCGGGGATACAAAGGTTCACACAAAAAGTACACATTGATTATGGCTATTACGTCATCATCTCTTAGTTACTGTTTGTATACAATCTCTATCAAGCATATTTTTTCAATCAACTATGTATACAAAACTTAATAATTCTTATTCCTCATTCAAATTTATAAAATTTCTACAATCTAATTCTTGATATAACTTCTATAGCTATTTACTATATTCTTTTTCTTTCTGTCCAATCATAAAAACATCTCCAATAGTCTTGAATCTTAGTTACATCTCCATCTTTCAATCTTTCCGTCAGGACATCCATTTCAACAATATCATATATTTTCTGTATTAATTGGTTCATATTGGAAATCTTTTCATTTTTCCAATTTTGGGCATATAATAATCTTGCTGCAGTATTAACATGTATTATAATATATTTCATCGTCTTATCTTGTATACCACCCGTCAGGTTTAGTAAAATCAGTTCTGGTCTATAATCTATGTTATCAGACTCCAACATCTCCTGTAAAATAGTATAAAATAGTATAAACCATATGCCAAAAATTTTTCCCTTTGTCACAGGTCCACCACATATGGTAAAAAGTCCCTTCTTTATCTTTACATTTCCAACATTTGTTTGAACAGCATGGATACATTTTAGCTGGTGCTAAACCAGATGCTCCTCTTCAGACATGTACTCATAGGATCATAGACACAGCCCCACTGGATCAGTCCAAGGGCCATCTAGTCCAGCTTCCTGTATCTCAAAGTGGCCCACCAGTTTCCTCAGGGAGCACACAAGACAACAGGCTGCCTGCATTCTGTGGCCACTCCCTCTTACCTGGCATTCTGAAGTAGTCTACTACTAACATAAGGAGGTTGCATCACCCATCATGGGCATATAGCCCATGATGGACTTTTCCTCCAAAAATCTGTCCAGCCCCCTTTTAAAGGCATCTAGGCCAGATGCCATCACCACATACTGTGGCAATGAGTTCCACAAGAGGATGTGGCATGCTCTTCTGAGAAAAACAGAAGTCTCTGTAAGTTGAAGACTAGCACAGCATGGAGTGGACTGATGTGCTAGTGCGTAATTGTTATTTATTTTGTAGGAGCATTCAAAACAGGCCTTTGGAAGTTTCAGACTGTTCTACCATCTCAGCATTTTATCTCTTCAGTCTTCTGCATGTGGAAATCAGGCCAAAGCCCGACTTCTACCCCACTTCCTCCGCAACAAGGCATGTGCAGGAGTGGAGCCTTAGACCCTCTGTTACGGCACAATCCTAGCCTGGAGTTAGGCCAGCACAGTTAGGCCAGCAAAGTTTGTCCGGCATAAGGGACACCGTAAAGTGCGTTTGGACCACTCTCTGAGACAGGGAGGATGGTGCTCGTCTGTGCGCTGGCCTCTCTGACTACAAGAGTGGTCCAAACATACTTGACGGTGCCCCCTGTGTCGGTCAAACTTTACCTCATATTTACCTCAGAATTTTACCTCAGAAATTTACCTCAGAGTGCCAGATACAAGGGAGTGGTGTTTGGACCACTCTCTGAGTCAGGGAGGATGACGCATGTCTGTTTGCTGGCCTCTCTGACTCCAAGAGTGGTCCCAACATATTTTACGGTGGCCCTTGTGCCGGCCTAACTGTGCCGGCCTAAATCGAGGTTAGGATTGCGCCCTTAGTTTCTACCTCTTGTCTTGTGTTTCCTGTCCCAGATAACCAAAACTGGGTGACCAAATTCACTTGTGTGATACATATGAGTTTGAACAGTGTATGTTAGCGATGACCTGTAGCCTGTTTTGGTTTAAGAATGCTTTTAGCTCCAAAGCACCAAAATGTACCAGCCTGCACAGCCTGCACATAAGTGGGTTTAAGTTGAAAGATAAGCTCAGGAATGCAAGGATGTACCAGGGCAGGCTGACCAAACTGATTAACTGTTGAAACTGTATAGCTTTCCAAATGTTCACGCCTATCCTTTAATGCATATTCTTTTGCCTAATGAAGTAGGCTACTACGTCAATGGACCTATATAAACTTGTATAAACTGTTTCTTGGGACCGTCCCTGCTTTTGGTCAAGAGACACTGGGGACGGTCCGCTGCGCAGTGAAATAAAACTTTCAAAACCCTCCTCCGGCCATCCTGTGTCTGTCATTAATTGGGTATCAGCCAACATGTGGTGGAACCTTTCAGCTCAGTTAGGCAAAAGAACAGGCTGGCCTCCACAAATAGACAACTCACCTGCACAACCCACAACCCCACCGCAACAGTTTAATTGCAGTTGGATTGAGAAGGAGCAGCCTGTAAAAATCCAGGAGAACAAAAGATCCGTTTGCCCCCCAAAGCGATGCTGCTGCATTTTCTTTCCGCAGCAAGTGCAGACCAGACCAGATTTGTAGCTGAGCCCATGAACAGCCTCGAAACGATGTGAGACGATATGAAGGCTCTGTCTGGGGCGCTCAGCTGTTTTCACACCTGCGAGTCATCAGTCATCAAGTGCTGGACATATAGATATCATCTCACCCCTTATCAGGGGCTCAGCAAGAGTGACCCGGTGTGCTCGGAGCATGTTGAACTTGGACACTTGTGTTGGTTGTGTTGCATAACAGATTTATACCAGATCATTCTGGCCGTCCTTTTCTCCAAGGAAACCTGACCCCAGAGTAGACGGCCTTGAACTGCCCATTCAGTAACAGAAAGGGGGAACCTTGCGCTATGACCCTCTGACACAGGATCAAGACTGATAGTGTTACCATCAGCTGGTCCCCATCCCAACATCTGTTATGCCAGCCATTTTCAACGTTTTTCTTCTCGCAGCACACTGACCTCTATGCTCTTCTCTATGGTCTTCTCTATGGCTTTCTCCTCTTTGTGATGTCATTTCCGGCTTCTGGGAGGCTCTTCTGGGTTCTGCAGCTCTGTTTCTCGGTCAACTGTCTGTAGTAACAAATTCCTGTCTCTTCTTCTTCCTCTGCCGGCTCCAACTTGTTACTACAGACAGAGCCAGAAACAGAGCTACAGAATCTAGAAGAGTTTTCTGCAGTTTTCCATCCCTGGGCTCCAAGTTCCCACAGCACGCCTGTGGACCTTTTGCAGCACAACAATGTACCAGCACACACTGATTGAAAGTCAGTGTGTTAAGCTGTTCAGCCACCATTAGTATTCACAAGAACGACCACCTCCAGGGGTTTGGATGCAGGAAGTTCGCCGCTCCAAGCACAAGGCTGATTGTTTCCCTTACTCTGAAATGTTTTCACTGTGCACGTGCCAAGGCAGATGGGAAAGTGTTCAGAACAACACATGCTCGTTTCCTCCTCCTCCTCTGCCTCAAGTGAAGGAGCCTTCTGCGGGTTCGTTCAGGCCCTTGCTAACATGACTGACTGCTCTAACTGGCACAAATACTTGTGTAATGACGATCACAGCGATTTGGTTTCCCCAAAAGCCAAACAGGCTTTGGAAAGGAAGGAGGAAGTGATATGATATTCCCTCTTGGTCTCTCTCTCCGCCACCAGGAGACAACAATAAGATTCTGGCCTGAAGGTGAAATGACATCTGGCTAAACTAGAAATGGAGAAAACTGGGATTGCTGAGGTCAAGATTAGAACTCCAGGCTGGGTCAATCAAACCAATTGGTGGCTGTCAAAAGAAAGGACTTCTTCACACAGCGCATAATTTGCTGCACCATGGTCACTGATGGCCACTGGCTTAGATGGCAGTGGCTACCAGCCCTAATGGCTATGTAGAGCCTCCAGATCTGGAGGCAGTCTACCACGTAGCACGAGTTGCTGGGGAGGAACAATAGAAGGGTTATCCTCCTGAATGTGGGCTTGGCTGTCCACAGGGAGAAGAGGCAAGTTGGACAAGCTGCCCCTTACGTTGGAGATGCAGCCAGGCTCTCCTTCCATTCTTATGCCTCCCTTGCCCCCAGCACGTGGCACTGCCATAGGGCCGACTGCCCCCTTTCTAGCCAGTGCCTGGGGATGGGGAGGCCTGGAGCAGTTCCAGCTGAGCCTCTTGGCCTGGCACGCTGAAGAATTCTCTCCATCCCACTCATGCTCCGAGGAAAGGTCAGGGCTGCTGTTGCCTCGGTGCCTCTGGGAGGTCTGGCCACCAGCCTGGCCTGCATTGGGAGAGGATTGTGGGATCTGCGAGACTGGCAGGCATTCAAGAGGCCCACACAAGCACCAGCACAGAGGCACACACACACAGGGAGCTGCTCTGACCTGCGGCATGTGGAGGCAGAGAGGAGAAGGGGCCCAGCCGCCCCCCCTTCTGCATTGCCAAAGAAAATGAACAATCGAGCGGCACTTTGGGCCTTTACCGGGGGTGGTGGTGGACGACAATCGGCTGTTGTGAGCCAGCGATAGGAGAAGGCTTTGTGCCTCCAGCACAGCTGCACAAGCAGGCAGGGTGTCATCTGGCAAAGACCATGGTGCCAGCGGCGTCATGCAGCCGGAACGCTGGGCGGGAGGAACGGGTGAGCGGCAGCCTGCCCGTTGCGTACCGCTCCGTTTCGCGGGGGCGGGGAAGACGACAAAACGGAGCGGTACGCAACGGGCGGGCTGCCGCTCACCCGTTCCTCCCGCCCAGCGTTCCGGCTGCATGACGCCGCTGCATGGTGCCCTACGTATGTTGGGTCGCAGGCCTCTTTTTGGTTTCTAGCTCTTAGGGTGCCGGAGACCATCTCGAGAGCATGTGGGCAGTGCCTGCTGCGGTGGCTCTGAAACTGTGGAATGCGCTCCCCTTGGGCAGAGGACACCTGTGGAGTTGTGTATTGTTGTTGTTTTGCAAAGTTCCAGGAAGAGAGAGGCTCTTCAGGCAGATGGAGCTGTCTTCCTCCTGCTTGCCAAGTCCTGAGCTTGCTAATACCTGGCTTTTGTTGAGCACTCTCTGAGGGCACGATCCTAACCTGGAGTTAGGCCGACACAGTTAGGCCAGCAAAATTTGGCCGGCACAAGGGACACCATAAAGCAGGTTTGGACTATTCTCGGAGTCAGAGAGGCCAGCACACAGACGTGCACCATCCTTCCTGACTCTGAGAGTGGTCCAAACGCACCTTATGATGGCCCTTGTGCCGGTCAAACTTTGCTGGCCTAACTGTGCCAGCCTAATTCCAGGTTAGGATTGCGCTCTTAATCATTTTACACAGTCAGACATTAAAAAAGGCCATGTCTGCAGAAAGTCACCCCATCAGCAATGACAGTTGGCAAATAGAGTGGGTGTTGAAACAGCACTAGCAGTTGATTCAGCAGACTGCCTCTGAATTTGGAGGTTATTTTCCTAACTACAGTAACTACTTAGAATATACCAGAACTGCTTGGCTAGATCAGATCTTGAGCTGCCTAGAGATACAGGGAACCCCCTTCCCTCTTTCAGTCACCCAGTTTTGAAGCCACCTGGATCCTAACTGGAATTTCACCAGGATTCCAACTTCTGATTTAGGCGCAATCCTAACCTGGAGTTAGGCCGGCACAGTTAGGCCAGCAAAGTTTGGCCAGTACAAGGGACACCATAAAGTATGTTTGGACCACTCTCGGAGTCAGAGAGGTCAGCACACAGATGGGTGCCATCCTCCCTGCCTCTGAGAGTGGTCCAAACACACTTTACGGTGGCCCTTGTGCCAGCCAAACTTTGCTGGCCTAACTGTGCTGGCCTAACTCCAGGTTAGGAGTGTGCTCTGAGTGTGCAAAAGCGTGACTGTGTGTGTCTTGCTGATGCACCTCTTACGACAACCCTGCAGTCCTAAGTATTCTCCCTGTGTTACAGCTGGGGAGAGGCTTGACTAAGGCCACCTAGTGAGCTTGTGCCAGAGGTGGGCTTTGAAATGGGGAAGGCCTGATTCACACCGCAGTCTCTTGCAGCACAATCCTGTACCTGCTTACTCAGATGTAAGTCCCATTGGGTTTGGGGGGGGGGTTAGGAAAGTATTTATAGGATTGCAGCCTTCATCTCTGTATTACAAGGGCATTGGCTGCTCAGTGATGCCCAATAGATTTGCAAGGGTGACTACCTTGGCATCCCCATCTGATTTGGGATGTGGGAAGTGGGAAAAACATCAGCATTGTTCTGACAGTTCCCTTTGTGTGGTTTTATTTTATGCTGCAGTAATACTTCTGTCAACGCCGGCGACGTCTGTTCCTGACAAGTCAAGCACTGTCTGAAACAGAGCTGTGGAAGACCTCATCAAAGGCCAGAGTCCAGCGCTCCCATTGGCTTTCATAGCTGTCAATCAACCCAGGATGACGAGCACTGTAGCCAAGCAGCACTAAACGAAACAGGGTGATTGGAGGTATGGCTGCATTTCTAGTTGCATTTATAGGCTACATTTCTGCCCAGAGGCACCAGTGAGACTTAGGGCGCAACCCTAACCTGGAATTAGGCTGGCACAGTTAGGGCAGCAAAGTTTGGCCAGCACAAGGGCCACCACAAAGCATGTTTCGACCACTCTCGGAGTCAGGGAGGATGGGGCACGTCTGTGTGCTGGCCTTTGACTCCAAGAGTGGTCCGAACATACTTCACAGTGTCCTTTGAGCCGGCCAGACTTTGCTGGCCTAACTGTGCCAGCCTAACTCCAGATTAGGATTGTGCCCTGAGAGCCCTTTGGGATCATCAAGACCGCAGCAGCATCCAATAAAAGCAGTATTAAGAGCAACAGGTCTAAAAAGCCTAGAAAATGTTTAAAATGAGGCTTAGACCTTCTTTGGGAAGGAATTCCAGAACAGGATGTCCCTACATAGAAGGCCTGTCCCTGGTCACCACCAGCCTCACCTCTGGTCAGAGGCAGATCTAAGGGAGGGCAAATCGCTAAGTCTTGCAAGAAGCCTGACCTTGCAGTGGAAATCACGCCTCTCCTGCACTGTTCTAGCCAATCCTCACAGGGAAAAGCAACATCTTGGCATTACTTACTGGCTACAGCAGCAAGGGAGAGGAGGGATTTACATGACAGGGTAAGGCTTCTTGCAACACTTAGAGCTTTGCCCTCCCTGTAGATCCGCCTCTGCCTCTGGTCCTTGGAGAAGGTGGCGGCAGCAGGGGGCTGCCCTCCCAGGCAGAGCAAGCTCCGATCGGAGTAGGAGGCATCCTTTACGAAGAGCGGGGTTGCGCTGGGCGCAGGTGAGCAATGTCCTCTAATACTGCTTCTAGTGCTGTTAATACCCTGGTCCACAGATGCTCCCAGGCACCAACAGGTTGCATGCACAGGTGCAAAGGAATCTGCACCTGCTCACCTGTGCAACAGATTATTGGTGTTGTTGAGTTTGGGGAGAGGACCAAGTTGGACATTTTTGCAAAAGAGAGGATGCTGAAATCTCAGAAGTCAGAGAGAGAGAGAGAGAGAGACTGTGAAGCTTGCCCAGTGAACATAACCAAGGAGTTTCCAGGAGCTCTTCCCACGCACCCTCTTCACAATACTTCCTTTACACAGTGCTTTACAGAGCACAAAACTGTGCACTTTACAGAGCACAATTCATTCATTGAGGCATGAATGAACAGAGGCAGGAGGTGTGAGTATTTCTGTTACAAGTAAGTCCTAGTTACAAGTATGTCAGGGGAGAGTAGGGTAGGCTTAAAGGTAAAGGTTTCCCCACGACCGAATGGTCTAGTCGTGACCGACTGTAGGGGGCGGTGCTCATCTCCGTTTCTAAGCCTGTAGAGCCAGCGTTTGTCCGAGGACTGTGTTCATGTGGCCAGCATAACTATACTCCGTAGCGCATGGAACACCATTACCTTCCCACCGAAGTGGTCCCTATTTATCTACTTGCATTTAGGTGCTTTCGAACTGCTAGGTTGGCAGGAGCTGGGACAAGCAATGGGAGCTCACTCCTTCGTATGGTCTAGAACTCCCAACCTTCCGGTCAGAAAGCCCAGCAGCAGCGGTTTAACCCGCATTGTCACCACGTCCCTTGTAGGGTAGGCTTACAATTCTGCAAAACATCTGCCTCATTGGCATGGTAAAAAAACAACCATAAATAAACAGATTCAGCACCCTTCCAATTTGTAGCTCTACAGAGGTAAAGATAGCAAAAGTATACACTAAATGTGCAAACTCCCTCCACCAACATGGTATGAGTGAAATAAAATCATCCCCATTGCCAGAAAGAAGCCAAGATAGAATAATACTTCCAAAAGTAAACCCCCCTTGTAGTAATTGGTTTTGGGTTGTCCGATCCTTCATAATCAGGACTGCAGTGAATGATCGTAGTCATCTCTTTTGGAAAGTGATTAAAATATGAATTTGCTGCATGAAATACGAACTATGAAACAACAGGAGTCTTCTGTTTTTCCAAATGGCTTCTCTGCATATCTTGTTTGCATGCAATGTCTGAATTTTTCTTCTTCTGGGAATTGGAGTGGGTGCACTCATTGTGAAATAAAATTAATGCAATAGAGCGAAACTGCAAACCCAGGAGGTGCCTATTTGTTTGACTAGTATTTGCATACATCTGTCTTTACCCCAATCTATATTTGGCAAGATTTTATTGGGAAGGAGACACCTTGAATAGGACCACGTGTGTCTGGATGGAAGGGGGTCAACTGGGCTTGCAAAGCACCAGGAATCCTTAGTGGACAAAGAGAAAGCTTGTGCAGTTTTAAAGTGTGTGTTGTGTCTTTGGGTCACATTCCAAACCCTGGCTGCATGCTTCTCCTCTGCGAAGTCCCAACATGGTGCAATAGAAATAGCCATAGAAGGAAGGAGTCACCCCAAGATAAGAAAGCAGGGAAGCACCTTCAAAATAACTTGTTGGTTTTATTCTAACATGAGTCAAAGTTCAGGGTTTCTAGCGTGGAGGGTGCTGAGCTTCAAAAGGGAATGGCTCAAGGAGGAGACCTTGCCTTTTTCTCTGTTCAGGCCCGGGAGGGGTTCAGGGTCAACTGAGGAGGCCTTTTAAAAAACTATTCTCAGTGCAAGTTTACAAAACCCGTAACTGTCAGTGGCCATCTTAGAAGAGGCATTTCCGCTTCTCTTTCAAGCAGGGAATGCCTCTTCTAAGGTACAGGCATGCCCTGGTATCCACTGATTCGGTAGCCACAGTCAGTTATCCATGGATACCGTGGATACTGGGATGCCTCTTAAAAAGAAGGGAAGCATTAAATAAATTTTTTTTTACATTATTTCAGCAAAACCACTGATGCCCACCTATCTTTAAAACGGTGTCCCCGGTATCCACGGTTTCCGGCATCCACAGTGGGGCCCAGAACGGAACCCCAGCGGATACCGGGGCCTGCCTATAATAGCTGGTATGACGTGCGAGTCAACTAAAGGTCGCTTTATTCATATGCGAACTGATGCAGACGTTATCAATTAAAACTCATGCGAATACTCAGGTTTGGTGGAAGGGACTCAGACACCTCCGTCTCCCAACCTGCACACACAGCAAGGGCCCAAAAACACACAGTTGTGTGTACAGATTTCCCAGTGCCAGGCTTTGCCTTCTGGATTGCCCCAGGATTGCCCACTATGCAGTCGCGGATCTAGGGGAGGCAGGGGGGGCACGAGCCCTGGGCGCCATCTTGGGGATGTCTAGGGGGGGGCGCCAGTGGCTCCTGCGATATTGTGCGGGTAGACCTGGGCTCCGGAGCCCAGATCTACCCATTAGAAACGGCCGCGGGTAGACCTGGGCTCCGTTAGAAACAGGCTCGCGGGTAGACCCGCGGCTGCTTCTGGTGGGTAGACCTGGGCTCCTGTGTGGGCGCACTTCTATTGGGTGCCCCGGGAGCCATTTTGACTAGGTCCGCCCCTGCCAGTATGACCCTGTCCAGTTGGGGGCAGGACAAGGGGAAGCAGAGCTGAGGCCAGGGAAGGAAAAAGCAGCCGGAGGGAGGGCTGTCCCCCAGGGGTGTGCCAGCGCAGGGGGCGTCTTCCTTCAAGAGACTGGTGGCCTTGTAGGCTGTCACTCCTACCCAGGGCTGAAGTCTCTTTCAGGGTTCCTGGAGAATCACCTGGCTCATTCTGGCCTCTTACATAAGAACATAAGAAGAGCCCTGCTGGATCAGGCCAAAGGCCCATCTAGTCCAGCTTCCTGTATCTCACAGCGGCCCACCAGGTGCCCCAGGGAGGCATGAGACAACAAGATGCTTGCATCATGTTACCATTCCCATGCACCCAGTACTCTGAAGTAGCCTACTACTAATGTAAGGGGGTTGCACAATCCATCATGGCCTATAGCCCACGATGGACTTTTCTTCCAGAAATCCATCCAATCCCCTCTTAAAGGCATCTAGACCAGATGCCATCACCACCTCCTATGGCAAAGAGTTCCACAGATTAACTACCCGCTGGGTAAAAAAAGTACTCCCTTTTATCTGTTTTAACTCTCCCAATCCTCAGTTTTAGCGGATGCCCTCTGGTTCTGGTGTTTTGAGAGAGGGAAAAGAACATCCCTCTATCGACTCTATCCCTTCCGTGCACAATTTTGTATGTCTTCAGAGCCTTCCTTGTTGGCTTGGCTGTTCCCAGCAGAAATCAGAGTGTGCAAAGCTTCTTGCTGATGCAGCCAAACCTGCCCGTTCGCATTTCATCTTCCCACACACCACCGGCACCTTCTGGGAGTTAATCATTAGAATGCAAACTTTCCTCCTGCACCGGAAAGGAGGGATGAGGAGCAATAAAGGAATTTGGCTTGTGCAACAGTCAGGCATGTTTGTTTGCGTAACAAGCAGTGCAGGGGCAATGAACTGTCACTGAGCACTTCTTGACGGGCAGCTCATGTTGAAAGAGGAACATACAGCAGGTGGTAAAATCCAGGGGCACAGTCACGCCACAGTCAAAGCCACACCTGTGGATCTACACAGAGCAGAGGCATCTCTCGATTTCCAGGGTGTCAAATCCAACACTGCTCAGACTGGTGTACCTGAAGTCTTCAGTTCCATCCTTAGCTGCATAATGGGCAACCTCTGCTACAGAAGAAGGGTATTTGCTGAGCTGGTGGCAGTGGTTCCTGTGGAACTTGGTTATTTTGGTGCAGAACATCCGGTATGAAAGGTTCTCATTTTTGGAACAGGACCACGTGAACGGTGCAAAAAATAAAATTAGCCAAATTCAGACCAAAATGACTATGTTTGGCATCAAAACATTCAGACACTGAGAGAAGGAGATTCATATACAGGCCCAGGCTTCTGCACAGATCAAGGACAGAAATGTGCTTGTTGTGTCGTGCTTGATCTTCGTCATTTGTTTTAATCCCTTGTTCGTCAACTTTGGCTGCCTTCTGAGTAGGAGAAACAGGATAGAAATATTTTTAAAATGCACTGGAGGTATAAATGGGAAGCACATCCAAATCTGCCTCCAAGCGCAGAAGTCCTTATTCTGCACTGCATTGGTTTTAGTGGTCTGCACCCTTCAGATTCCTACCAAAATGTGGTTCTTGTTGTTCAGAAGCATCTGTGTACGGGAATAGTCATCTGAATGTATATCCATTTTAAAGTAATGCAGTGCAGTTGAGCGACTTCTGCTCTCTGATGTATATGTGGACGTGCATCCCAGTTATACTCACAATCCTGTATAGTCAGTGACAAAGTGTAAATCTCCTTCTCTGAATCCAGAAAAAATTAGGCAAATAAATAAAAGAACTTCTGCTGAATCAGCCCAAGGTTGTGTTCACTCTACCCTTGTTCCTGGGCATTGCCACCTTTTGTTTATTCAGCTTTAATACAGTTGTCACATGGTTGCATTCTAATGTTTCCTATGGTACAATTTTTTACACCTGATTTCTTGATTTTTGTTCTTTCTTTTGCAAGAAAACACAATGGTGACAATAGCCTGTGTGGACTGGCAAAGTCGTATAAAAGACTTTAAGGGCTATTGCATTTTTAATTAAAAGCTTTCTGTTCTCAGGTTTAACCCATTTTATTGCTTCATGTTTGGTATGAATGTAGAATTAATGATTAGTTGTCCCTTAAATAACCACTGTGAGAAACGGCTTCAAATACTGACTTTATTTCATTATTCTTTTTTCATACCAAAACAGCACTATTTCACAATACACAAATGTACACAAATGCAGCTGGAGTACTATTGCACGATGAATACAAAACTGCCAGTATTGTTCACTTATACATGCTTTTTTTTTTGTTAGTGCAATGGACAACTCTATACTCCCGCTTGCTTTGAACTTCAGTGCCAACTTCAGTGCCAACTCCTCTGAAGACTGCAGTGGGGAAGACAACACCTACAAGTGCAAATTTGATGAGGAGTTCAAGTACATCCTTCTGCCGGTCTCCTACGGCATTGTGTTTGTGGTGGGCTTGTGCCTCAACCTGCTGGCCCTCTACGTCTTCATCTTCAGAATCAAGACCTGGAATGCCGCCACCACCTACATGTTCAACCTGGCCGTGTCTGACACGCTCTATGTGGTTTCTCTGCCACTCCTAGTGTACTACTATGCCATGGGGGACGACTGGCCCTTTAGCGAAGGCTTGTGCAAGATTGTGCGCTTTCTCTTCTACACCAACCTCTACGGTAGCATCCTCTTCTTGCTGTGCATCAGTGCCCATCGATTCATGGGCATCTGTCTCCCACTGAAGTCTCTGGAGTGGGGCCAAGTCCGTTATGCCCGCTGGCTGTCGGCGATCGTCTGGGCTGTCGTCATCACCTGTCAGGCCCCGGTGCTCTTTTTCGTCACCACCAGCCCCCGGTGTGAAAGCATCACGTGCCACGATACGTCGTCCAAAGACCTTTTTGGAGAGTTTGTGGTCTACAGTACCGTGATGCTGGTCCTCATGTTCTGCATTCCTTTCCTGGTCATCATCGTGTGCTACTGCATGATGGCCCACAAGCTCCTGCAGCCCACCCGGGGCACCACCCGCATGTCGCGCTCCAAGAAGAAGTCGGTCAAGATGATCGTCATCGTCTTGGTGGTCTTCATTGTTTGCTTCTTGCCTTTCCACGTCACCCGCACCCTGTACTACTACTTCCGCAGCTGGGACCTCAGCTGCGAGACTCTCAACGCCATCAATTTGGCTTACAAAGTCACCCGGCCGTTGGCCAGCACCAACAGCTGCCTGGACCCCATCTTGTACTTCTTGGCAGGGCAAAAGTTCGTGAGGTTTGCCTGCCCCAAAACACCAGCGCCCAGAGAAACCCCAGTGGGCTCCGACACCACCGCCAACGGCCACACGCGCACCAGAGACCACCTAGCTCTGAAAGCGAAGGGCATAGTCTCTTAGCCCTTCCCGTTCCTGACCTCACCTGTCTGCAAAGTATTACCTGCGTGGGAGGATTTTCCCTCCCGCACGAAGAGGAGGATGTTTGCAACTCCTGGTGCATTGGGAGTGTTTTTTTCATCCTGGACCAGCAGGAAGTGGCACAACAGGGATGTGAATGTGTGTGTGTGTGTGTGTGTGAATGAGAGAGAGAGAGAGAGTGAGTGAGAGAACGAGCACGTGCACCATCTTTCCAAGGCACTTTTTGGAAGCTAGTGCTGCTACGAAGCACGGTGCCTCATTCCGGCATCCGTATCCAGCACAATAGGAACTTATTTATGTGAATGGCCTGCGAGGGGAGGCTCTGTCCTATACCAGGCCAAGAAGGCCGGCTTTGCTGTGAGTGGCAGGAGGCGCAACGCAAGGCTGTATTGGCTTAGCTCCAGCCTGCACAAACTGTCCATCTCATGGCAATGGCAGCACAACCTGGAGCATGGCCTGATGCCATCTTGGGTCTGCTGCCTCCACACAACCAAAAGCAACCACCTAGCCCTGCGATTTTCAACCAGTGTGTGCTGCTGTACATTGGTGTGTCCCACCTGAGATGTGCCGCAAGAGTTTGGGAGAGCGGCCTTTCTGAGTAGGGGGGACCGGGGGGAGGTGAGCCCCACCCCACCCCCAGCAGCACGATGCGTTCTCTCCATGGTCAAAAAACAAACAAGGGTGTGCCTTGACCATTTTAGCGCCTTGTCCATGTGCCATGATATGAAAAGGGTTGAAAATGGGTGACCTAACCCTTACCGTGCGCCTTAAGTGCTGCTGTGAAGCACAGAGGTTCTCCACAAACAGGTCTCACGGCAGCTCACAAGGAGCACAGAAAGGAGGGGATGGTCTGCTCCTTGCTTGAGCCAGCAGGATGCAGATCATCACAGCTTGCGTTGGTGGTGGGTTGGAAGGAGGCGGCAGTGGTGGCAGGAGGGGTAAAAGGCAGCCAGAGCTCACTACATCGTTGGACCCCTCACATTCTGCCACTGATGCAGCCTGTCTCAGTTGGCCTCTTGGATGAGCCAACAGTGCTTGGACTACAGGACTTCAGTATGTAGGTGGATGAGAGCACAATCCTAACCTGGAGTTAGTCCGGCACAGTTAGGCCAGCAACATTTGGCCGGCACAGGGGCCACCGTAAAGCACCTTTGGACCACTCACGGAGTCAGGGGGGATGGCACACATCTATGGCTGGCCTCTCTGACTCTGAGAGTGGTCCAAACATACTTTATGGTGTCCCTTGCGCCGGCCAAACTTTGCTGGCCTAACTGTGCCGGACTAACTCCAGGTTAGGGTTGCGCTCTGAGTCACGTGTTCGAATGCTCAACATCCTTACACATAGAAAACTAACGTATCAGGGAGAACCCCTCTCTGTGGCTTCTAGGTTTCTGTGTGCAAGAAATATTTTATCTGGGGGAGAATTCAACTGTGAAACTTGTCATCCAAAGTGGTACAGTGCAGGAAGAGTTTTACCACTGCTGTTCCGGTAAACGTGGGCTGCAGGCAACCTCTGAACCAGGCCCTGTGGCTGTCTCCTGAATAGCAGGTGGATCTGCAGCAATGAGAAAGCCATCAGTGTTTAACTCCACGCTGTGAAGAGCTTCCCCTGCTGGTTTCTGCAAATCAAATACCTAGGAGAGGAGGAGCAGCCCAGGCCAGAATTTTTTTGGGGTCAGTTGGCAGCCCAAGTTTAGACAAGCAGTTGGACTGGGAAGCCCTGCAGTCAAATCCCTTCTAAGCCATAATGTTCACTGGGTGTCCATGGGCAAGTTTATTTCTCTCTCATCCTGACCTACCTTGTAGGGTGGTTGTAAGGAAAGAATGCATCCCATGGACTCTGCTCTGAGGTGCTTGCCAGGAGGGATGCCTTCTATTCACTCCTGGGGTAGACGGAACGGTGATTAGGAGCTTTGACGTGCTCCCGGTTTCAATCTTTCTTTTTGAGAAGCTGTGGCCAAGTACTTGCTATCAATGACCCGTGCTTTTATAACCACCAGGCCTGACTACTGCAGTGCACTTTAAATGAGACTGCCCTTAAAGGCAGTTCAGTGGCTTTGGTTCTGGTGCATGATATGCTATGATATATGCAGTAGTGTCATTCACAAACAAGCTGCCGGAACATGAGGCGGGACTTACCGCTTGATTGACAGGCAGTCCGTGACGCGTCGCCGCCTGCCCACCCGCCGCGGGGGCTCCCTCTGGGTGGCGCACCCCTCCGCAGCTCGCCTAGGCACCCAGCGTGCCCCCCAGGCAAGCGGGCACCCCCTCCGAAGCCAAGGGTGCCCGCGCGGCAGTCGGGCAGGCATCAACGCATCACGAACGGGCAGCCAATCAGGCGGTAAGTCCCGCCTCACATTCCGGCAGCTCGTTTGTGAATGACACCACTGGATATATGGCTGTTCATGCTTGGGGTGCTGAGGCCACACCCAACCTCTGTGGTGCCAACTGCACTGGTTCCTGTTCAAGGTGCTAGCTTTGACCTCTAGTCTAAATACAAAAGCTTTTCACAGCCTGAGGCCTCCACACCTTTCTCCCCCTGTTCTAGCCTGCATGCCACTTGTGGTCAGGTGATCAAGAGCCCTGGGCCAGTCATGCCTGATTACAGGGCTTGTAATGTGGCAGCCTCCAGACGCTGACCTGCTTTTAGGTGTGAGAAGCCCGTCTGGTGCCTGCCTGCCTGCCTGCCTCCCCAGCTTCAAACTCCATAAGGATTGCAAAACCTTGCAAAGAGGGCATTTTGAGATCGTCGGCTGATATTTAATAGTTTTTGGGGGTGTTTTTAATCTTTATTGTTTGCTGTTTCATTGTATGACTTTATCACATTGTGTTGTTTGTAAGCATCTTGCACTTCTTTTTGCATTGAAAAAGCAAGCTATAAATATTTTAAGGAAGATTGTTATTAATAATGTTAACATATGCATCATCTAGCTGGTGTTATACTGGCATGGTGGAGATACACTAGGAAGATGGGTAGCTGGCTAATTTGAATAACTGGGGGCGCAATCCTGACCAGCTTCCCAGCACTGACATAGCCGTGCCAATGGGGCATGTGCTGCATCCTGCACTGGAGTCGTAGTCATGGAGGCCTCCTCAAGGTCAGGGAATGCTAGGATTGCGCCCTGAGATATTTAGGCCTGGTATAACTACTGCTATGTCCAATAGCTCCATTCCTCTGCCTTTGACTTTTGCTTTTGTTTCATTGGCAGAAACTGGGCAGGGGGAATCCCTCCCTGGCATTTAGAGGAAGTGATGGGCAGTGGCGTTTCTACAGGGATGGCAAAGCTCTAGGTTTTGCAAGAAGCCTTACCTTGCAGTGGACATCACTCCTCTCCTGCACTGTTTTAGCCAATCCTCACAGGGAACAGCAACAGCTTGGCGTTGCTTACTGGCTACAGCAGCAAGGGAGAGGAGGGATTTACATGACAGGGTAAGGCTTCTTGCAACACTTAGAGCTTTGCCATCCCTGTAGAAACGCCTCTGGTGATGGGGAAACATTTCACCTGCTAAATTTCTGCAGCTGTACAGCTGCTAAAAAAGCAGAGGAGTGATGTCATAAAGAAAGTTGGCAACCATTGGAGAAGGGAGGAAGGGGCTGCTCCCGAACAAAGTGAACAGTACTGATCTTTTCTTGTTTTCTGAATCATCTAAAACTGAAACAAGTAACACAGAAACACGGCAGATCATCAGGGCTACGGTTACCAACTGACCAGAAAGAGACAAATGACCTGCCCTTTTCCTGTGCCTTTAACAGCAGGCTGAGGTCCAAAAACCTTCGGCTGGAGCTTCTCGTGGAATGAGAGGAGCAGCATCGCCCAGGAACTCTGCAAGTCAAACAACTGTGGAAGGAGCAAAAACCAGTGCAAACGCTGGTGGGCGGGATTGTCTATGATTCGATTTGAAATACAAGTACTAATTTAATCCAAGGATTTGTGGTGGATCTTTCAGTGAGGCATTTGCGATGTGAAACGCACTCTACTGCAGTGGCTCCCAAACTGTGGGTTGGGACCCACCAATGGGTCGTGAGCCAATTTCAGCTGGGTCGCAAAGCACCTAGAGCAGCCATATTGAAAATATGGGATGCTGTAAAAGGGGAGGGCTGTGTGGTTGTTTTGCTTGTGTCAAGGATGAAAATAGGCTTCTTCTTCTTCTTTTGCTTCTGATTCACTTTGCTATTGGAAAATGTCTGAGAAATAACCTAATTTATTGCTGCGTTATCAAGAAAGCAGCAGGTTCTGGCGTCACAATGATGATACTTCCGGCTGTGACACCACTTCCAATGGATCTCAGACAGACTGTCATACTAAAAAGTGGATCCTGGTGCTAAAAGGTTTGAGAATGACTGTTCTAGTGCCTTCTGGTGTCCTCATTCTCCTCTCCCAGGGTCTTCAGTTTCTCTTTTGAAGTGCCTGCAGGTGCATGTAATTTGAGCAGTGAAGTCTCATTGCGAGGTTTCGCTGAGTCTTGTTGACACATCCTGTCCCAGATTTAGCTCAAGGGGAACCAGATCTCTGTGTCAGAAACCAGTGATGGTGCGGACTGCATTTACACTCCCTGCTCCTTCCCAGAGCAGTCTTTCAGCTTTTAGAAACCAATTCTCCTTTAAAAAGGGCGGGGTGGGGGAATGGGTGTTCATTGCCATTGAAGAACTGTCCGGGGGCACTTTGTACCTTTACTAAAAAGGGAAACAGCCCTCCCAAAGTTGGGAGGGAGGAAGGGGGCACATCAAACTGCTGCATCAGGATTCAATTCACCACATACTGCCAAGGAAAACCGGCTCTTTCTCCTGTAAACATTCATTATGTTTTCATGTGTTATACTTAAGACCTGGGAGGTCTCTGGCAGGCCCAGTTGCCACACTGGGAAATGCTGGCTTGTGAACTGTCACAGGATCACAAGGTTCGAGGCGGTTCTTCAAGCTGCAACTTGCTACAAGCTCCTTTGCATGCAATATAACAATCTGCAATTGTCGTGGTAGAGCTTAAGAACCAGGCCGAATGAAGGGCCGAGAGACACATTAACTCTGGGTCCCTCTGTGGTGGTTGTGGAGGGTCTTTTTGGGTTAAGCAACAGCCCCAAGGGAGCATTTTAGTCAGGAGCATTTTTCCAAAATCTGACCTGGAGAGGAGGGAACCACTTTTTGCGTGATCTGAGATAGGCATAAGCAGTGATGTCACCAATTTGCAGATGATGATGATGATGATAATACTACATGTATTTATATACCGCCTTTCTTAAGATCACTAGATTTCTCTAATGACTGTAACTCAAGGCGGTTTACATAGGCAGACTTTTATTCACAAACCCGAAGGTTTTTACAATTTACAGAAATGTTCTATCTTTCAAGAACAACACTCATACAGATCTTTCTTTCTGGATTTAGCCTTCTTTCTTAGCCACCCATCTGTCTTCTGCTGGCTGATAAGAGGCTTCCCTGCTCCCACCAGAGACGCAGCTGACTTCAGCACACTCCTCCTCCCACGATGCTGCTGGAACTCAGCTTTTAATCAGCCGCAGTTTGCAAGGTCTGCTGCTCACAGAGACTTCCGGTAGTCTCAAGCTCATGACCTTCAGCTCTTCACCTGTTATCTTTGGGCAAATGGAGGCATTAACCCTCTCGGCTAAATATTCTGCCCAATGGCACCAAAGCATTCAGGGTGGTTAAACCAAAGCAGATTATGAAACGCTCCAAAAAGATCTCTCCAAATTGGGTGAATGGGAAACAAACGGCAAATGCAGTTCAGTGTCAATAAAAGTAAAATGATGCACATGGGAGCAAAACATCCGAATTTCCTGCCTAGGATGATGGGGTTTGTGTGACTAACCAGGAAAGAGACTTTGGGATTGGGGTGGACAGTGCTATGAAAACATTGACCCAGTGAAGAAAGACAATTCCATGCTAGGGACAATTAGGCTGGGGACTGAAAAGAAAACTAATTGCAATACCTTTGTACAGATTTATGTACAGTATTTATTTATTTGATTTTTACCCCACCTTTCTCCCTGAAGGGCACCCCAGGCAACTCAATATCAATTAAAATACATAAACTATAAAATACATATAAAACTATAAATTATAAAATACACATTAAAAGCCAGCCTGCACAAACAGCAGCATAAAAAACTATCAATCTTAAAACATTACGTTACTAAAAAGTGCAAACCATTCTGTGGCCATTATATTCCAGATCTTAAAAAGGTTAAAAGGTTTCCCCATGACCAAATGGTGCAGTCATGACCAACTGTAGGGGGCGGTGCTCATCTCTGTTTCTAAGCCTGTAGAGCCAGCATTTGCCCGAGGACAAGCTTCCGCGGTCAGGTGGCCGGCATGATTATACACTATAGCGCACATTACCTTCCTACCGAAGTGGTACCCATCTACTAGCATTTCACATGCTTTGGACCTGCTAGGTTGGTAGGAGCTGGGACAAGCAACGGGAGCTCACTCCGTCACACGGCCAATCTTCTGGTCAGCAAGTTCAGCAACAGCAGTTTAACCTGCAGCACCACCATCCCCCTATTCAAGATCTTACTGGGTATCAAATGCTTTTTGGAATAAAAATGTCTTCAGGCTTTGCCTTGAATGAGGGAGCTGTTCTCAGCTCTAAGGGGAGGGAATTCCATAGTACAGTATGTTACAGTTGGTAGTTAAGGGGTCTGCACGAGTGGGCAGACCCCTTCTGGCATGTGGCATTGCAGCTGCATTATGATGCCATTCCCAGATCCTCAGCGATGTCATGTGTCATAGCTGAGCCTCCAGGTTGCTGCATGGCTGCACACCTTACAGGGAACACTGGTTGCAGCTGAAATTTAACTTTGTTTAATTTAACTTTGTTATTACTATTTGCCTGTAAACCACTTTGGGAACTTCATGTTGAAAAGTGGTATATAAGTACTATTGATTGATTGATTGATTGATTGATTGATTGATTGATTGATTGATTGATTGATTGATTGATTGATTGA
>JAJKFI010000017.1:2910116-2921868 GCA_029204185.1 Lerista edwardsae | reverse complement strand
TGGGCGGGACTTATGTTTGATCGGCAGTCCGCCCGTTGTGTCACGCCGCGTTCAGCTGTTGTGCGGAACGGAACGCGGCGGAACGCGGCGTGACGCAATGGGCGGACTGCCGATCAAACGTAAGTCCCGCCCAGCGTACCGGCTGGATAGCACTACTGCTCCTGGCCTTTCCTGGCTTGCGCTGCCCTGAGGCCGTTGGGAAAGTGAGGAGGTCCTCATGGGGGACCTTCTTGTTTTCCTCTTCAAATACACACAGAAGTGCAATTTTAGGGCTTGCTTGGTGAGAAATGTAAGATATTGGCTCGTTTCTTGGGATTGTGAGCCAGAAACAAGACAGGGCCTTGGCTAGACCATGGGCTGGGGGTGGGAGGCTCAGAAGAAGGGGCCTGAATACAGGAACTTGTTCTTCCAGCCAGCTCCAAATACCACAGGGAGAGTCCGGGTTTCGCCACTTCCTGCCCTGGCTAGAGTTTGTGCGGAGGGGTGAGAAGCCAGCCAGGGGACAAACTGACCGCAGTTTCACATGACCAAAACGGGAGGGGATGGAGAATTGCCCCATGGGAGGCTTGCCTATTACTACCACGCCAGGGACTGAGACCGCAGCCTCTGGTGCCGGAACCAGGCCTCCCAGGCCTCAGAACCAGGCCTCTTGGGTCACTAGGCCACAGCCCGGGAAACGTCGTCATAGCAACTGCTGCAGCCATCGTAGCTGGAGGGAGCCTCCAGATGGATTCCGACGCCCACTTGTAGCAGCCGCCACTGCCGATTGGCCAGCCTGGGCCTCCTGCTTGCAGACTGGATTGATGCTGGAGCACTTCTTTGAGATAGCCTTTGGGATAATGCAGTGGTTCCCAAACTGTGGGTTGGGACCCACCTGTGGGTCGCGAGCCAATTTCAGGTGGGTTACGAAGCACCTAGAACATCCATATTGAAAAGATGGGAAGAGGGGATGCTGGAAAGGGGAAGGGCTGTGTGGTGGTTTTGCTGGTATCAAGCTTGTAAATAGGCTTCTCTCTGATTCACTTTGCTATTGGAAAATGACCGAGGGCACAATCCTAACCTGGAGTTAGGTCAGCAAACATGCACCGTAAAGTATGTTTGGACCACTCTTGGAGTCAGAGAGGACAGCACACAGACGTGCCCAGTGGTGTCATCTACTCTCGCGGAGGCGGAATGCTGGGCGGGACGTACGTTTGATTGGCAGCCCGGTCCATGCGGTTCCGCCGCCTTCCCCCCCCCGCCATGCGGGCTGCCCTCGGTCGCTGCGTCTCACTGCTGCTCACCCAGCTCCGTGATGGCCCGGAGGGGGACGGGTGGGGGGCGTGCTGGGTGCCTGGGCGAGCAGGAAGGACGGCGGAAGCAAACAGGCAGGCAGCCAATCAATCATAAGTCCCGCCCAGCATTCCGTCTCCGCAAGAGTAGATGACACCGCTGGACGTGCCCCATCCTCCCTAACTCTGAGAGTGGTCCAAATGCTCTTAGTGGTGGCCCTTGTCACCATTAAGGACATTAATGGTGGCCCTTGTCACCGTCACAGGAGAAGGAGGGTCAGTCGTAGACAGACTGTCCCTCTTTCTGGCCCTCCCCTCATCCCTCTGACCCTTGGAAATCCTGGCAACAGTCCCCTGAGTCTGAAGCTGCTGCTTAACAAGACCTCCTCAATCCATGATTTAATCTTGGAGGAGAAAGCTGACCTGGTATGTATCACGGAGACCTGGCTGGATGAGCTGGGAGGGGTCAGTCTTTCCCAGATTTGTCCGCCGGGTTTCCGGGTACTTCAGCAGCCACAACTACAGGGGAGGGGAGGTGGGGTTGCAATGGTCTATCGGGATTCCATCTGTCTCACCAGATACCCTGTTCAGCAGTCCACCAGGTTTGAGTGCCTTCATGTTGTGTTGGAGGGGCGAGACAGAACAGGGATTCTGCTGGTGTACCGCCCGCCTTGCTGCCCAGCAGTCTCCCTGCCTGAGCTGACGGATCTGGTCTCGAGCGTGGTGTTGGAGTCCCCCCGCCTTCTGGTGTTGGGGGACTTTAATGTCCATGCCGAGGCCCCAGGAACACCTGCGGCTCAGGATTTCATGGCCTCCATGGCAACCATGGGTCTGTCTCAAAGAATTTCTGCCCCGACGCATGATGCAGGACACACGTTGGACCTGGTGTTTACAGCTGGACAGGTTGATGGTGATCTGGAGGTGGAGGATATTGAGATCACTCCTTTGTCATGGACAGATCACTGTCTGGTGGGATTTAGGCTTGTTGCAGCTTCTCACCTCTGCAATGGCGGGGGATCGCACTTTATGATCCTCCCTCGGAGGCTGATGGATCCGAATGGATTCCTGAGGGCTCTGGGGGATTTTCCTGCTGCCAGAGTAGGAGATCCACCCGCTGCCCTGGTCGACCTCTGGAATACGGAGATGGCCAGGGCTCTGGATGAGATCGCTCCTGAGCGTCCTCTGCCCAGTCGCAGAATCAGAGCGGCTCCTTGGTTTTCTGAGGAGCTGCGAATGATGAAGCGGCAGGGCAGACGACTAGAGCGTCGGTGGCGAAAGACTCGTGCCGAATCTGACCGGACACGGGTGAGGGCCCATTTAAAAGCTTATTCTAGAGCAGTGGTGGTGGCTAAGAGGGCACACTTATCTGCCACCATTGCGTCTGCAGAGAACCGTCCGGCCGAGCTTTTCCGTGTGGTCTGTAGCCTTTTACATCTTGCCCCCCTTACTGGTAGGGAGGAGCACACGGAGGCTCGCTGTGACGAGTTCACAAAACATTTTGCAGACAAGGTCGATCAGATCCGGCATGACTTGGACGCCGCAGTGGGCATATCTAGTGATGTCCCTGGGGAACCTGTCTGTCCTACGATTTGGGATTCTTTTCAGCTTGTAGAGCCTGAGGATGTGGACAGGATTCTCTGGAGCGTGAGACCTGCTGCTTGCCCGTTCGACCCTTGCCCGGCATGGCTAATTAGAGCTGCCCGGGGAGGGCTGGCCGAGTGGACAGGGAGGGTGGTGAATTCATCTCTGAGGGAGGGGGTGCTCCCGCCTGCTTTGAAGCAGGTGATTGTCTGCCCCCTCCTGAAGAAACCCTCCCTGGATCCCACAAATTTAAACAACTTTCGGCCAGTCTCCAATATCCCATTTCTGGGCAAGGTGATTGAGCGGGTGGTGGCATCCCAGCTTCAGAGGGTACTGGAGGAAACGGATTATCTGGACCCATTCCAATCTGGCTTCAGGACGGGGTTCGGGACGGAGACTGCCTTGGTCGCCTTGGTGGATGATCTGCGCCGGGGGATGGACGGGGGAAGTGCGACCCTGTTAGTCCTGCTGGACCTCTCGGCGGCTTTCGACACCATTGACCATGGTGTCCTTCTGGGTCGGCTGGCCGGGTTGGGGCTTGGAGGCACTGTTTTGAAGTGGTTCCGCTCCTTCCTGGCTGACAGATCCCAGAAGGTGGTACTGGGGGATGCTTGTTCGGCACCCCGACCTCTTAGGTTTGGGGTGCCGCAAGGTTCCATCTTATCCCCCATGCTATTTAACATCTACATGAAACCGCTGGGAGAGGTCATCCGGGGGTTTGGAGTGGGGTGCCATCAATATGCTGATGACACCCAACTCTATCTCTCCTTTCCCCCTGATTCTGAGGAGGCAGTTAAGGTCCTGGATCGCTGTCTGGAGGCGGTTGGGGGCTGGATGTGGGCGAACAAGCTGAAATTAAATCCGGATAAGACAGAGGTGCTTTTGGTTCGGAAATCCACGGCTCGGGTATTGGACTATCGTCCTGCTCTGAATGGGGTTGCACTTCCTCTGAAGGAGCAGGTTCGCAGCTTGGGGGTTCTCCTGGATCCACAGCTACACCTGGAGCCCCAGGTGGCGGCGGTGGCCAGGGGAGCCTTTGCTCAGCTTCGGCTGATTCGCCAGCTGCGGCCGTACCTGAGCTGTGCGGACCTGGCCACAGTGACCCATGCCCTAGTGACATCTAGATTAGATTATTGCAATGCGCTCTACGTGGGGCTGCCTTTGAAGATGGTCCGGAAACTACAACTAGTTCAGAACGCGGCGGCTCGGGTGGTTGCTGGGGCACGTCGGTTTGACTCTGTCGAGCCACTGCTTCGGCGACTACACTGGCTGCCGGTTCTGTTCCGGGCCCAATTCAAAGTGTTAGTTTTGACTTTTAAAGCCCTTTACGGCTCGGGTCCGGGGTATTTGAGGGACCGTCTCCTTCCATATAATCCAACCCGTACTCTTAGATCATCTGGAGGGGCCCTTTTGACTGTGCCGCCACCAGGAGAAGTGAGAGGGACGGCGGCCAGGAATAGGGCCTTCTCGGTGGTGGCCCCCCAACTTTGGAATACCCTCCCCTTAGAATTGAGAACTGCTCCCTCTCTGTTAACATTCCGGCGGGGGCTGAAGACCTTTTTATTTCAAAAAGCTTTTAATTGTTGACAGGTCTGGCGGGCTGGCTGGTTTATTATATTTTATGATCCACGGGGTTTGTTGCTTTTAAATTGTACTGTTGGTTTTAATTGTTTTATTGTATTGTTTTTTATATTGTTTTTGAAGTGTTTTTAATGTTAGTTTTTATATTTTGTAAAGCCGCCTTGAGTGCCTTTAGGCAAATAAGGCGGGGTATAAATCTAATAAATAAAATAAATAAATAAATAAATTGTGCTGGCCAAAATTTGCTGGCCTAACTGTGCTGCCCAAACTCCAAGCTCCCATGGGAAATAACCCAACTTCTTGCTGCAATCTTAGAAAAGCAGCAGGCTCTGGCACCACAATGATGGCACTTCCAGCCATGACATCACTTCTGGTGGGTCCCGGACAGATGGTCATTCTAAAAAGTGGGTCCCGGTGCTAAAATGTTTGAGAATCACTGAGATAATAGGTTTTGCTCTTTGTTCAACTGGGTGCTTGTTCAACCAGGCAGGTGTCCCCCACGGCCTGGTACGTTCACCTGGGCTGGAGTCCAGCATCTTCCAAAGGGAATCCCCACCTTTCTGTCTCCATTGGCTTTTTTTTTTTCTAGCACTGACAGCTCAGTCAACCAAGATTGCCAGCAACAGTTCACGGTTGGGAGAGCTCTGTTAGGAAAACATTGCCCTCTGTCCCTGATGCCACAACATCCAGGATTGTATAATCATTGTAAATTCCCTTTTAATATTCATATTATATAACCTACAATGTAATGTTTGATGTTTCCTATTGGGGTGTAACCCTTATGGGAAAAGGACAGTGCCCCCTTTAAGAACCAGAGAGGAAGAGGAGGAGTGTGTTGTGGCCACCCAAACACACAAGGTATTTTAAAAATAGTAATTCATGGGCCTCCACGACACACAGCACTACTATCACTACTATCGCAGCAGGGAGAGTGACTCAGTGGCGTTTCTACAGGGATGGCAAAGCTCTAAGTTTTGCAAGAAGCCTTACCTTGCAGTGGAAATCACTCCTCTCCTGCACCGTTTTAGCCAATCTTGGCGTTGCTTACTGGCTACAGCAGCAAGGGAGAGGAGGGATTTACAGGACAGGGTAAAGCTTCTTGCAAAACTTAGAGCTTTGCATCCCTGTAAACGCCTCTGGAGTGACTCATGGTTGCTCCGCATTTCTAGGTCCTGCTCTTCTTCCAGGCTGAAACTCACAATGGCCCCGTGACCCGCTTAGCTTTGGGCACGAGGCAGTGGTTTCAGCCACACCTGGGTATTGTGTCCTTGTTTCTCTCTTCCTCTTATTCCGAGGCAAAGGGCAAGCCTAACTGGGACAGGTGCAACCCAAGCACATACAGAGGGCACCAGTGCACCACAGTCCATACTGTACCGTTCACCTTTACAACAACCTTGCAAAGGAGGACTTTTTTTTGTTTCCCAACTTGGTGCGTTTTGCTTGGGAAGTGAGCCCCTTTTTTCATGCTGCACTCTTAAAGGTAAAGGTAAAGGTTTCCCCACGACCGAATGGTCTAGTCGTGACCGACTGTAGGGGGCGGTGCTCATCTCCGTTTCAAAGCCTGTAGAGCCGGCGTTTTTGTCCGATCATGTGGCCAGCATGACTCTACGCTGTAGCGCATGGAACGCCGTGACCTTCCCACCGGTTTATCTACTTGCATTTTTTTAGTTGCTTTCAAACTGCTAGGTTGGCAGGAGCTGGGACAAGCAACAGGAGCCCACTCCGTCACGCAGTCTCAAACTCCCAGCCTTGCGGTTGAAAGCCCAGCAACAGCGGATTAACTCGCTGCACCACCATGTCCCAAACAAGCACTCTTAAACAAGCTTAAATCAGTTCTGAGATTCAAACTAGATGGTTCCCTGCATACTGTATAATGTGACCCTGTGTTTGGATTCATTATCCTGACCCTGCATGGGGAACGTGGAAGAGAGAAAGGGCTAAGAAGACCCTCTCACGTCACAGTCACAGTTTGAATCGGCTCACACCTGGGTGGAGGCCATGTGCTGCACTACCTGCCTGGTCACCTGTGCACTTGGAGCAGGGCAATCTGTCCTGTTTCTGCAGCATGGATAGGACAAGTGGATGTGCCCAGTGGTATCATTCAAATGATTTAGGAACAGGAACTCACTTTTGATTGTCGGGAACCCGGAACCAGCCACGGAGCCCGTTAGGATCCAGAACGCCTGTTCTGGTCCATTCCCCCTGAATGACATCACTGCCTTCGCCCCCGTAGGAATCCGGAGTCGCTCCCTTTAACCCTCTGAGTGCCGGCCAACCAAGAAGAAAAGCTCTTTGCAGAGGAATTGGGAGGGGGGAGGAGGGAGAGTGAAGTGGGCGGAGTCAGCCCTAATTTTAACTAGTGGAACTGAGTTCCCCCGCATTCCCCCTGCATGACATCACTGGATGTGCCTATCAGAGCATGGCCAGTCTTGAAGCTGTGCATGTTTTTCTGCTGAGGTGATCCCTTGGCAGCTCCAACCCTCCTTCCACATTTCATGGGGCTTCCTGGCAGTTGGGGTTGCCGCACCTCCCCAGGGCTGCACCTAACCCAGGTGCAGTTCTGCCCATGGGGAGGGGCCTGTCGCCCTGTCATGCTGTCAGGAGGAGGTTGGGCTCCCTGCCTGCCTCTCTGAGCCTGTGGCAGCTTCTCTCCAGGTGTCGAACTTCAGCCCCTTGGAGCATCCCACTGCCTTCCGCTGTGACCCATCAGACATCAGCCTCATCCATCGTGGTGTGCAAGCAGATCCTGTTCTGTGCACTGGAGCACTAATTCCACACTGACATTGGAAGAGCTCATCTGTGACAGCCAAGTAGCCCCTTCCCATTTTGCAGTCCTGTCGGCAGGTGACAGGATTGGGGGGCATTCTGGCAGTTTCTCAGAGGGGGGTAGAATCAGAGACGTCATTCGGGCGCGCCAGGAACCGGAATGCCCGGTTGATTGGCAGCCCTCCGCCCCTATGGCGGAGGGCAGCCACGCCTCCCTGTGCCTCCCTGCGCCTGGAATCGCTCCATTTCAGAGCGATTCGGACGTGCGGGAGGGCGGGAGGGCCCAGGAGCAGCTCGCCCGTCCTTGGGAGAGATGGTGCGGCCCGGGCCCACCCGCGAAACTGGCGGAACGGCGTACCGGGATGTTCCGCCAGGATGACACCACTGGGTAGAATAGTGTTTCTACCATCAGCAGCAGCAGCAGGTCCTCCCCCAGTAGCTGGTGGCCAGAGGCGGATCTACAGGGAGGGCAAAGCTCTAAGTGTTGCAAGAAGCCTTCTTATCCTGTCATGTAAATCCCTCCTCTCCCTTGCTGCTGTAGCCAGTAAGCAACGCCAAGATGTTGCTTTTCCCTGTGAGGATTGGCTAAAACGGTGCAGGAGAGGAGGGATTTCCACTGCAAGGTCAGGCTTCTTGCAACACTTAGAGCTCTGCCCTCCCTTAGATCTGCCTCTGCTGGTGGCCTCCATTATATTTCCCAAGAAGCCCTGGAATGAGACTTACATCTGTAGGGTTTTGAAGGGTGCCTTGGAGGTCATCTAGTCCAACCCTCTGCTTAGTGCAGGCAACTGTGGCAGCATCCCCGGCAGGTGGCCATTCAGCCGCTGCAGAGTTTGCGAAGCGCCAGCCCTCCTCTCCCTTGGCGGTCTCTGGTGCTAGGGCGGAGCAGCTCCCAGCAGTGCTGCTGTGCCTGCTGGCTAATCACCCAAGTCCCCGCCAGGGTTTGCAGCTGCTGCCGTTGTCCTCCCAGCCGCTGACGGACAGGTATTTCACTCCTGGGAGGCATTTCGCTCCCTCCCACCAGCGCATCCGTGCAGCCCGGCATGACTAAGTGGAGGCAGAGGGGGGGTGGCTGCTGATGGGCATGAGATGGCTGCTGTGGAGGGGGTGCAGGGGGGCACCTGCTGGGGTGCAAGGAAGCACCTGGCTCAGTGGTGGCATCTAAATGATTTAAGAACAGGAACTCACTTTTGATTGGCACGTGTCAGGACCCGCCCACCGGAAGTGACGTCATAAGCCGGAGGCTGGCGGAGCCCAGGTCTACCAAGAATCTTAAATAACTGGATAGGCCATGATGTCACATTCTTGAAGCCGAGGACTTACTAAAATGGCTGACTCAGATCAGCGCCGCGAAGGAGGAGGATTGCCGCCGGAGGGGCTCTCTCGCTCACACGGCGCGCGTGTAAAAGTTAATTTCAACCTCTTTAAGCATGCCTGCGTGTTCTGCATACGGGTGTGTGAATCGCTGAACAAAAAATGGGATTTAATTTCCGCGGAATGATTCATGTGTTCGCATTACATCGGCTCAATAAAACGACCGGTAATATTTTCGAAATTCTGAACATTAACAGACATTTTTTTAATGGGGCATGGCCATTTTATTCCTGCTTGTGTAGATTTCAAAAAATAAGTCTGTCAAAACAGTGCAATCTGAGTTAAAATAGACAGCATTTCGTCCGGTGTGTTCAGTAATATTATTACGCGGAATTAAACCTTGGAATTGCATATTAACTCATAATATGGTTACCACTGATGTTTCTCCACGATCACACGTTGTTATTTTGGTAAGTTTTTACTTCAGGAGTAAACGATTCAGCCCTAAACATCATGCAAAAACCCATTGGAAATGCTTGGAATGAGCAATGTTTTGGACTTACTGTCATGGCCGCTAAGCCCGCCCACTGGAGTCAATTCATTCCCATTCATTCTAAAGGGAGGGCCTAGCCCTGAGGTCTACCCACAGCTGGTTCCTATGGGTAGACCCCTTTGCCCCTCTAGGAATCCGGAGTCGCTCCCTTTAACCCTCTGAGTGCCGGCCAACCAAGAAGAAAAGCTCTTTGCAGAGGAATCGTGAGGAGGGGGGAAGCACCGCGGAGTGAAATGGGCAGAGTCAGCCCTAATTTTAACAAGTGGAACTGAGTTCCCCCACGTTCCCCCTACATGACATCACTGACCTGGCTGTCTCAGAGCAGCTCCTCTTTGGGCAGGAACCTGCTGGGACCCCCTCATAAGGGTGCTTGCAGAGGCCGAAAGGTGGGCTGGTGAGCAAGAAGAAAGTGCTGTTTCCCCCTCGCACCAAGCTAGGAAGCATCTCTGTGGGCAGGTGAGGGACCCAGCCAAGTAGAAGTCCCACCTGGTAAGGAGGTGTGCATGTGGCGAAAGTGACCAGAGCTGTGGCGCTGTGATCAGTGGTCTGTGGCCTACCCTGAGCCAAGTCTAGACTTGCCAGGTTTTCAAAATGACAATAAGGGACACACAGGTATCGGGATTCTGCATTTTTATCAAACCACTCCATGCTTACTAGGAAGAATATAAACATTATGTAGTTAGCTGCAGCGAGGCGGCAGCAAGCAGCAGTAGAATTTTAGAATGGGATGTTTTAAGTCCCATTCAACATTGATATGGGACACAATTTTTAAATCTTAAATCCCTTATAATAAGGGGCACCTGGCAAGTCTAGCCAAATCACAAAATGTTTTCAGTGTCAAAAACACGCTCATCAGCAAGAACATGCCCTGGAGCTGGGATTTTTGTACTTAAAAAATCCTAAACTGGAGGTAGGCCGGCATAAGCTTAGCCAGCAAAGTTTGGCCAGCACAAGGGCCACCATAAAGCATTTTTGGACTACTCTCGGAGTCAGGGAGGATGGCTCACGTCTGTGTGTTGGCTTCTCTGACTTGGAGAGTGGTCTGAATATACTTTATGGTGTCCCTTGTGCTGGCCAAATATTGCTGACTTAGCTTATGCCTGCCTAACTCAGTTTAGGGTTGCACCCTCAATCTCGGCAACCCAGTAATGTTGGTTATTCTGGACATCATTCCGTGACCCACCAGAAATCAAGTTGTGACCTACTTGCCGGTCGCGATCCACAGTTTGAGAAACGCTGGTGTAGATTCCTGGAAATCATGTAAAGGTAAAAAGGTTTCCCCACGACCGAATGGTCTAGTCGTGACCAACTGTAGGGGGTGGTGCTCATCTCCGTTTCTAAGCCTGTAGAGCCGGCGTTTTGTCCGAGGACAAGCTTCCGTGGTCATGTGGCTGGCATGACTCTACACCGTAGCGCACAGCACGTCGTTCCCTTCCCACCGAAGTGGTCCCTATTTATCTACTTGCATTTAGGTGCTTTCGAACTGCTAGGTTGGCAGGAGCTGGGACAAGCAATGGGAGCTCACTCTGTCATGCTGTCTTGAACTCCCAGCCTTCCAGTTGGAAAGCCTAGCAACAGCGAATTAACCCGCTGCGCCACCACATCCCTGTACAAAATCATGTATAGGACTCTTGAAGCACAGATTGGCCACTAGGTGGCAGCGCTGAAAAGCATTAGAATCACTCCAGTGACCTGTGGTGGTGTGATGATTTCTTTCAGATTTTTGTTCGGTAGTCAAAGTGAGTAGCCAGGCTTGGCTCCAATATTAGATTAGGTGAGTGCAGTGGTGTCATTCAAATGATTTAGGAACAGGAACTCACTTTTGATTGGCACTTGTCGGGAACCCGGAACCAGCCACAGAGCCCGTTAGGATCCGGAACGCCCGTTCTGGTCCGTTCCCCCTGAATGACATCACTGCCTTCGCCCCCCTAGGAATCCGGAGTTGCTCCCTTTAACCCTCTGAGTGCCAGCCAACCAAGAAGAAAAGTTCTTTGCAGAGGAATTGGGAGGGGGAGGAGGGAGAGTGAAGTGGGCGGAGTCAGCCCTAATTTTAACTAGTGGAACTGAGTTCCCCCGCGTTCCCCCTGCATGACATCACTGGGTGAGTGGGTTGCATCAGCGATGGGTTGTAGGGGGCAAGAAGGTGGTGGATTCAGGTGCCCCTCACCCCATGTCTGCCACCACCTGCTTCCAGCCTAACTGATCCTAACTGATCCACTTTCTGCCCATTAAAAGCAGGTGGAAAACAGACCACCCACCTCCTTGTCTTGCTCCTGGTGCAGTTTCTTCAAAAGAAAAGAGGACCTTCCCCTTTGATTGATAGGAACAAAGGAGCCTCTGCATTTGCACAGTCCCTTTAAATTCAAGGGGAAGCCCTGCACTTCCACAACTGAAGCAGCAGCAGCAGCAAGAGTGTGGCAAATGACCGCTTCCTTTTTATTGTGCAGGGGCGGCAGACTGAAGGCGGCCTTGGGTGGTGTTCTGGATTGCACCGCTCCCTGGGAGAATTCAGACAAATCTTCAGTTCAGAATAATTGTTTGGATTCTGCAAGGAATTGCATTTTGGCTGTGTCACGTTGCCCCAGATCAGGGCTCCGCAGGATGTCCCGAAGCTTGTTCTGCAATTACCTATAGTTAGCTTATTTATTTATTTATTTATTTATTTATTTATTTATTTATTTATTTA
>JAJKFI010000017.1:2872954-2901664 GCA_029204185.1 Lerista edwardsae | reverse complement strand
TATTATTATTATTATTATTATTATTATTATTATTATTATTATTATTATTATTATTATTATTGGCATAAATACAACAGATAAAAATTCTGACACTAAAACTACACATGTAAATTATAACTTAAGGGTTACTTTGAGAATCTCAAACAGAAATCTAGCCACAGCTTCTGTGATAAAAGGGGAGGAATCACTCAGGAAAGTTTCAGGGGTGTTCGGCTGGGAAGATAACCAGGGTTCTAAAAATACCTTACGAACAGAAGAATGAGCTGGGCAATGAAAACGTATGTGATTGAGGGTATCTGGAACCAAATGGCAGAAAAGACAGAGTCGATCCTCTTTAGGGATATTTGCAAAACGGCCGGCGTGATTCGCTGAGGGAAAAATGTTGAATCGAGCTAACATGAATACTCTTCTCAACCTGGGGTTAATTAATAGGGAAAAATAATTCAAATGACGACCAGGGGACAGTGGCGAATCTAGGGGGTGGCAGGGGGTGCAAGAGCCCTGGGCGCCGTCTTGGGGCCGTCTAGGGGGTGCCAGTGGCCCCCCGCAACATTGTGTGGGTAGACCCGGGCTCCAGAGCCCAGGTCTACCCATTGGGACCAGCCGCGAGTAGACCTGGGCTCCCTTGAAGCTGGTCCCAATGGGTAGACCTGGTCTCCCTTGAGGGGAGCCCAGGTCTACTCGCGGCTGGACCCAATGGGTAGACCCGGGCTCCGTGGAGCCCAGGTCTACCCGGGGCTGCTTCTGGTGGGTAGACCTGGGCTCCCAAGGGGGCGCACTTCTATTGGGTGCCCCGGGCGCCATTTTGACTAGGTCTGCCCCTGCCAGGGGAAGGAAAAGACCAAAGAAAAGTTGAGAACAAGTAGGGTTCAAATTGGCTGCAAGAACCTGGGGGAGGCAAAGGACCAGTGCAGGGCACAAGGCATCTCCCCCACCTCCATCTCCCCACCTTCCGCCTCTGGGCATTCATCCCACCTAGCTGGGCTGCCCCAGTAAGTCAGGTATTCCCATTGTTCTCAGTACTGATGGTTTGGGGTTGGCCTGGCCTGGTGGACCCCAATAGGTCGGAACCCTCAGCCAGTGCCCAACCTGTGCCACCTTTGACATCTCCCTGAACTGGCTGATAATCTCTTGAGCGTATCCAGATTGATTGATCAACGTCTTCAAGTGTTATTTCGAGACCAAGAGGGTGTAGTGATGCAGGGAGGAAAAATTCGTGGCAGACCCCCAAAAAGGAATGGCATCTATGAAATGAGCTTATACAATGACTAGGCAGGGCCTGACTAAATGGCAAAGGCGTAAGTCGTCGGTGGCACAGAAGACCGGGGCATGGAGATGTTCACCAAGGTGAAGAAGGGAGACTTGGCAAAAGGCATAGCAATAATGTGTGGCAGTAATGGAAAGAAGAGTGCCCGCTTCTTCAAGGGCCAAAGCAAGCTTTCCAACTCACCACAAGAGAAAGGCGCCCTCTAGAGGTGACACAGTGTCATTTGTGGGCAAATATAAATCCAAACCTCTGGTGGAAATAAATTAACTGTCATAGGTGACTTTTCCAGATACACAGTGGCTTCTCCTGTGACACACACACACACACACACACACACACACACACACACACACACACACCTTCCTCCACCCTGTTCCATTTCTCCTGTTCCCCAATACTGTGTCCAGTTCTGGTCACCGCATTTCAAAACACTGTATGCAGCCTCCAGGTATTAAAGAGGTAGCCTGTCTCTGAGTGCACCAGCGCAGCAAGGAAACCTCCTCTGCTACAGCCAGGATCTCCATGAGCTCCAACAGTGGGGCAAGCAGAGCAGCTTCACCTGGGGTCCTCCCACCTGCCCCTGCCCCCAAGTGGCCCAAAATTGGCCTCTTGGGAAGCTGTTGGCAATGGCATCATCATGTCACCCCCAACTATTTCCAGGTGCCACATTTTGTGTGTGGCACCAGATGTGCTCTTAAGCCTTTAAAAACCACTGGGTGCACACAAAACGCTGGCAACCCTATTTTACTCCCATGTGATTTTTGTGTGCGCCCAACTGTTTTTAAAGGCTTAAGAGCAGGGCCAGTAAAGAAAGGTGGCAACCCTGCTTGGACTTTGCTTGCCAAGACTTTTTGTGGCACATTCTGTTCTAGATAGTTCTTTTCTGCTCCTTATTATTATTATTATTAATAATAATAATAATAATAATTAATATTATTAATAATTATTATTATTATTATTAATTAATAATAATAATAATAATAATTTAATTGAAGAATGTATACCCCTCCTTTCCCATGCTGAAGCAAATGCCCAAGGTGGCTTTCAGAGCAACATATAAAAGTCCAGTGTAATAACCAGTAGTTAAAAACATCAAGAACAAAAGCAGTAAAACATTAACATGAAACACAAACATACAGAGAACATGCAAATACAGGGCAAAACCCATCTCATCTCATCAGGCCATGGGGGGGGGGAAGCAGTTGCCCAGGGGACCAGTCAAGCTGCAGCACTATTCCAGAGGCAAACATCCACCCATCATCCAAAGGCCAGACAAAATAGGTATGTTTTGAGCCCCCTCTGAAAAGCCATGGGGAGTGGGTAGTTCTTAATTCCTCTGGAAGGAAACTCCATATTTGTGGAGCCGCTACAGAGAAGGCTCGCCGCTGAGCTGCCATCCCTTCAAAAGGGGGCACTTGAAGGAGAGCCCCTTTAGATTACCTAAGAGGGCAGACTGCTATGCATGGGAGAAGGCGGTCCTTTAGGTTGCTTGGACCTAAGGTAGGAAGGGCCTTGAAGGTCAATGCCATCATCTTGAGACTGGAAATGGATAGACAGCCAGTGTAGCTGCTGAAGCCGTGGTCCAACTGAGTCAACCATTTAGCCCCTGTAACCGTTCAGGCTGCTGGATTTTGCACCAATTGCAGCTTTCAAACCATCCTTGAGGGTAGTCCCAAGTACAGAGAGTTACAGGAGTCCAGCCTTGAAATCACTAATGCCTGGATCACTGTCCAAAAGGTTCAGTCATGTTGGTGCACCAGCTCAAACTGGGCAAATGCCCTCATAGCCACCGCCGCCATCTGGTACTCCAGAGAGAGCTGAGAATCCAGGAACACTCCCAGTCTGCGCACCGTTCTTACAGGAGGAGTGCCACCCGTTCAGAGTGGGTAGACGACTCCATACCCGCATCAAGGATTTCCTCACCAGGACTTCTGTCTCTCCTGGCTTCAGCCTCAACCTAATGGCGTCTTTTCCCCTGCAATGTAAAGCTGTAGTATTCATTTGCATGAGCCAGCTGCACAAGTGCACACACACGCATGCATGCGCGCTCAAACCCCCCCCCTCCCATTGTTACACAGGCAGGATTCCAGCAAGTAAGCCAAAGATGAGCGGGGAAGGCCTGGAAGCTGAAGTCACTCCTCAGCCAGCTGAGCCCACACAGATGAATGTTTTGCTTGTACAAGGGCCCGTTTCTGAGGTCCGTTTGGCTTATCAAGAGTTTCCTGTAACTTATGTTGTGACTTAGTTGAAATGTCAGTCGCGGCTTCATTTGTCTTCTCCTCCTTGATCTTTTCGGAGGCCAACCAGGCTGTGGATGACTCAGGAGCCTCTACAGGATGCTGCGGTGTCCAGGGAAGGCCCCAAACAGGTGGGAAAAATAGGCAGAAATCCAGGGGGTGGGGGGAGTTCACCCCCTTCCAAATCAAGCAGGGACAGTCAAGGGCAACTCTTCTTGGCAACATCCACAGGAAGGAGGGGCATAAAACAGCCGGAAATACAGAGCTTCACTGCAGCTACAAGAATTTTAGGCTGTGCAGCAACGGAGTACAGTCCAGCCATTGGGAAAACCCAAAATAGCAGGAGAAACGTAATGCCAGCCAACACGCCCAGTTTTTTAGAATGTGGCACACGGTTTGGGGTCCTTTTGTCCTTGGAGGCCGTGGCGCAGCTAGAGGAGGGGTCAAAACACGAAGTACTTACGGCACCGCAACACACTAGAACACTCTGTGTTACTCTGGTGGCCCAGTATGGCTCTAGAGGCAAGCGGGAGGGGCTGCCTACAGGGCGTATTACAGCACCACACTTAGTGTTTTGACCCACCTCTAGCTACGCCACTGCTTGAAGGCCACCCAGAAGCAGCATCTGCTAAAGTTATACAATAGATAATTGAGTGCAGAATGTTGTTGTTGTTGTTCAGTCGCTAAGTCGTGTCCGACTCTTCGCAACCCCCTGGACCACGGCACACCAGGCCTCCCTGTCCTCCACTAGCTTCCGGAGTTCGCCCAATTTCATGTTCATCGCTTCGGTGACACTATCTCACCATCTCATTCTCTGCCGCCCCCTTCTCCTTTTGCCTTCCATCTTTCCCAGCATGAGGGTCTTTTCTAAAGAGTCCTCTCTTCTCATGAGGTGGCCATAGTATTTGAGCTTCAGCTTCAGGATTTGTCCTTCCAGGGAGCAATCAGGCTTGACTTCCTGGAGGATTGATTGATTGGATCTCCTTGCAGTCCAGGGGACTCTCAAGAGTCTTCTCCAACACCATAATTCGAAAAGCGCAGCTAGAGGAGGGGTCAAAACACAAAGTACTTATGGCACCGCAACACACTAGAACACCCTGTGTTACTCTGGTGGCCCAGTATGGCTCTAGAGGCAAGCGGGAGGGGCTGCCTACACTGCGTATTACAGCACCACACTCAATGTTTTGACCCCCCTCTAGCTACGCCACTGCTTGAAGGCCACCCAGAAACAGCATCTGCTAAAGTTATACAATAGATAATTGAGTGCAGAATGTAAATAAATAAATAGTCTCGAATTATCCGAGTTCTAAAAAACAGTTATGGCCAATTAACTGGGAAAAAAGAAAACACTTTCCCTTTCTGCTGCCTTGGACTTATGTCTGCTGAATAGCAAGAGTAGACCTGAGGAGTCCCACTCGCATGGCAGCAGTGGAGGCTTTTCCAGGGGAAGGTGAACAAAAGTTCACTTAGAGCGCAGAATGGTGGGAGCAACCTGGAATTAGGCCAGTACAAGGGCCACTGTAAAGTGCGTTTGGACCACTCTCGGAGTCAGGGAGGATGGCGCACATCTGTGTGCTTGCTGGCCTCTCTGACTCCGAGAGTAGTCCAAACATGCTTTACAGTGTCCCTTGTGCTGGCCAGATTTTGCTTTATTTACCTCATATTTACCTCAGAATTTTACCTCAGAATGCCAGATACAATGGAGTGGTGTTTGGACCACTCTCAGAGTCAGGGAGGATGGCGCACATCTCTGTGCTGGCTTCTCTGACTTCAAGAGTGGCCAAACATACTTGACGGTGCCCCCTGTGTCAGTCAAACTTTGCTTTATTTACCTCATATTTACCTCAGAATTTTACCTCAGAAATTTACCTCAAAAATTTACCTCAGAATGCCAGATACAAGGGAGTGGCGTTTGGACCCCTCTTGAGTCAGGGAGGATGGAGCAGGTCTGTGTGCTGGCCTCTTTGCCTCCGAGAATGGTCCAAACATACTTTATGGTGGCCCTTGGGTGGGCCAAACTGTGCTGGCCTAACTCCAGGTGAGGACTGCGCTCTCAAACACTCTTCTTCGTTCCTCCAGAAACCTGTTATCAATTCCACATAAAGACAGCCTTCCTTACTCTCCAGAAGACCCCACTTCTTCCAATCACTTACAGCCTTTACAATTACTTAGGCACTTTTTACAGTCTCCCATTTCCACTTCTTATGCACAAATAGGGCCACTACTTGCACAACCTCCACGACCCCCCACATTTTTATACCCCACTTCCTCCAAGGAGCTCCGGGTGGTGTACATGGTTCCTTCCCTCCTGTTGGTCCTCACAACAACCCTGTGAGGTAGGTGAGGCTGAGACAGAGAGACAGGCCCAAGGTCACCCAGGAAGCTCATGGCTGCCCTCCAGTGATGTCATGCAGGGGGAACGTGGGGGAACTCAGTTCCACTAGTTAAAATTAGGGCTGACTCCGCCCACTTCACTCTCCCTCCTCCCCCTCCCAATTCCTCTGCAAAGAGCTTTTCTTCTTGGTTGGCCGGCACTCAGAGGGTTAAAGGCAGTGATGTCATTCAGGGGGAACGGACCAGAACGGATCCTAACGGGCTCCGTGGCTGGTTCCGGGTTCCCGGCAAGTGCCAATCAAAAGTGAGTTCCTGTTCCTAAATCATTTGAATGACACCACTGCTGCCCTCCCCTCCCCCCCGGTGGAAGCAGCACATTCTCCACTGGTGTGGCTGCACTGGAAGGGGGGATGTTGGTAGCTGTAAATGTTTGCCTGTCAGGCTGCTGTTAATCACCCCAGATTGTCCAACGCAACATCCTTTCCACAGGCCAATCTAGGCTCACACCTTTCCCAGCAACTCAGAGGCCGAGACAGTCTCTCCAACAAGGGACCACCTCCAACACGGTGACCGCAGGACTGGGATGACAATTCCCTCTCTGAAATCAGCTCCATCTCAGTCGCAGGTGAAAACGCAGCAGAAAGCGAAGGCTGGGGAAAGGAAGAGGGACAGATGTGTTGGCCGATGACACTGTGCTGGTCATGTGATCCAGAGAGCAAGCATTTCCCAACCCTTCTTGAAAATGATGGCTTCTGTTGACTTTGGACCGTGCTGGATCTGCCACGCAAGGCTGATGAACCATCCAAGCAGAAGAGCAAGGCGCTGGTTGGCCAGACGTGCACAAGGTTTTGAGAGAGGAATGTGTATGTGTGTCGTTTTATCTAAAGAAAAAAATAAACAGTTCTGAGAACTGCATATTCATATCCCCCACCCCCTTAAAATGCTACTGAAAGGCAGTTCTTGCTCAAGCAAATCAAACTTCTTGAGCAATTCAGGTTGTCTAAAATATTCGTGAGGAATTATGTGCTGTCCCAAATGGCCACAGCACATTTTGCTCAAAGGAAATTCAGTTTCCCGTGGAAGGGAAACAAGTGCTGGGGGCATAAGAACATCCCAGCTGGACCAGACCAAAGGCCCAGAATCTGCATCAGAATCCTCTTTCCAACACTAAGAACATATGCACATAAGAAGAGCCCCACTGGATCAGGCCAAGGGCCCATCTAGTCCAGCTTCCTGAATCTCACAGCAGCCCACCAGATGCCTCAGGGAGCACACGAGACAACAGGCTGACTGCATTCTGTTGCCACTTCCTTACACCTGCATTCTGAGGCAAATCCTGAGGGAAACACACTGGTGGTCAGTCAAGATTCTCCACAGCATTTCTCTTTGACATCCACCAGAACCAGATGCTCCTCTCCAGACATGTACTGATAGGAACATCGGAACAGCCCTACTGGATCAGGCCAAGCCCCGTCTAGTCCAGCTTCCTGCATCTCACTGTGGCCCACCAGATCCCTCAGGGAACACATGAGACAACTAGATACGTGTATCTCATTGCCACTCCCCTGCATCTGGCACTCCAAGGTAGCCTACCTCTAAAACAAGGAGGTTCTACTAACCATCACGGCCTGTAGCCTGCGATGGACTTTTCCTCCAGAAATCTGTCCAGTCCCCTTTTAAAGGCACCCAGGCCAGATGCCATCACCACCTCCTGTGGCAAGGAGTGCCCCAGATTAATTACCTGCTGGGTAAAAAAGTTTTCCTTTTATCTGTTCCCCTCTCCCAACACTCAATTTTAGTGGATGTCCCAGCACTGATCAGACTGAAGACCCTCGGAAGCCCACCAGCAAGGCAGAAACATGGCCTTCCTTTATTGTTTGCACCCAGTACTTAGTAGGCTGTTTCTGAACACGGACGTTCCAGGTAGTTATCACGGCTAATAGCCATCAAGAGAAATATACAATAATAATGTAGGAAATAATTGATTTTTACTTCCTACAGTAATAATGCCTAACCACCTTTTGCTGGATCAGATCACAGGTCCAGCTAGTCCGGCATTCATTTCCTGGTAGCGGTTTGTCAGATGCTTCAGGGAAACGCACAAAGAGGATCTGAAAATGCCAGCTGTCCCCCACTGTTTTCCCCCCGGGGACAGGAATTCAAACATAAATGGCCTCTGAACACAGAAGCATTGTTCAATTATCAACATCCAGATTCCGAGAGTGCTCTGGTGTGTGAATGGAGAGGTGTCTCTGTGGAAAACCTTCTGAGTAGCTCAGGCGATAGTCTGGGGATGTCTGAGCTGCACCGTTGTCTACAGCTTTGGTGCATTCTCCCATGTTGACAGTTTCAACACTGACCCAGCACAGAATTTTGGGGTCTGGCTCCAAATTCCTGAACTCTGGGATTTTTCCTTTTTTCAAAGCATGTTTTTGAGCAATTGGGGGAGGCAGAGGAGGCTGCAGAGGCCAGCAGCAGAGGCTGAAACTACTGGGCTGGGTGAGTTGTTCTTTCAGGCGGCTCCAAGCAGTGGTTGCAGCAGAGGCAGATCTAAGGGAGGGCAAAGCTCTAAGTTTTGCAAGAAGCCTCACCTTGCAGTGGAAATCACTCCTCTCCTGCACCGTTTTAGCCAATCATCTTGGCAACATCTTGCAACATCTTGGCATTGCTTACTGGCTACAGCAGCAAGGGAGAGGAGAGATTTACATGACAGGATAAGGCTCCTTGCAACACTTAGAGCTTTGCCTTCCCTGTAGATCCGCCTCTGGGTTGCAGTCGGCTGGCTAGTGGTCCGTGCCCTGCACAGTTTCTCATGCGTGCACTGAGTGACCCCATTGTTCTTCCCCAGTCTTAATACTCCTCCAGTTTCTCCCCCCACGCACAAGAAAAGTGGTGAAAAAACCTCAGTATCAGTTGGGAATCCAGCACAGGGAAACAAACTAATCGCACAAGTATGCACATGTACGCCTGGGGTGCAGGGGGTTTATTTCTTTGTGGCAGAGTGAGCTGCAAGCTTGCCCTGTTGTGTGGAGGAGGCTTTGCCCTCTGTGTAGTTTCAATGACTGCGGAGCAATCTAAGCAGGAACATTGGGAGTCACTGCGTATGAAGACCCACATCCCTTAACAAATATGCCTGCCAGTACCCTGGCATCTCATGTGGAACACCCTATGCCAGTGATGGTGAACCTAAGACACACGTGTCAAAGCTGACACACCACAACATTTGGGGTGACAAACCAGCATTCACCAATGCCTGACAAAAACTGAGTTTGTTTTACTCATTTTTCATTTTTGCAATTATTTGATGTTTCTTTGTAGAATACATAGCACCACACATGATTAGACTATATTTTTGTGTTTAAATAAATGAACACAAAGAATTATTTCTCTCTTGTTTGGGAGAGGGGTTGACACACCAGCAGAGTCAAGTTAAGCATTTTCCTAAGTTTTGACACACCGAGCCCAAAAGGTTTGCCATCACTGCCCTATGCAGTGTCCCTCATCTCCTTTAGGGTTGTTGTTGTTGTTGTTCAGTCGCTAAGTCGTGTCCAACTCTTCGCGACCCCATGGACCACAGCACGCCAGGCCTCCTTGTCCTCCACTAGCTTCCGAAGTTCGCCCAATTTATTGTTCTTGGCAGCATCGTACTTTCCTTTCACTTCCAGACACATCCACAGCTGAGCTTCCTTCCGGTTTTGGCCCAGCTACTTCACTCTTTCTGGAGCTACTAGTACTCGTGTTCTGCTCTTCCCCAGTAGCATAATGGACACCTTCCGACCTGAGGGTCTCATCAGGGTGGGAATTAGTAGTGTAAACATAAAGAGATGGGACAACCGGTCCAATAGAAAGAGAGGCCAGGAGAAGGGATCGAAGAACAGACCTTTCTTGGGGGACCCCATATACAGGTGCTTCTATGCAAATGCCCAAAGTCTCCGAGCAAAGATGGGAGAATTAGAATGTTTGGTGGCTAGGGATAACATTGATATAGTGGGCATAACAGAAACAAAGTGGAATGCAGAGAACCAGTGGGATGCTGCAATCCCAGGCTATAAACTCTATAGGAGGGACAGGGAAGGGCGTGTTGGCGGAGGGGTGGCCATCTATATCAAAGAAGGGATAGAATCCAGCAGGGTAGAAACTGAAGGCGGGTCCAACTCCAACATAGAGTCACTGTGGGTTAAACTACCGGGCCCAAAGGGTGATGTAATAGTGGGGGCATGCCATCATCCTCCGGATCAAAAACTCGAAGGGGACCTTGAAATGAGGAAACAAATCAGGGAGGCGTCAAAGAGGGACAGGGTTGTAATCATGGGGGGCTTCAATTACTCTCATATCGACTGGGTTAACTCATGCTCTGGTCAAGAAAGAGAGACCGGATTCCTTGATGTGCTACATGACTGTGCCTTAGAGCAGCTAGTCATGGAGCCCACCAGAGGACAGGCGACTCTGGATGTAATATTGTGTGGTACTCGGGACCTGGTTAGGGATGTCAATGTTACTGAGCCATTGGGGAACAGTGACCACGCTGCAATCTGGTTTGCCATGCATGTTGGGCAAAGTGTGCTGAGCAAATCTGTCACCAATGCCCTTGACTTCCAAATGGCAGATTTCCCTCAGTTGAGGAGGCTAGTTAGAAAGAAATTGAAAGGGAAGGTAAAAACAGTCCAATCTCTCCAGGCTGCGTGGAGGCTGTTTAAAACAAGCATAGTAGAGGCCCAGCGGGAATGTATACCACATAGAAAGAAGGGCTCGATTCGGTCTAGGAGGGTGCCTGCATGGCTAACGAGTAAAGCTAGAGAAGCTGTAAAAGGCAAGGAAGCTTCCTTCAGAAAATGGAAGTCTTGCCCCAGTGAGGAGAATAAAAAAGAACAAAAGAAATGTAAGAAGGTGATCCGGGAGGCCAAGAAAGACTTTGAGGAACGCATGGCCAACAACATAAAAAGGAATAATAAAAGCTTCTTCAAATATGTTAGAAGCAGGAAACCTGCCAGAGAGGCGGTCGGCCCGCTGGATGGGGAGGGAGGAAAGGGGGAAATAAAAGGGGACTTGGAGATTGCAGAGAAATTAAATGAGTTCTTTGCATCTGTCTTCACGGCAGAAGACATCGGACAGGTACCGCTGGCTGAATGGTCCCTTCTGACGAAGGAATTAAGTCAGATAGAGGTTAAAAGAGAAGAGGTTTTAGACCTAATTGACAAAATAAAGGTCAATAAGTCACTGGGCCCAGATGGCATCCACCCAAGTGTTATTAAGGAACTGAAAAACGTAATTGCCGATCTCTTAACTATAGTATGCAACTTGTCCCTTAAAACTGCCACGGTGCCAGAGGATTGTAGGATAGTGAATGTTACACCAATCTTTTAAAAAGGAAGGAGAGGGGACCTGGGAAACTACAGGCCGGTCAGCCTAACGTCTGTTCCAGGTAAAATGGTAGAAAGCCTCATCAAAGATAAAATCTTAAAGCACGTAGAAGAACAAGCACTGCTGAAGGAAAGTCAGCATGGCTTCTGTAAGGGTAAGTCTTGCCTCACAAACCTTTTAGAATTCCTTGAAAAGGTTAACCGGCATGTGGATGCTGGTGAACCCGTGGATATTATATATCTGGATTTTCAGAAAGCATTTGACATGGTCCCTCATCAAAAGCTACTGGTTAAACTTCACAGTCAGGGAATAAGAGGGCAGGTCCTCTTATGGATTCAGAATTGGTTGAGGGCCAGGAAACAGAGAGTGGGGGTCAATGGACAATTTTTACAATGGAGAGAGGTGAAAAGCGGAGTGCCCCAAGGATCCGTCTTGGGACCCATGCTTTTCAACTTGTTTATAAATGACCTGGAGACGGGCATACGCAGCGAGGTGGCCAAGTCTGTGGATGACACAAACCTTTTCCGGGTGGTGAAAACCAGAAGGGATTGTGAAGAGCTCCAGAGGGATCTCTCCGAACAGGGGAAATGGGCAGCCAAATGGCAGATGCGTTTCAATGTAGACACGTGTAAAGTGATGCACTTTGGGGCAAAAAATCAAAACTTCAACTACAAGCTAATGGGTTCTGAGCTGATGGTGACAGATCAGGAGAGAGATCTTGGAGTGCTGGTAGACAACTCAATGAAAGTGTCGACCCAATGTGCAGCAGCAGTAAAGAAGGCCAATTCCATGCTTGGGATAATCAAAAAAGGGGTTGAGAATAAAATGGCCAATATTATTACGCCACTGTACAAATTAATGGTAAGGCCACATCTGGAGTACTGTGTACAGTTCTGGTCGCCACACCTTAAAAAAGATATAGTGGAGCTGGAAAAGGTGCAGAAGAGAGCGACAAAAATGATTACGGGGCTGGGGCACCTCCCATATGAGGAAAGGCAACAGCGTTTGGGGCTCTTCAACCTAGAAAAAAGGCGCCTGAGGGGGGACTTGATTGAGACATACAAAATAATGCACGGGATGGATAAAATGGATAGAGGGAGGTTCTTTTCCCTCTCTCACAATACCAGAAGACAGCCACTAAAATGGAGTGTTGGGAGAGTGAGAACAGATAAAAGGAAATACTTTTTTACACAGCAGGTAATTAATCTGGGGAACTCCTTGCCACAGGAGGTGGTGATGGCATCTGGCCTTGTTGTTGTTGTTGTTGTTCAGTCGCTAAGTCGTGTCCGACTCTTCGCGACCCCATGGACCACAGCACGCCAGGCCTCCCTGTCCTCCACTAGCTTCCTGAGTTCGCCCAATTTCATATTCATTGCTTCGGTGACACTATCTAACCATCTCATCCTCTGCCACCCCCTTCTCCTTTTGCCTTCAATCTTTCCCAGCATGAGGGTCTTTTCTAAAGAGTCCTCTCTTCTCATCAGGTGGCCAAAGTATTGGAGCTTCAGCTTCAGCATTTGTCCTTCCAGGGAGCAATCAGGCTTGACTTCCTGGAGAATTGACCGATTGGATCTCTTTGCAGTCCAGGGGACTCTCAAGAGTCTTCTCCAACACCATAATTCAAAAGCATCGATTCTTCGACGCTCTGCCTTTCTTATGGTCCAGCTCTCACAGCCATACATGGCTACTGGGAAAACCATCGCTTTGACTATGCGAACCTTTGTTGGCAGGGTGATGTCTCGGCTTTTGATTAAGCTATCTAGGTTCACCATAGCTTTCTTCCCAAGAAGTAAACGTCTTTTAATTTCATGGCTGCAGTCACCATCTGCGGTGATCTTGGAGCCCAGGAAAATAAAGCCCAGGAAAATAAAGTCTGTCACTGCTTCCATTTCTTCCCCTTCTATTTGCCAGGAAGTGATGGGAGTGGTTGCCATGATCTTAGTCTTAGTCATCTGGCCTAGATGCCTTTAAAAGGGGACTGGACAGATTTCTGGAGGAAAAGTCCATCGCAGGCTACAGGCCATGATTACTTTCATGGTTACATGGTTACATGGTTTCATGATTACAGGCCTTACTTTAGAGGTAGGCTACCTTGGAGTGCCAGATGCAGGGGAGTGGCAATGAGATGCACATATCTAGTTGTCTTGTGTGTTCCCTGAGGCATCTGGTGGGCCGCTGCGAGATGCAGGAAGCTGGACTAGATGGGCCTTTGGCCTGATCCAATGGGGCTCTTCTTATGTTCTTATAACCCACAGCGCCACCACGTCCCCAGAGCCTAACCCGGAGTTAGGCTGGCACAATTAGGCCAGAAAAGTTTGGTTGGCACAAGGGACACCGTAAAGCACATTTGGACCACTCTCTGAGTCGGGGGGGGGGATGGTGCACGTCTGTGAACTGGACTCTGTTAACCCTACCTGTTCCCCTCTTTTTTTTCTTTTTTCTTTTTTGGTTTAGTTCCATCCCTAGATCATGCTCCCAATTACTTTTATTCATTAACCAACCCGTTGCACAGAAGAGCCTTTATGTTAGCCCGTTTTAACATTTTCCCCTCGGCAGTCCATGCTGGCCGATTTCTTAATATCCCGCGGGATAAAAGGCTCTGTTTCTTTTGTCGTGAGTCACCTGATTCTCTGTTTCACATTCTTTTTCTTTGTCCAGCTCACCTTGATATCCATAATCATTATTTTGCATCTTGGATTCCACCAGATTTCATTCCTTCTGATAGTACTCTTTCTGAGTTTATGAGTGATGTTTGTGATTCCTTGACTGCAGCTGTTGCTGGCTATTTATCTGAGATTCTCAAAGTTACCTTGTCATATTCATATTAATTCTTGTGTTCTGTCCGTATACTGCTGTGGTTGTTCTATGTGTTTGTTATGCCAATAGAGGTTCTAGAAGTAAGTAAACTGGTCCAAACATGCCTTATGATGGCCCTTGTGCCAGCCAAACTTTGCTGGCCTAACTGTGCCAACCTAACTCTAGGTTAGGATTGCACCCTGAGAGTATGCATCACCTCATAGTGATGGGCTACTCATTTCTTAATAAAAATATTATTTTATTGTTGTTATTGACATTCTCCAAGTCAGGTGCAGCAGTTCTGGAATAAATGAAAGCAGAACTTGTATCTCTCTCTTCACATTTGTTTGGACATTTGGGGGGAAACGAAAGTCTCTAAATATCCACTCGGGAGGAAATACTGTAGATGAACTAGACCAAGTCAACACATCCACAAGGCTGCTACTTCCTCCAAGCAGTCTCCGCTGTGCTCTGTCCAAAGCTGGAACAATCGGAGATTTCCCACAGGAGACAGTGTTTTTGCCAAAAAAACAAAACAAAACAAAACAGAAAACCCCCACCTTCTTCAGGCCGTGGCTGAGTGGCCAGAAATGGAGCAGAGGGAAGTTACTCACCAAAGTTCCTAACAATTCACAGATGAAAATAGACCAGTGATTCTCAAACGTTTTAGTACTGGGACCCACTTTTTAGAACAACAACCTGTCTGGGACCCACCAGAAGTGATGTCATGGCTGGAAGTATCGTCATTGTGATGCCAGAGCCTGCTGCTTTCCTGATAATGCGGCATTACGTTGGATTATTTCTCAGCCATTTTCTAATAGCAAAGTGAATCAGAAAGAAAAAAGCCTATTGACAACCTTGACACAAGCAAAACAACCACACAGCCCTCCCCATTTCCAACATCCCATCTTCCCATAGTTTCAATATGGCTGCTCTAGGTGCTTCACGACCCACCTGAAATTGGCTTGTGACCCACCAGGGGGCCTGACCCACAGTTTGGGAACCACTGAAATAGAGGCATGCCTGAAGCATTCTGGTTCCAAGTCCACACCTCCCTGCCCCACTCACAGTGGCTTGCTGAAGGCTGCTTGCTATAGTCACGTGCTCTGCAATCACCCTGCGCTAGTACTTATTTTTAAACTGTGCACCCCTGCAGCTCCCCACCCCCCAAAGAGGGGTATTGTATGCCTGGTTAAAGACACAGCTGAAAAACAGAATTGTTCAATTATTGGTTATCAAAAGTTCAGGAGCTGCAGTGTGTAGCATAGCAAGCTGTGTCTTAGTGGTGGTTGTATAATGCAGATGCATTCATAAGATTTACGCTGAAGGTGAGACACATCTATTTCCCATGAGGATTTTGCCTTCTAGATGCCCTGGGGAGAAAGCCGAAGCAGGCCTGTAGCCAGAAAGGTTGTGCAAGAGCTCTGCAGGTGATGGAGAATCATTGCAGAACACAAATCCTGGTAACCAACTAAGTTTCAAGCTCATTAACTGCATTACTTAGAGTCAATGCGCATCATGCAAGTAAGTGCTGCACTGGTGCATGTCCTATCAGAAGTGCTTCTTGTTTCTTAAGAACTCCCATACAAGGATTGGAACGCATGGGGAGGAGGGTTGCCAAATGACATGATGCTTCACCAGGAAAGCTCTGGTGAACTCTCCAGGATTGGTCTCTCAGCCCTCGTCCACCCTTGGCTTTGCCATCAGTGGTGGAGGTGGTGGTTGAGTAAACCAATGCGCCAGGGACTGAGGAGCCTTCAGTGATGTGCAAGAACAGACAGGTGTGGCTCATCAGTCCGTCCTTGGCCTGGAAATTGTGAACTGTTATTTTCAACCATTTTCAACTGGTGTGCCTTGAAAGGTCTGCGGGCGTGCTGTGGGAGTTTGGAGTACAGTGGTTGAAAATCACTAAAAAAAAACAAAAAAACCTCCCAGGAACGGCAGCTCTAATTCTAGGACAACTGTCTGGAGTAAAGAATTACTGTATCTGTCCCTCTTCCTCCACTAGTTCTACAGACAGTTGCCCTAGAAACAGAGCCACAGAACCAGAAGAGTCTCTTGGAAGCTGGAAGTGACATCACAAGAGGTGAAGACCATAGAGAAGACCATAGAGGCAGTGGTGTCATCTAAATGATTTAAGAACAGGTACTCACTTTTGATTGGCACGTGTCGGGATCCGCCCACCGGAAGTGACGTCATAAGACAGAAGTGATGTCGTGGCAGGAAGTGACATGAAAAAAGCCCTTTTTGAGGCCTCAGATGATTTTAAACTGACCCAACAGTTGCAACAGTATTCCACAGCACCCCCAGAACATGTTAAGGCAGCCTGGCATCATGTTCAAACCCCAGAGCAACTCATTTTTCAGTGGCAAGAAAAGGAAAGGCTCCGCTCGCTGCGGAGCTCTGAGAACATGCAGGCAACTCAAACATGCAGGAAATTCAAACGTTGCAGAGGGCGGAGTCGGCGAGTGGGCGGGCAAATGGGCGGGGCCAGCTGTAATCCTAGAAACCGGTACTCGCGTACCCCCGCGTACCCCCTGCATGACATCACTGCATAGAGGTCACTTGTGGACATGAACAGCCACCTATCAACATGCCTGGTGGGAAAGAACACATTAGCAGAATTACTGAATTGTTTGTCTTAAGTAGAGGGCAGAAGAAACCATGCCATTGCCATTGTACAAATCGATGGTAAGGCCACATCTGGAGAATTGTGTACGGTTCTGATCGCAACATCCTAAAAAGGACATAGTAGAGCTAGAAAAAGTGCAGAAGAGGGTGACCAAAATGATTAAGGGACTGGGACACCTCCATTATGAAGAAAGACTGCAGTGTTTGGGGCTCTTCAGTCTAAAAAAAAGGTGCCTGAGGCGGGACTTGATTGAGACATACAAGATTATGCATGGGATGGATAGAGAGAGATGTTCTTTTCCCTCTCTCACAACACCAGAACCAGGGGACATCCACTCAAATTGAATGTTGGGAGAATTAGAACAGATAAAAGGAAATACTTTTTTACCCAGTGGGTAATTAATCTGTGGAACTCCTTGCCACAGGAGGTGGTGGCGGCATCTGGCCTAGGTGCCTTTAAAAGGGAACTGGACAGATTTCTGCAAGAAAAGTCCATTGCAGGTTACACTCCGAGATATGTGGTGCAGCCTCATTTTAGGAGTAGGCTACCTTGGAATGCCAGAGGCAGGGGAGTGATAACAGGATGCAGGCACACTGTGGTCTCATGTGCTCCCTGAGGCATCTGGTGGGCCACTGTGAGATGCAGGAAGCTGGACTAGATGGGCCTTGACCTGATCCAGTGGGGCTTTCCTTCTGTTCTTATGTCCTTAAAACTCCCACTTTTGATGTGCACAACTTCACAAAACAGTGAAAATATCCAACCAAGATCAGGTTGCTGGGTAGGGAATGGGGAATGGAAGGCTTGCAATGTAAAGCGGGTGCTAGAGAACAGGTGCCCTTTCAGACTGGTTGTGGGCAGGAGTAAGATTCTTCGCATGGTTTGAGGACCTCCTCTGGGATACCGTCGGGATTAAATGGCAGCAAAACAAAGCGCAGTTCGTGCCCAGGGCTTTTGTGGAGGTGATTTTATACCCTATAGTAACCGTAGCAACGTTATCAGGACGGCGCCATCACCCCTTCTGCTGCCTTTCATGCGCACCTCTAGCACAAAGGCCCACTGAGTGATGGGAGCCGAGAGTCACCCGAGGCCAAACCAGACGTGAGGTGCCACAGGATGGAGGGAAACGTGAGGAGAATCTGAACTGGGCTGCTTTGAAGGACAAGGAAGTGGAGCTGGGGGAGAGGAGGGCAAACGGCTCCCTTTCTGATGCCTCTCCCCCATCTCAAGTTCACCTCCAGGCCCAGGGGCAGCACTGAGCCGGTACGCTGGGCGGGACTTACCTTTGAGCGGCAGTTCGCCCGTTGCATCACGCTGCGTTTGCTAGCTGTCCTCCACTAGCTTCCGGAGTTTGCCCAATTTCATGTTCATCGCTTCAGTGACACTATCCAACCATCTCATCCTCTGCCGCCCCCTTCTCCTTTTGCCTTCAATCTTTCCCAGCATGAGGGTCTTTTCTAAAGAGTCCTCTCTTCTCATGAGGTGGAGCTTCAGCTTCAGGATTTGTCCTTCCAGGGAGGCTTGATTTCCAGTAGGATTGACCGATTGGATCTCCTTGCAGTCCAGGGGCCTCTCAAGAATCTTTTCCAACACCATAATTAAAAGGCATCTATTCTTTGTTGGCAGGGTGATGTCTCAGCTTTTTATTAAGTTGTCTAGGTTCACCATAGCTTTCCTCCCAAGAAGTAAATGTGTTATTTCATGGCTGCAATCAACATCTGCGGTGATCTTGGAGTCCAGGAAAATAAATTCTGACACTGCTTCCATTTCTTCCCCTTTATTTGCCAGGAAGTGATGGGAGTGGTTGCCATGACCTTAGTTTTTTTTAATGTTGAGCTTCAAGCTAATTTTTGCACTTTCCTCTTTCACCCTCAGCAGAAGGTTCTTTAGGTCTTCCTCACTTTCTGTCATTAGAGTGGTGTCGTCTGCATATCTGAGGTTGTTGATCTTTCTCCCAACAATTTTGATTCCAGCTTGTGAGTCATTCAGCCTTGCCTTTCTCATGATGTACTCTGCATATAAGTTAAATAAGCAGGGTAACAATATACAGCCTTGTCGTACTCCTTTCCCAATTTGAAACCAATCAGTTGTTCCATGTCCAGTTCTAACTGTTGCTTCCTGACCTGCATACAGGTTTCTCAGAAGACAGATAAGGTGGTCTGGTACTCCCATCTCTTCAAGAACTTGCCACAGTTTGTTGTCATCCACACTATCAATGTAGTCAATGAAGCAGAATTAGATGTTTTTCTGGAACTCTCTTGCTTTCTCCATGATCCAGCAAATGTTGGCAATTTGATCTCTAGTTCCTCTGCCTCTTCGGAAACCAGCTTGTACATCTGGTAGTTCTCGATTCACATACTGCTGAAGCCTAGCTTGTAGGACTTTGAGCATGACCTTGCTAGCTTGTGAAATGAGTGCAATGGTGTGATAGTTAGAACAATCTTTGGCATTGCCCTTCTTTGGGATTGGAATGTAAACTGATCTTTTCCAGTCTTGTGGCCACTGCTGGGTTTTCCAAATTTGCTGGCATATGGAGTGCAGCACTTTGACAGCATCATCTTTTAAGATTTTGAGTAATTCCGCTGGAATGCTATCACCTCCACTAGCTTTGTTGTTAGTGAGGCTTTCTAAAGCCCACTTGACTTCACACTCCAGGATGTCAGGTTCAAGCTCAGTGACAGCACCATTGTGGTTATCAAGAACATTCAGATCTGCCTTGAATAGTTCTTCTGTGTATTCTTGCCACCTCTTCTTAATCTCATCTGCTTCTGTTAGGTCCTTGCTGTTCTTGTCCTTTATCGTGCCTACCTGAGCACGGAATAGTCCTTTGACATCTCCAACTTTCTTGAAAAGATCTCTAGTCTTTCCCATTCTATTGTTTTCCTCTATTTCTTTGCATTGCTAATTTAGGAAGGCCGTCCTATCTCTCCTTGCTGTTCTCTGGAAATCTGCATTCAGTTGGGTATATCTTTCCCTTTCTCCCTTGCTTTTGGCTTCTCTTCTTTCCTCAGCTATTTGTAAAGCCTCGTCAGACAGCCACTTTGCCTTCTTGCATTTCTTTCTCTTTGGGATGGTTCTAGTTGCTGCCTCCTGTACAATGTTACAGACCTCTGTCCAAAGTTCTTCAGGCACTCTGTCTACTAAATCTAAGCCCCTAAATCTATTTGTCACCTCCACTGTATATCCATATGGGATCTGATTTAGGTCATACATGGAGGGCCTAGTGGTTTTCCCTACTTTTTTTCAGTTTAAGCCTGAATTTTGCAATAAGAAGCTCATGATCTGAGCCACAGTCAGCTCCAGGTCTTGTTTTTACTGCCTGTATAGAACTTCTCCACCTTTGGCTGCAAAGAATGTAATCAATCTGATTTCGGTGTAGACCATCTGGTGAAGTCCATGTGTAGAGTCGCCGTTTGTGTTGCTGGAAAAGGGTGTTTGCTATGACTAATGTGTTCTCCTGACAAAACTCTATCAGTCTTTGCCCTGCTTCATTTTGTACTCCAACACCAAACTTGCCTGTTATTCCTATTACCTCTTGACTGCCTACTTTAGCATTCCAATCCCCTATGATGAGAAGGACATCTTTTTTATGTGTTGATTCTAGAAGATGTTGTAGGTCTTCATAGAAACGGTCAACTTCTTCCTCTTCAGCCTCAGTGGTTGGGGCGTAGACTTGGACTAATGTGATGTTGAAAGGTTTGCCTTGGATCCGAATTGAAATCATTCTATCATTTTTGAGGTTATACCCCAGTACTGCTGTTCTCACTCTCTTGTTCACTATGAAGGCTACTCTGTTTATTCTAAGGGATTCCTGCCCGTAGTAGCAGATATAATGGTCATCTGAATTAAATTCTCCTATTCCTGTCCATTTTAGTTCACTAACTCCAATGATGTTGATGTTCAGTCTTGACATCTCACCTTTGACCATGTCTAGTTTACCTTGATTCATAGATCTGACATTCCAGGTTCCTATGCAGTATTGTTCTTTGCAGCATCGTACTTTTCTTTCACTTCCAGACACATCCACAGCAGAGCTTCCTTCCGGTTTTGGCCCAGCTACTTCACTCTTTCTGGAGCTACTAGTACCCATGTTCTGCTCTTCCCCAGTAGCATAATGGACACCTTCCGACCTGAGGGTCTCATCTTCCAGTGTCATATCATTTAGCCTTTTTGTATTGTAACCCATGGGGTTTTCTTGGCAAGAGTACTGGAGTGGGTTGCCATTTCCTTCTCCAGCAGACCACGTTTAGTCAGAACTCTCTGCTATGACCTGTCCATCTTGGGTAACCCTACATGGCATAGCTCACAGCTTCATTGAGCTACTCAAGCCCCTTCGCCACGACAAGGCAGTGATCCATGAAAGGGGATCACCGGGTTAAGCACTTGCAGAACCAAACTCACCAGAGATTCTCATCACAGATCCCTGGCATCATATTCAGTTTGGCCCTCGGTCTGCAAAACAAGGACGTGGTGGCGCAGCGAGTTAATCCGCTGTTGCTGGGCTTTTGACCACAAGGTTGGGAGTTCAAGACTGCGCAACGGAGTGAGCTCCCGTTGCTTGTCCCAGCTCCTGCCAACCTAGCAGTTCGAAAGCACCTAAAAAATGCAAGTAGATAAATAGGGACCACTTCAGTGGGAAGGTAACGGCATTCCGTGCGCTACGGCGTAGAGTCATGCCGGCCACATGACCACGGAAGCTTGTCCTCAGACAAAAACGCCGGCTCTACAGGCTTTGAAACGGAGATGAGCACCACCCCCTACAGTCGGTCACGACTAGACCATTCGGTCGTGGGGAAACCTTTACCTTTACCTGCAAAACTAGGGAGGTGGTCGGGCATGCAGGAATCACCTGGTCCGACACACAGAAGGGGGGCACCTCCCTGACCATCCTTCATTCCCCCCACTCCTGAAACAGTCCTCACACATACCAAACAACAGCGCTGCAAATGGTGGGTAGTAAGCCAGCCAGCCTTATGCAGTGAAGCAGAGATGGTCAACAGTCTACAGCAGTTCCCCAGCAGATTTTTTTTCAATGCTTTGTTTGTGCAACTGTTGAAATATTTACCTTTTTTAATTAAAAAGACAGACCACAAAGCGTGCAGCAATTGTGGTTGATTTTAGAACCGTCTGGCAACGGTGCCAAGGTTGCAGAAGGTACATCCTGGATGGGTAGAGTGTATCCGGCCATACCGCAAAAATAAGGATCTATTTTGATCAGTTGATTCAATTAGGAAGCTGGTCTCCCTTCTGTGATCTTCTCATCTCCGGTGGGATCTGCAGACTGACTAGCAGTAAAAGAGGAATTTACAGCCCTGAGTTGATTTCGGCTGGCAGAAGTCCACTGAAGTCAACTGGCGGCTGCAGTCTTCCGTACCACTCAGATGGAAGTAGGGACCACTGATGCCAATGGCAGTTCCTTTTGAGGAAGCCTGCATAGGATTGGACCCCTCCTGGTACGTTTAAGAATGCATAGACACAAGTGTTTTGAGTAGCAGGGCTCACACTTGTCTGAAGAATCAAACGATTCTCTCTCCAGTGTTGAGCTCAAGGCAGAGGCAGATCTAAGGGAGGGCAAAGCTCTAAGTTTTGTAAGAAGCCTTACCTTGCAGTGGAAATCACTCCTCTCCTGCACCGTTCTAGCCAATCCTCACAGGGAAAAGCAACATCTGGCTACAGCAGCAAGGGAGAGGAGGGATTTACATGACAGGGTAAGGCTTCTTGCAACGCTTAGAGCTTTGCCCTCCCTGTAGATCCGCCTCTGGCTCAAAGAAGACCAGTCCTGAGTTTGCAGCAAAAGCCAGTTGTGCACAGCACTGATTGGGCGGTCTCCATACCGTCATGAATCTACCTTCTCCCACCCTGGGGTCAAACTTGGAGACAAGCCACAAGGGGACAAGCCACAAGCTTCTGGCTTCCTGGAGGCATCTGTTGACCTCTCTTGGAAGCAGAACCGAGGTTAGGTGGGTCCTTGGCTCTTCCCATGGTACAAGGGCATAGGCTGCTGCTCCGAGCAGAAGAGCAGAGCCCAGAGAAGAGTTGGCCTTGTTTCAGCTGATGACAGTTGGCAGCCTTCCTTCCTCCTTTGGGCTGGGCTTGCTGGGGCCAGCTCTGCAGCCAACGGTCTGTAACGCTTTTGAGCCAGACACACGCAATGCCTCTCTCTGCTGGCTGGTAACTGAGACCTGCAGGTGGCCTGCAACTCCTCCTTGCCCCACCACTAAGGATGAGTTTATTCATGGTGTTTGTGCAACGCTCCAGAGCCTCTGAATGAACGTCAAACCACAGGGGAGAAAAAAATCAGAATCATTGAATAAGGCAGGACCTCTTTAGCCGTCAAAGACATTATAAGGAAGGAAAGTTCGGCTGTATCCTTTTTCATTCCATGAATGCTTGTCGGTCAGTTGCAAGAACTCCGACTTGGGGTCGCCATGGATTCAGGACTCTGCCTGCAGACACCTTTCCTTGCACAGGCTCTCGCATGCTCTGCTGGCAATTAACTCTGAGCATTAGGGTTGGGTTATCTGTGGTCCAAAGGTTCCTGTTCCAGCCGGGCAACTCTGGCCATAGGCTGGGGGTTCTTTTGGGGTCCTAGAGGAAGGAATATGCTCAATCCAGAGTCAGGACGCAAAGTGTGGGCTCAAAGCAGCGCGGCGGTAATGCTGGCGTCCAAAGTCAAACCTGGTTGTCTAACCTACATGACAGCAAGCTTATAGAGGCTAAGTGCTTGCTTATCAGGAACATAAGAACATAAGAAGAGCCCTGCTGGATCAGGCCAAAGGCCCATCTAGTCCAGCTTCCTGTATCTCACAGCGGCCCACCAGGTGCCCCAGGGAGGCACGAGACAACAAGATGCTTGCATCCTGTTGCCACTCCCTTGCACCCGGTACCAGTAGCCCATCACCTTTGTAAGGAGGTTGCACAATCCATCATGGCCTATAGCCCACGATGGACCTTTCCTCCAGAAATCCGTCCAATCCCCTCTTAAAGGCATCAAGACCAGATGCCATCACCAACTCCTGTGGCAAAGAGTTCCACAGATTAACTACCCGCTGGGTAAAAAAGTACTTCCTTTTATCTGTTTTAACTCATGGGTGCTAATTGGCAAAAGCAAATTATTTGACTGATTTATATTAAGCAACTACTTGGGTCACATCTTGGGTAAGAGACCTTTCATCTCAACATGTGGGAGATGTTCTCCTCATTAGAAGGCCTCTTGTTATGTACCTGAAGCTGATAAGATGAAGGCATCTTATCAGTCATGTGCCATAGGTAACGGAATGGACTGATGCCACAGAAGATGCCCCCTCATCAAGGAGAATGGTTGTTGTTGTTCAGTCACAAAGTCGTGTCCGACTCCTCGTGACCCCCTGGACCACAGCACGCCAGGCCTCCTTGTCCTCCACGAGCTTCTGGAGTTCACCCAATTTTGGAGGAGAAATGTACCTAGCTTAATTGGTACATATAAAACAAAGATAATTCAGGGATTCTTATCACCCCATTCTCATCACATCAGCCAAGGGTGGTGACTAAGGTCTCTGTTCTGAGTCCCACTTCTCTCGCTTCCCACGGGAACTGCTCAGTAGGCACACGGGCAGCTCTCAGCCTCTGGGAGACACACAGAAGATTGCTGACAGGCACACATGATGTGAGACAGGTACTAGCCCTTGCACTGGCTGTTACAGTTCCCATTGTGCTTTGCTGCAAAATACGAATAACTCCAGCATTTGAGAGCCAAAGCCCTGAGTTCAAATCCCTGGCCAGCCATGAGATGTAGGAAAGAAAACTGGGCTGGCCACTATCTCTCAGCCACAACTATTTCAGACGTTGTTGTAAAGGTGTAAAAACCACAACTTGAGCTATTTGGAAGCTGTCTGGGATTTAAAAGTGCCAGCACCAGATTCATGAGCTGATTGACTATACAAGCTTTGTGGATCCATGAGATTTGCATTTCTGTAAATTCAAGAGTTCGGATGAAAAACTACAGGCTTTCTTTTATTTTCAGCCCATTAGCAAGCCTTACAAAAATAACAGAAACCAATCTCCTGTTACAAAATTTGCACTTAGGAGATTCCTGTGAAGCTAATGAGGGTCAGATTAAGACGTTAATTAGTGATGTATTAGTGGCTGCTTATACGTTAGTGACTGCAAAGTGGAAAGCCCCAGAAATGCCCCTGGAATGATGAAATAAGCTTGAATTTGCAACAAAGCTAGAGAAACGAAGGTTAAATGTAAGGTTCAGGACCCAATCCTGTGGGCCATAGCACCAATGCTGCAATTTCAATGCCAGTGCTGGGTGTCACAAATAAAGCACATTTGCGGCACCTAGAGAGTAAGCAGTGAACATAAGAACACAAGAAGAGCCCCACTGGATCAGGCCAAAGGCCCATCTAGTCCAGGTTCTTGCATCTCACAGTGGCCCATCAGGTGCCTCAGGGAGTTCAGTAGACTACAGGATGCTTGCATCCTGTGGCCACTCCCTTGCACCTAGCATTCTGAAGAAGCCTACTATTAACGTAAGGAGGTTGCACCACCCATCATGGCCTGTAGCCAGTGATGTCATGCAGGGGGTACGCAGGGGTACGCGAGTACCGGTTGCTAGGATTATGGCGGGCCCCGCCCATTCGCCCGCCCACTCGTCGACTCCGCCCCCTGCAACGTTTGAATTTCCTGCATGTTTGAGTTGCCTGCACGTTCTCAGAGCCAGGCAGGCAGGCAGGCAGGCAGCGAGCGGAGCCTTTCCTTTTCTTGCCACTGAAAAATGAGCTGCTCTGGGGTTTTGGAACTGTTGGGTCACTTTAACATGATGCCAGGCCTCCTTCACATGTTCTGGGGGTGCTGTGGAATACTGTTGCAACTGTTGGGTCAGTTTAAAATGGTCTGAGGCCACAAAAAGGGCTTTTTTCATGTCACTTCCTGCCACGGCCTCACTTCCGGCTTATGATGTCACTTCTGGTGGGCGGGTCCCGACACGTGCCAATCAAAAGTGAGTACCTATTCTTAAATCATTTAGATGACACCACTGCCTGTAGCCCACAATGGACTACAGTGCCAGTAGGGAGGCCTGCATCTCCCCATTGGAGCTGCCAAAGGAGCTCCAGCTGCCGGCAACAGAAACGTGAGGGCGGCGTGGGTGAGGGTGGCAGGTGGCAGGAGGGCGTAGGGAGTCATTCCTGGGCAGGGGGAACAGGGAAGGCCCAGCAGAGGCCTCCTGCACTGGATCTAATCCCCCATATCAGGCTCAACACAGGGCTTCTCAATATGCACCTGAAGTAGCTGGTGCAGAGTTGAGAAGCCCCATTGCGAAGGTTGGGGTAAGGGGATGAAGGGGAGTGATGCGGTAATGCCTGCAGGCACTGCAATGCCCGTCTAAGCAGCCTCTCCCACTCACCACCAGAGCCATCCCGGGCAGCGATGGCGACACGCAGGCACGCAGCACCTGCACATTGCCATTGCTACCTGGAATGGCTCTGGCGTCAAGTGGGAGGGGCCACTTACATGGGCATTGCAGTGCCTGCAGTCGTTACCTCACGGCAGGGGCAGACCTAGTCAAAATGGCGCCTGGGGCACCCAAAAGAAGTGTGCCCCCATGGGAGCCCAGGTCTACCCATTGGGACCAGCCGCAAGTAGACCTGGACTCCCCTCGCGGGAGCCCTGGTCTACCCATTAGAAACGGCTGCGGGTAGACCTGGGCTCCCTTCAGGGGAGCCCAGGTCTACTCGTGGCTGGTCCCAATGGGTAGACCTGGGCTCCGGAGCCCAGGTCTACCCGTACAATGTTGCAGGAGCCACTGGCACCCCCCTAGATGGCCCCAAGACGGCACCCAGGGCTCTTTCCCCCCTGCCACCCCCTAGATCCGCCACTGCCGCACGGCCCCCTGCAGCTGCGCCACCAAAAGAAAGGCACCGCAGCCCTTTCCTACTGCTCTTGGACTGCAGACACCCCCACGGGAACCAGATGCTTCCCCACGTGGTGCTGGGTCTGCTTCTGCGTCTGCATTTCCACTGATCTAATAACACGGCCATTTCCTTCTCAGCTGCTGGCCCTCCTTCAGCCTGCTGGGTTTACGATGGGGCAACCCAGCCATGCACTGGCCACGTCGTTAGGTTCTCCTGCATTAGCCAGCACAGTGCTCCTGAACAGATCCCAATGGGGGTACCAGAGAGAGGCCAGGGGGGCTTTAGCCCTACTCAAAGCGCAGGCCCTTTGAAGCCCTGCACGGCACGGGCACAGGACCCTGTGGGAACGTCTTTCCCAGGGCAAATAGCATATGCAGGTGGAATGGTCCTGTGGGTAGGGCTGAAGACCCCTTTCCAGCGGTGTTATGCTGCCGGAACGCTGGGCGGGACATCCAGCCCGCTGGGCGGGACATCCAAGCGGCATAATTGGTTACGCAAACGGCGGAACGCTCCGGAACGCGACGGGTGGGCTGTCGATCACCCGGATGTCCCACCCAGCTGTGGCGTAATTGGTTACGCAAATGGCGTAACGCTCCAGAACGCGACGGGCAGGCTGTCAATCACCCGGATGTCCTGCCCAGCGTTCCGGCAGCATAACACCGCTGCCCCTTTCCCCTTGCCATGCTTTTGACCTGGATCTGCACCCCATATTTTTCACATATGAATAAGCAAGCGTGTGCCCCCCGCACCCAGCCAACTATCCCCTTCCAGTCGCATGTAGTTTGGCCCTTGAGAAACAGGCCAACATTATGATTGCATGAACCAGATGTCTCCTTTGTTCGTTTTATCTATTAAATCAACGATATCCTCTCTCTTAATCAAAGCATCTTCAAAATGCCTTGAAAAACATTCAGTTAGGATAAGCTGGTAAGACAGCAGTTAAAAAAGGCAATCTATAATACCAGCCGGCTAAAAGAACAACAACAGAAGCGGCGAAATAATAGGATGACAATACGAACCGCAAGACCTTCAACTGTTTGATGCAAAGCCGGGGTGGCTACGACCTTGGGGTGCCTGCAGGCCATCTATGCAGGCCATCCTGGGGAAACAATGCCAAAGGCACGGAGCCACCACAGAACAGGCCCTGCTTCCAGGTCACCAGTCATGAAGCCACCAAAAATGGGGCCAGGGAGCATTTTTTTTACCCTGTTTTTATTTACATTTTATTTTTATTGCTTACTTGCTTGTCCTTACCCGGCGTTGCCTGGGTATTTATGTATCCCAAGCTTCTATTAGACAGGAAAAGGAATGAATTCTATCTATAGTGTAAAATTGAAGTAATTTTATGTACAGGTAATTAATACAGTATATTAATTAGTAAAAATAAAAAGTACAGTATAAAAATTATAAAGTAAAATCTTTTACAAATATTAATTTAACTCTAAACTTGATTATAAACAGCATTTTTAGTTCCTGAACCTCCTGAATGTTCCTGAACATTCCTGAACCAGGAGCAAGAATAAATAAATTCTTGGGTGAACCCACCCTTGAGCAAGCAACATAAAGTTGTCCGTGGGAGAAACATGGCGATCTCAAATCCACTCCGCAGTACTTAATAGACTGCCCCTGTGACTTGTTGATTGTGATGGAGAATGCAAATCTCACTGGAAATTGCAATCTTTTAAAGTTAAAAGGGAGATCCGTCAGAATGAGTGGTATCTGTGGGATAAAAACTGTTTCACCCTCTCCCTTTCTTGTTAAGATAGTCGCTTCAATTACATTACCCAGCATCTTCTTGACACACAGCCTTGTGCCGTTGCAAGGTTTTGGCGGGTTGAGGTTCCGGAGTACAATAATTGGAGATCCCACTGTAAGTAAAAGACGATGTGGTGGCAATCCAGCCGGATCAAGTGAGTCTAGGAAGTCTGATGGGAAATTGACAACCTCATCGGCATCTACTACGGTATCAATAGACTTGTATTCAGTGACTACACCTGGTCACAAGGCAAGTATTTGATTGGAGTCTAAGACTGGGGCATAATGATTTCTAAAAATTTCCAGAAGGTTCTACAAAGTTCTATTCATTCTATTCAACTACACTTGGGCTTAAATGTCATCGGGACTGTCACCAATCAGCTTAGCAACCCTGAAAACTATGGATTTGACACTAATGTCGGTCATTTTGGACAT
>JAJKFI010000017.1:2814006-2842573 GCA_029204185.1 Lerista edwardsae | reverse complement strand
CTACTACTACTACTACTACTACTACTACTACTACTACTACTACTACTACTACCAACAACAACAACACATTAATTTCTGTACCGCCTTTCTCACAAACTCTCACAATAAATGGGACTCTTACAGACCCAACACAGTTCACATAGGCAGGCTGCCACCAAACCCCATTTTTACAAATAGAGTTTTTACAATTAATGCTCTCCAGAAGTCTTCATTTCCAGATGTTTTCCTTCCAGCGTGGTCCTCATTCTTTCGCCTGATGTCATGTGGGTTGCGGAAAGCTGGGAGCAGCCATCTTGGAAGCTGCAGACCGTACTCTTGCCATATTCCTTTTGAGAGAGTGAACAGTTTGAATTTTCAAGTGAGGGTTTTTTTAAGTTTTTGGTTCAGTGCTTTGACATCACATTTTGTCCTCATCTTGCTTTCTGTCAGGGTTGTTTCATGGTTGTGCAATTGCTGCAGTCTAAGAATGCCAATGTACAGCAATATAGCAATGTACAGCTGTGAGAGCTGGACCATAAGAAAGGCAGAGCGCCGAAGAATAGATGCTTTTGAATTATGGTGTTGGAGAAGACTCTTGAGAGTCCCCTGGACTGCAAGGAGATCCAATCGGTCAATCCTCCAGGAAGTCAAGCCTGATTGCTCCCTGGAAAGACAAATCCTAAAGCTGAAGCTCCAATACTTTGGCCACCTCATGAGAAGAGAGGACTCTTTAGAAAAGACCCTCATGCTGGGAAAGATTGAAGGCAAAAGGAGAAGGGGGCGGCAGAGGATGAGATAATAATAATAATAATAATAATAATAAATTTATTTATATACCGCCTTTCTTAAGATCACTAGATTTCTCTAATGATTGAACTCAAGGCGGTTTACATAGGCAGACTTTCTCACAAACCTGAAGGTTTTTACAATTTACAGAATGTTCTATCTTTCAAGAACTACACACATTCAGATCTTCCTTTCTGGATTTAGCCTTCTTTCTTTAGCCACCCGTCTGTCATCTGCTGGCTGATGAGGCTTCGCTGCTGCCACCAGAGATGCAGCTGATTTCAGCACACTCCTCCTCCCACGAGGCAGCTGAAACGCAGCTTTTAATCAGCTGCAGTTTCCAAGGTCTGCTGCTCGCAGAGACTTCCGGCAGTCCCGAGCTCACGACCTTGAGATCTTCAGGTGTTATCTTCGGGCAAACGGAGGCATTAACCCTCTCGGCTAAATCTTCTGCCCTTCGGCTAAATCTTCTGCCCTAAGATGGTTAGATAGTGTCACCGAAGCAATGAACATGAAATTGGGAGAACTCAGGAAGCTAGTGGAGGACAGGGAGGCCTGGTGTGCTGTGGTCCAGGGGGTCGCAAAGAGTCGGACACAACTTAGCGACTGAACAACAACAACAACAACAACAAGAATGCCAAGTTGCATTTCAGGAGTGTCCTTTTATTATGTTACAATGACAGCACTTCCAGCTTGATGATGCACTTCCGGCCACAACATCACTTCCAGGTTAATGACATCACTCCTGGTGGGTCTCAACCCAAGTGCCACTCTAAAAAGTGGGACCTGGTCTAAAAAGTTTGAGAACCACTGCTTTAACTTATAGCCCAAACCTGTGCATGTAAATCCCATTGTGTCCAGTGGGGCTTACTCCCAGGAAAGTGGGTATTGAATTGCCACCTTATGCCTGTCTAAGATTTTACCCTTCCTTTTGACATGCTCTCATAAGGTCTGAAGAGGAAACTTCAGATCCAGCTCAAAATTCCTGTGAGACTTATGGGGTCAGGGGCTGTACTAGTATGGGGGGCAATGATCCTGCCTCATGTAAGGAGGACAAGATCCGGGTAACACAAGTGTTGCTCCCTTACATGCGTGTGACGCATACTGTACTGGGGGGCTCCACCCTAAATGCACGTGAAGCGGGGCGAGCCTCTGAGCGTGGGCAGAGTGCAGTTCTCTCACCACTGAGAAGCTGGTTTGGGTCGAGGGAACGAGGTGGCTCCCGCAAAGGATCGCCTAGCGCGAGGCGCCAGAAGTAAGAGCCACAGAAGGAGGACACGCGCGGCAAGCCGCAATAACGGGGCCTCGTGGGGGGGGGGGCAGGCGGGCAAAATGCTAAGATCCTGGGTAAAGCGACAGGCGAGGGGGCGGGGCCGCTTGAGCCGGGAGCTTAGGCCCCTGCAAAACGTAGCATTTTGCCCCCCCCCCCCGATTCTCGCACTGAATTCCTTCCTCTGCTTTCCTCCAGGCAAAAACCGCGACCCTGGACGGGGCGAGATAAGATGCCCTGAGAAGCAACGGCGACGCCCCCCTCCCCCTTGCCGGTCTTGCGCCGCCCCGCGACCCCCTCCCAGCGGGGCGCTCGCCAGAGACCAGCCGCGGAGGTCCTCCTTCCTTCCCAGCCGCGACGAATCGGGCGCGCCCCGCCCCGCTCTGCCCGCGCCGTTCAGACGTGCGCGCCGGCCCGGGCGGCAGGTGAAGGGCGAGGGGGGCGGAGGCGGCCGAGCGGGGCCGGGCTTGGCAGGGGCGAGTCCGCACAGCCGCCTCGGCGGCGGGGCCAGAGCGCGGCGCAGCGTTCCTGGGGCGGCAGCAGCAGCGGCAGCAGCGACGGCGCGGCCGGGGGAGCCCACGAGGTGAGCGGACGCGCCGGGCGGCTGGCCGGGAGTAGAGGGACCCGGGGCGCTCTCGCATTCGCTCTCGGCAGCGCCTTCCGGAGCGCGCAGTCTCCCGCAGCGCCCCGTCTGCTGCGCGGCGCGGCGCGGCGCTCGGGCGAGCTAGACCAGCGGAAGGGCTGGCTCCAGCGCCCGCCAGGGCTCGCCACGGGGCTGGGGGAACCCCCGGGTGCCCCGCCGGATCGAGACCGTGCTGGGCTGGGAGAGACGGCGGGTGTCTCGGGGAGGGGGTTCCCACGTGCTGGTCCCCGGACGGCTCTACACGGGCATCTGCGCCCCTCGAACTGCCGGGAGAGCTGAACCCCCGATGCGGGGGGGGGTGCCCGCGAGAAGCGGCCGGGAAGGGCCGGATCCACGTCCACCCACACCCCCCGGCGCTGTTCATGACGCGCCCGCGTTGGCGGGGGACGTGTTTTTTTTCTCGTCTTCCACTAAAAATCGGGGGGACGCCCCTGAACCCCGCCTGCCCCTTTAGGAAGGGAGGAGGTGCCGATGGTCCTGGGCGGGGGGCTCAGCGAAGTGGCCCACAGCCTGCCCCCTGAAGCAGCCGGTTCTTGGAAGGGCGCGATGGGGAAGAAAACGTTTGGAACTGGACTTTCCTTCCGCGCCCGTGACTTAGTAGTAACTTGCGGGGGGGGGGATTGGAACAGCAATCGGAGGACGGGTTAAACGCTCCCCCCCCCCAGCTTCGTGCCACAGCCCTGATCCAAGTTGTCTTCCTTGATAGCAGCTGCTTTTAAGCCAGCAGGGAGTTGGGACCTCCTGTCGGTGCTCTCCGCATCGCATGTGCTTGTGCGAGACTCCTGCAAACCGACAGAGCCCTCCAGAGACTGAGCACAGGCTGCAGGCTGGTGAGCGCGGCCAGAAAGGGCCCTTTTATTTCCTGGCTGGCTTCATAGGCATCTGCAGGCTTGCCTTGCGCAGGCATTTGAGGGCTAGCAAGGGAGCAGCCCAAGGGATTGCCTCCTCGAAGCTCTTGGCTTGGGTACCAGCAGTGGAGAGGAGCTGGAGGATGCTGCCTGTGACTGCATCCGGAGACTGGTCCATCTAGCACGGAGACTGCATCCATCCCTTGGCTGGCCGGTGGGGTCCTTCCCAGTCCTTTCTGGAGCAGCCAGTGATGGAACCAGGACCGTCTGCTGGCAAAGAAGGGGCTCAACTGCTGAGTGACATCCAATTCCCGTAGTGCAATCCTAACCCACTTTCCAGCACTGACGTAGCTGTGCCAATGGGGCATGTGCTGTGTCCTGCAGCTTGGGGGCAGTCACAGAGGCCTCCTCAAGGTAAGGGAATGTTTGTTCCCTTACCTCAGAGGTGCATTGCCCCTATCTTGGAGCTGAAAAGTTGGTAAGGATTGAGCCCCAAATCTTAAAATCAGCAGCTCTAAAACAGTGGACAGTTTCAGGCATAACAAAATATCATTTGAAAGTAGCATATCATTGGATATAGGAACCCCCCCCCCAAAAAAAAATCTGTTTCTGTGATACTTTGTGGCACCCCTCCTTCATTTTTGGTTGAAAGCTTCCACAGCAGTCCGTGCATTTGTGGTTTTCCCTTGGGTCCAGTGAGAGTCTTGCTTGAGCACCTGAACAAGATTTGCAGTGATAAGCAAAAGAAGGTGCTTTCTGCAGCTGTGCAGGTGAGCCACGATCTCCCTCTGGAGTGTGCTTTTTCCCACTGCTTTGTTTGACAAATGCAAAATGTGCAGCTTCCCCGCATTTGTGGCGTTTCTGTAGCACTGTCAACATATCTGGTGCTTATTTTTCTTTCCTGAAACTACTTCTGTCCTGCTTTTCCACCCTGCAAGAATCTGCAGGACAGCTCACAACATAATTGAGAAACAAACTACAGGCATGTCCCGGTATCTGCGGGGGGATTGGTTCCTGGGCATCCTGTGGCTACCTGAAACTGTGGATAAGAGGGATAAGACTATGTCCTGCTAGTGGACTTCCCAGAGGCATTTGGGTGGCTGCACTGGGAAGGAAGATGCGGCACTGGATAGTCGCAAAGAGACATGAAAGATGGGAAACAATTTTTGAGGGGGTCCAAGACTGTGTCTTTTTTCTATGATCAGCGCCAGAAATCTTCGGTCTCCTCTACTAAGTGAGTACAGTACTTGCCAAAACAATTAGTGTGTGCTTGTGGGAGGATTTTTACATGGAAATGACCCTCTCAAATGAGGTCAACCTGGGCATGTTTCTCTTCTCTGTAATCTGGTCTAGTGGCAGAATTTGCAAGCAGTCAGCTCAGAGTGCCTCTGGAATGAATTCCGGGGGAGGGGGCCGCTGCCTGTGACAGCAGAAACAACAGAGCTGTGTGCATTTTGCAACTGCCTGACATAGGATCTGTTCCCTCCCACAACAGTTCATGCCACCAAATATTTATTGGTCTTTAATGTGACAGTTCACGTCACGAAATATGCGTCAGTCTTTAACATGTCACAGGCCTCCTTTTCTGTTTGTTTCTGTTCGGACTGTATTTGTGATTACGCTTGTATTGCTCTTAAATCTGCACCAGCTCCTTGGTACTGGATAGATCAAGCTTCTAGTCCCTGATGCTCGCCACCTCTTGGATATTGTCTCCTGTCTTGTCTCTCCCAACCTCAGCCTAGAAGTGACTTGAGAGTTCTGTAATTGGAGCATCCAGTGCACTTTTTGTTGTGGTGGTTCAGCCAGAAGCTGGGGGCTGGGTGGTGGTGGTTTGGATTCAGGGTGCAATCCTAATCTGGAGTTAGGCTGGCACAAAGGATCCCGGCGTAAAGTATGTTTGGACCACTTTTGGAGTCAGAGAGGCCAGCACACAGACGTGCACCATCCTCCCTGACTCCGAGAGTGGTCCATACGTGCTTTGCGGTGGCCCAGGTGCTGGCCAAACTTTGCTGGCCTAATTGTGCCAGCCTAACTCCAGGTTAAGATTGCATTTACAGCCCGTTCCCCAAGCCATTAAGAGCTCCTGGCAACTTGGCTGTGTGTGAGCTGCATCTTCATTTTCTTCCCCAGCTCCCTTCTGGGCATCAAGCAGCCTCTTCCATCACCTCTGCTCGACTTGCTCGGTCCCTCCCCGCTTTTCAGTTCCTTCGCAAGGAAAGCTGGTCCTGCATGCCCCTGGCCTTCCCTTTGCAGCCTTGCCCTTCGCCTCACTCCTGCTCTCTTGCCCAGCCCTGCCTTCTCTGTCCTGGTCTGTTCGTTGCACCATGCAGGAAGCAGATGTCTAATGTTCTGCTATTCATGCTGCACCGCTGTGTCCGAGTTGCTGCCCTGCGTGGGTTTTTCTTCCCTGGTCATGGGGTCACATTGTAATGTTGGCGATGGCGATTGTGCCTGGAGTGACTGCGGGCCCGGCATTGGCTGCTTTTAGGCCACTCTAGATAGGCTGAAGCTGCTTTCCAATAGCTTGCGTCAAGAGTGGGAAGAGATCCCCTGGTTGATTTGCGGGGCATTTCAAGGCCTTCTGAAAAGTTCAAGGGACTCCATGTGGGCTGATCTTATGCAAGTCGCTTCTCTCTCTCAGCCTCAGTGCTTCTTTTCTGTAGTTTGAATTGTTTGCCTTCAGCTGGGTCCTTCTGCAGCTGTGTTGGCCTGTCCTGCAGGGTGCTGTGTGAGAATCGCTGTTCTGCAGCAATTCCAATATAGATCAGCCCTTGCCTGGGCAGGGAATCCCAGTGTACAGCTTGTGGGGTGCAGGAGGTGGTTGGCTCTGCTCCCTGAACTGTCCTCCTGGCTTTGTTCCCAGCCCTGCCATGGTTTGTTTTTGGGTCCAGTTAGTGGACATCAGGGCCCTAGAGAGAAGCTAAGTTGCTCCTGAAGCCTGCGCACCTCTGGTCTGCAGTGTGGCATTGACTATATCCCCTCATTAATGAGGGCACAATCCTAATCTGGAGTTAGTCCGGCACAGTTAGGCCAGCAAAGTTGGGCTGGCACAAGGGCCACTGTAAAGTGCGTTTGGACCACTCTCGGAGTCAGGGGGGATGGCACACGTCTGTGCACCGGCCTCTCTGACTCCAAGAGTGTTCCAAACCTACTTTACGGTGGCCTTTGTGCCGGCCAAACTTTGCTGGCCTAACTGTGCCCTCCTAACTCCAGGTTAGGATTGTGCTCTGAGTTGTTGGATTACAGGTGGGACCGTGGTATCTGCTGAGGTTTCTTTCTGGAACTCCCTGCTGATACCAAAAAATGTGTTAAGTATAAGCAATTAAAACAAAACACCAGTCAGGCAGTTAGAACTGCTATTTTGCAGCTTGCGTCGATAAAAACAACCGCCTCTCCTAGCCCTTGCTCACTGAAGAATGGAATGAGAAAGTGATTTCTGCATTCTGTTGTTCAGCAAGCCAGGGCAAGGGAGGAAGTCCCTTTTCTCAGAGCGAGCTGCAAAGCAGCAGTGCTAATTGACTCCCTAGAAAAGCAGGTTTTTAGAATCGGGATTGTAAAGGGACGTATTTTTTCCCCTTCTCCAGGGATCCGCAAGGTCCTTCTTATCTGCAGAGTTGAGTCTAATCTGTGTATCAGAAACCAGTGTACAAAACGTTTGGACCTGTATTTCTTCCACCTTCTGCCTGCTGATGGTGTTTGAGCAGAGAGGGGCTGTTCACCCGTTATGGGTGCGATGAAAAAGCCGACTGCTAGATTCATTCAGGAGAAGGTGTACAAATATTTGCAAGTAGGCATCCGGCGGGTTCAGATTCCTGAGCTGCGTCAGACAATGGCACGTTTCGTTTACCCAAGTGTGTGTTAATTCTAATTGCTTGGTGTGCACACCCCAAGCACTTTTCCTTTTCCAATGGCATTGGACATATTAATGGTTCCTTTGCTGCTGGTGGTTGAATGAAGGTCAGAGGAAAAAATACAAAAAACAAAACAAAAACAAAAACCAGGCTTAGAAGCCTTTTGCCTCTCAAAGAATTGTACTAGGACTAAAAGCGCATGATCGGTTGATGCTTTCAATTAAAACTATTCATCCTGCGCTCATAATTATTCCTCTGAATATACTGGGAATAAGAGACGCCAGAGAACAGTTGTCTGCTGCCAGGCTTGTGGGCTTCCCGAAGAACCCCTTGTGAGGCATTGTGAGAAATGGGGTGCTGGCCTAGTTGGGGTCCTGTAATGTTCCCCCAGATGGCTGCTTTGATTTTGATTTGAGGGAGGCACAAGATTGAAAGAGGACATTTAATTGTTTCGAAAGCTTTGCTGAACGTTTGTTGGGCATACCTAGTTTTGCAACCAAGTTTTCACAGCACCAAGTTTTGCAACCAGCCACTCCCCCTCGTCTTCCCAGTGGATAGAGCAAAACAGAGGCTATGTTGGCTGCAAATGGGTCTGCAGAGGAGGGGGGGCTTCTTGCAAAACCTAATGTTGTGGTCTCCACCGAGGTGCTTCCCTTCAGTTACGATGGTCACGTCCCTGTTCCCGAACTGCAGGGAAGCAGGAATATAAATTTATCTCCCAAGAAAACACTGTGCAGAAAAATACAGGGGATATTTCAGGAATATAGGGTCAGCATTAGGGTGAGCCTCAGCCTTGTCAGAGCATTATTACAGAGAACTTTCCAGTGGTAGATTTCTGTTTTTTGCACTGGGCCACAAAATGTGTTGCTTGAGGAAAGGCAAGTTGGAGATGCAGAGGCTGAAGGTAACAGCAAATGATGGATGGCCACGCTGGTATTTGCTGCTTTCCAAGCATGCAGTTTTTTTCCTCTCCAGCTGGTGGGGAAGATCTGAGAATCCCAGAGCAGGCAGGGCGGTGGATTGTTCTCTATTAGACAAATCAGCACTTTGGTCTACTGTACAGTGGCCACTTCCGCCCCTGGGTTTTTTGTCCGTCAGAAAAGACGAGCAAGCTGGAAGGTTTGCTCACTCCCCCAAGGAAGACTTGAGATGTTCAAAGTGCATTGGGATGGGATGGGGGTTGGTGTGGCAGTATGTCATCCAGATTGACCTGCCCTGTGTTCTGCTGAGGGCTGCTTCCTATTTTTTCCTTGCTGCCATCGTGTGAGGTTGGGAGATGGAGGCTGGCCCAGAGTTGGCCAGTGAGCATCACGGCTAAGTGAAGATTTGGACCTCGTCTACTCCACCATGCTGGCAAAGCACAGAATGGTTCATTTGGCAGCAATTACTTATTCACTGAAACTTTGAGCTGCCCCTTCAAATTGTTTATAATGGATTCCAGTTTTGGCAAACCTGAATCACTTTAGACTCCAGGCTTGTGTACTTTGATGCTCTTGCATTTGGGAAAAAAAAATCCCTGCACATAGAAAACCAGTGTGTCAAGGAAAAGGTGAAGGTTCCATTTTTCTCCTCAAGATGCTAGGTCTCTCTGCATAGGCAGTCTTATGAATGGACTATTGTTGAGCCCTGTGAGCCCAAACCAGCAGCTAAAGCAGTGGTTCCCAAACTTTTTCGACTGGCAGCTCCCTTGTTCTCCAGGGGCCATTATTAGGGGTACAATTCTATATGTTTTATAGGGCAGCAGGTTCTTAGACTGTGCAGCTCCCCAGGTTGGCTTCTGCCTCTCCCCGGGGAGTCACGGCTCACAGTTTGGGAACCACTGGGCTGTGAGCAGCTCAGACATGGATTCACCCCTTCGGTATAAGCTACATCAAAATGACTATAGTCTGAGGGACAGGAAGCCAGAGAAGCAGGCTGAAATTCTTCTATTCTCCTTTGTCGGCTTGTCTTGAAATGGATTTGTCTACTTCTTAATAATTTTAAATTGGTTTGAACATAACACAAAATATTCCTATGGAGCAGGAATATGCATAATATCATTTCTTTACCCGGTGGGTAATTAGTCTGTGGAACTCCTTGTCACAAGATGTGGTGTTGGCATCTGGCCTGGATTCCTTTAAAAGGGGATTGGACAATTTTCTAGAAGTTACTTGGTGCATTAGAACAGATATAATTTTCAGTCACTACATCTTTTTCATCTCTGTATTCATCTTTGCAATCCATCAGATTTTCTTTAAAACATAAGCCTTGCTGGATCAGGCCAAAGGCCTATCTAGTCTGTCTTCCTGTATCTCATAGTAGCTCATCAGATTCCCGAGGGAGCACAAACAAGATACCTGCTTCCTGTTGCCACTCCCTTGCACCTGGCTTTCTGAGGTAGCCGATGACCTCTAAAACCAAGAGGTTGCATACCCTCATTACATCGCCTGTAACCTGTGATGGACCTTTTGTTTTAGAAAATTGTCCAATCCCCTTTTAAAGGCATCCAGGCCAGATGCCATCACCACATCCTGTAGCAAGGAGTTCCACAGACTAATTACCTGCTGAGTAAAGAAATATTTTGTCTGTTCTAACTCTCCCAACATACAACTTTAGTGGATGCCCCCTAATTTTGGGGTTGTGAGAGAGGGAAAACAACTCTCTCTTGTTGTGAGAGAGGGAAAAGAACACCTGTCTGTCCACCCTATCCACCCCCTGCATAATTTTGTATGTCTCAATCATGTCCCCCTTCAAGTGCCTTTTTTCTAGACTGAAGGGCCCCAAATGCTGTACCACACTTGCTATTGCATTTGTGCACCTTTACCCCTTGTTAGCCAGGCGTCTCCTTCCCTGCTCCCACTGTCTAAATTTAAAATTGTAAGTTCCATGGGGCAGAGACCTGCCTCTTGTTCATATTATTCTGTAAAATGCCCTGTATGCTGATGGGATTCTGGCTGTCCCCGTAGATAACACTGTGAATTCAAAAATCTTGAGCTATGCAAAGCGTTGGGTTCTTGATGGCTGGGGTCTAGGAGCTTGTTGAACTACCACTTCAACAGTGCACCCCTTTTACTTGCTTTCCAACAAGTGATTGCCATGGATTTCTGAGGGGAAAATCAGTTGTTGCTCTGGTTACATCAGGATCTTCAAGTGCAAACCTACACTAGTCCTCTAGGACCCTGCAGGGGTGCAAAAAGTCTCTGTATGCTGCTACGATACACCTTGCAAGTGCATGCACAAAATAACACACATGCCTCTTGCCGAAATAATATTGAGAGTCCAGCCGGAAGCCAGCACTTACATGTCTTCAGGGGGTGAAAGTAATGGGTAATTAAGAGTCTCTTTAACTCTCGCAGGGCACAGAGGCACAACTAATATTTGAAAGTCAAATGTGGATAAATTGAAATTGGCAGTAATGACCGGGGTGTTCATTAACCGTGAGCGTTCACCACCTGTGAGAGCGGATTCTGCTATTTCCAAGGCAACTCCTGAAATGCTCCCCAGGAAGGTGCAATCAGCTGAGCGCCAGGTAGGGAGACATTGATGGAGCAGCTCTGACTTCAAGCTCCGATGGATTAAATCAGTGCAATTAGTCAGCTGAATTTGAAATGCAATTAAAAACCTTCTCTTGAAGAATTGCTACAGCTAATGACATGCAAAATTCTAGACGGGTTGCTTCCCAAACCTCTGAATTGAATCTGCTTTTCTTACACCCAATATATTTTAGTGTTTAAGTGTTGCTTATTTATATCCTTCCAATGAGCTCGGAGCTACATGCCTGGTTCTACGTACACTGTATCCTTACAAAAAACCCTTGAGGTAGGTGAGAGAGGCCTGCCAAGCGATCATCAAGGGAGCTTAATGTCAGAATGGGGGTTTGAACCACAACTTCCTCACCACTCTAACCATTATACCATACTGCCTGTAGAAATAGTATTTCTGGCTCCTGGGGCACACCCCCTTTGTTTCTTCTTGAGTCACTGGTCTGGGTGCGCCTTCAGATGGAAAGGAGGCCAGCTCAAAGCAATGACTCAGGCAGAACTGCAATGGGCAGCCTCATCTGAGGTTGGGTATTCCTGTTGGCACTCTGTAACAGCAATAATTACCCATCCACCCTGTGCAAGCTGATTGGAAAGAAGCCTGTCAACCTAGAATAGTACATCAGCAGAGGTGCAACAGGCACCCTTCTCTGTGGGTGGGTACCTCAGGTTCACAAGCCCCTTTTAATTAGCTCTTTAACAGAACACTTTTCTTTGAGTGCACACTCCAGGAAATGGTTTGGGACCATTAAAATACCCGCTGCTGTGCAGACCATGGATGCACCAACGCCCTCCTTCCTGTACCAGATTTGATGGAGCACCAAATAGGACCTCTCACCAAATAGGACCTCTCACCAATAGAATTCTCACCTTCCTAACCAAACCTAGCAGAGAGTTTGCCCTCCGAGATGAAATTTTTGATAGCGTTGCTGCTGATTAGAAGAACTGCATGCAGCTGAAGCTGCCAAGATCTCCACTTTAAGCTTGGATCATCCACACAACTGATAAGTCTTGAACTTCTTTGCCACCCCCCGATAGGCAACACTTCTGCTATAGTTCACATAGGTGTTGCCTTGCAGAGTAACACACATGGAAGAGAAGTCGCTGTTCCAAGAAGGTTTTAGGCCAGTGAGGACAACAACCCCCCCCCCTTGCTCAGACAGCCAGAGGGCTCCTTCAGGACTGCCTCTGCTTTCCGAGTCTTCATGGAGCCTCGTCCCTCTCGAGAATGCTTTTGTAAGGGGTGGGGACAGACATGTCATGTAGCAGGTACGTGGGGTTACACGAGTACCCATTCCTAGGATTAGGGCTGGCCCCGCCCATTTGCCCGCCCACTCGTCGACTTCGTTGGCGCTCTGCTCCGCCCCCTGCAATGTTTGAATTGCCTGCACGTTTGAGTTGCCTGCACGTTCTCAGAGCCAGGCAGGCAGGCAGTGGAGCGAGGGAGACTGACGGCGGCAGCAGCGTGAGCAGGAGGAGGCGCGGCGGTTCCTGGGGGCGGTTCCTGGGTTCCGGCTATGACCTCACTTCCGGTGGGCGGGCCCCGACACAAGTGCCAATCGAAAGTGAGTACCTGTTGCTAAATCATTTAGATGCCATTACTGGGGGAGCTGGCTTTAAGAATAAATTGGAGGCTTTCAGGAAATGGGACTCTGTGATTCACCGCATGTTTCCGCTTTGGTCAAATGCGGCGTCACACCGAGCGGTGATGGTGAGCAGGTCTTGTGCCCAGGAGCTCCTCCACGGTCAGCCTGGCTGTGGGGCTGTTGCCCGCCTGTGTTCCCCCCCCACCTCCCCTGCTGCTGCCTCCCTCCCCCCTGGATTGGACAAGGAGGGGCACGGAATGGGAGAGGAAGTGTGGGCTGCTCTAGCCCCCCCTTCCATGCCATTCCCCCCTTTTCCAATCCAGGGGGTGGGCGAAACAGAGAGTGGCACATCGTCTGGTAAGGCGGACAGGTGGACCCAAAGAGAGCTTGCCTGGGGGCTTCCCTCCATATGAAGTGCTGCTGCTGGCAGCCCACTCTCTGGCACAGCGTGACCCCCCCCCCCCAGTGGTGTCATCCAAATGATTTAGGAACAGGTACTCACTTTTGATTGGCACTTGTCGGGGTCCGCCCACCAGAAGTGATGTCATAAGCCGGAAGTGATGTCATGATTGTTGACATGGATGTGATCATGTTTGTAATAACTTCAGCTTGTGGTTAGTGTTGATTTAACTTCTATTGCTTTGCTTTCTAGGGATGTGTATATACATATTTTGCTTCAACTGTTCGCTGGTTAAATAGCAGGGGCCAGCTTCGAGTGGGCGGGGCCAGCTCAACTTCTAGGAACCAGTACTCGCGTAGTGGTGCGTAGTGGGTGCATGACATCACTGACACCCCCCCCTCCAGGCACAGGACCCAGTTTGACCAGAAAGGTGAGCCGTTGCTTGCCTTATTTGTGAGTTCTTTGAAATGGTAAACTTGGATTTGCGGAGAACCCAGCAGGCGGTTCGGAAATTGGCGTGTGTGAGAGGAGGAAGGAGTGAGCGGGCCTGAGCATCCTTGATGTAGTGCTGGGCTGTGGCCCGGTGCTGCATCCGCGTGTGGGCTGGTGCGTGTGCTGTGATGTCGTTCAGGGGGAACGGACCAGAACGGGCGTTCCGGATCCTAACGGGCTCCGTGGCTGGTTCCAGGTTCCCGACAAGCGCCAATCAAAAGTGAGTTCCTGTTCCTAAATAATTTGAATGACACCACTGTGCATGTGCACGCATGTGCGCACACAGCCCTCCTTTTGCATGCCCCGGCAGTGGCATGTGCCCCTGCTGCCACTCATTCAAGGCACCTTTGCTCCGTTGTGCCTGGGTGATGAACTGGGTGGGGAGGGACTGGCTTTTGGCCCCTACACACCTGACTGTTCCATGCCAGACAGAGCAAGGAGTTCCTCTTCCAGGTTTCTTGGTCACGCCAGCATGGTTGATGAGACGGCGGTTTTGGAAACCGGATTGGTTAATATATTACCAGGCTGCAGCTTTAAACTGGATTAAGAAATGGGCATACCCTATGGATAAAAGATCATGGCTGGTTTTTGAAAGGGGGGCTATGGAACGATGGCGGTGCTTCCACCATGTCTTCTGGACTCCTCGCTGCCAGCCCTGTGCTTCAGGTTGTCAGCCTGTGGGGCACGTGGCCGTGGGCTTGGTGGTGGCCCAGACACAATGCTGAGCTGCGGACTTCAGCAGAGTCTGTTAGTAGCCGGGGCGTATTGGCAGAGTTGTAAATACTGGCCTGTTCTAAGCCTGCAGGCGCAGAGTTGGCTGGTTGGTTCAAATCAATACAGCATATGAAGTTAAGGTCTGCTTTCCGTTCATGTGCAGCTGATGCTCCCTGCATACTGCTGAGCCCCAGTGGAGCAGGGGCAGCAGAAGCCAAGCCAGGGAGATTTTCCCCTCTTGTTGAGGTTCAGGAAAAGCAAGTGTTCCTTTAGCCACCTGTCTCTCTGCCAGCTTTTCTCTCTTGCTGGCCAAACCCCAGTGGCCTTGCGAGCCACGTGTGGGTCTTTCATAACATGTGGCTCGGGGGAAAAGGCAGCATGACAATCAATGTACAGTAAAAGGTAAATAAGAAATGTTCAAGCTTTATAATTATTTACCGAGTGTAAAGTTAAGAGTCCACTGGATTAAAACACAAATTTAATGTTCCTGGTGAGAAAATGTATTTATTAAAATGCTTCTTAAATATTGTGGCTCTCCAGCATCTCTCTTGCGGCTTTCAAACCTCTGAGGTTTATTGGACGTGGCTCTTAAAAGCAAGTTTGGCCATGCCTGGCAGTGGCGTAGCTGGAGGTTGTGTCGCCCAGGAACACTTTCCAGGGCTACCCCCTGCCCCCTCTGAACTGCACTCGGGTTGCACCTCCCCAGACCTCAGAACACCTTCTAAGGCCTTTGAGAGGACTTAAAAGATCACTGTGCTTTAAAGACCTTCGAAGACCTTCTGAGGCGAGGGGGGGGGAAGCCTCCCTGGGACTAAGACGGCCTTCGAAGGCCTTAAAACGACACTTCCGTTTTTCCCAAGACCCGGAAGTGACCTTTTAAAGCCTCCCAAAGGCCTTAGGAGGCTGTGTGTCTGAGGCCTGGGCCTCAGAACACCCTCCAGACATAACCAGAATGCGGCTCTGGTTGCTTTTAGAGGGGGAGGTCCAAAGTGGGGGGCAACAGGCCACCGCCAAAAGTGCCATCTGGGGTCATGTGAGCCTCCTCAGCTTCCTTTTGACCTTCAGTGTTCCTAAGCTTCTCCAGAGTCCTCGCACTCGTTCCCCAACACCCAGCGATGGGATTAACAAACGACCTGGGGGAACGCTGGGCGGGACGTACTTGTAATTGGAAGCCCATGATTGGCAGCCCGCGCGCTTGGCAGCCTGTCTGTTCCACCCTGCCGCTGTCCCCGCTGGCCGCGCGGGCTGGGCCCGCTGCCCCCGGTTGGCACGCCCCACCGCTGCGTGCCCGGGCACCCGGGGGGGCCCCCAGGTGAGCAGGCACCCCCTCCGAGGCCTGGGCAGCCCGCACAGCGGTGGGGAAGGCGGTGGGGCGGAACTGACGGCCAGCCAATCGTGCGGGAGTTCCACATACGTCCCGCCCAAGGTTCCCCCAGGTCGTTTGATAATCCCATCGCTGCCAACGTCTTTCTCCTCAATCCTCCTCTCCTTTTTGGGTCCCTCCTACTCCTACTTTGTCTGCTGGCCTCTGAGCTCCCTGTCCAGTTGCTTCCTGACATCCCCGGGAACTCGTGGCAGTTCTCAGTCCTCTCTTGTGCGAGGTTTTAATCCCAGCCACGGTAACACTTCCCCTTTCCCCACAGATGCTGGACTGCGAACGGTTTCATTCCCCGAGTAACTGAACATCTCTGTGCGCCAAGCCACACGCCCCAGCATAAAAAAAGCTTGGAGGTCGTCTGCTGCAGTTCAGCATAGAGACAGAGGGCTGTGTCCATCCTGCAGTTCCGTAATGGCTTCCTGCTTGTGCAGCAATTCCTATGGGACGTAGAATTAAATATTTTTTAGATTGTGAGCCTTTTGGGGACAAGGAACCATTCATTCGTTTAGCCCTGTAAACCACTTCGCAAACTACGTTTTGTTGAAAAGCCGTATACAGTCCTACCTCGATATCTGCAAGGGTACAGACATCCGTCACTATTTAAATGCCTTTAAAATGGGGCTGGGGGGAGAGCCAAAATTGTATTTCTTACCTACTTTGAGGTTTAGAAACTCAAGGGTTTTAAAGCAACGTTTTGATGGAAGTTGGACTTCTTAGGATCCAGAATTCACAAAAAAGGCAGCTGCTGTGTTTGTCCGGTGCAATCCCAGCGTTTGCCCTGCTCTGCTCCTGCAAGGTGTTTCCTAAACACCTCCAGCTCCCTGCACCGTATTTGATCTGCTTCCCCAGCACCCCTTGGGGTCTTTCAGTCTATATTCCTTTTCCTGGCAGCTTTATTTACCGTACTTATTCAGAAGATAAATATTCTACTTTTAAGCAAAGGCATTATTGAGGCAGCTTACGCAGCAAAGGAATAAGAAGAAGCAAATGGATCAAAAAATGGACCTAAACTATATGATCTGCCAGGGGAGCCGTGACTGAACTCCTGATTTCTTTTTTAAACCAAATGCGGGCAGTGGGGTCAAGGGTTAGAGCAGTGTTATTCAAACCGTGGGTCAGGACTCTTTTGATGGGTCACGACCTGATGTCAGGTGGGTCGTGGAAAGCTGGGAGCAGCCATCTTGGAAGCTGCAGGCCTTACTCTTGTTATATTCCTTTTGTGAGTGTTAACAGTCTGAATTTTCAAGTGACGTTTTTTATTTTTTATTTTGTTTTTAGTTCAGCACTTTTACATACTGTTTTGTCCTCATCTTGCTTTCTGTCAAGGATGTTTCATACTCTACTTGTGCAATTGCTGCAGTCCAAGAATGCCAATTTGCATTTCAGGGGTGTCATTTTATTATGTCACAATGACAGCATTTCCTGCTTGATGATGTCACTTCCTGCCGCAATGTCACTTCCAGATTAATGACATCGCTTCTGGTGGGTCCCAACCCAAGTGCCAATCTAAAAAGTGGGTCCTGGTCTAAAACGTTTGAATACCACTAGATTAGAGGATTCTCAACTCACTTCACTACTCTGTTTTCCTGATCTAAGTTGCCCCTCCCTGGCTGATATTTTCTTTGCCAGGAGAGAAAGGATGGAGAATGAATGGACAGAATAGAGGCACCCAAATAGCCCGCTTACAAAATCAGCAGCAGCCAATCTAAAAAACAGCACAGGGGGTGGTGGCAGCTGAACAGCTCCTTTGCGGCTTCCCGGATCAACTTGGCAGCCTTCTCTTCCCAGCTCCAGGTGCAAAATCCGGGATCCATGTCAGTCTCAGCTCTCCTGGAGGTCCCCTCCCACGAAGAGCCTCTGTGCTCTCTCTCGCTCTCTTTCTCTCTCTCTGATTTTCTCCAGTGAGAACTCTTTGTCTCCTCTGCCATACAATCAACCAGCTCAACTGGTTCTGGTAGCTTCTGGTGACCACAGCAGCAGAGCCCAAGCAGCTCTGGGAAGCGAGGTACTTTTCCCCTCTTACTGTTTCGTGCCCCAGATACGTTGGGTGTGAGAAAGATGCCTGTGGTCCACTGAGCCTCTTGTGGCCCGGTTGTTTGATGAGCCACAGCCATGGAATTTGGGCTCCCTGCAGGTGAACTGCTGGTCTTATTCACAAGGGTTGTGCAGCTCCTTGGCAGGACTCTTGGGGTGCAATCCTCACCTGGAGTCAGGCCAGCAAAGTTTGGCCGGCACAAGAGACGCCTTAAAGTATGTTTCGACCACTCCCGGAGTCAGAGAGGCCAGCGCACAGACATGCACCGTCCTCCTTGATTCCGAGGGGGGTCCAAATGTGCTTTAACGGTGTCCCTTGTTCCAGCCAAACGTGGATCGCCTAACTGTGCCGGCCTAACTCCAGGTGAGGATTGCGCCCTTAATACAGGCCTGTAGCCGGGCTGTTCTCTCAGCCTGAGGGGAGAGGGAAGACTGGGCTGTGCCGAAGAAGGCTGTGTCCAGTAAATTCACAGTGTCGAAATACAACATAGTTTCAGTCCAGAACTGAGGCCTTGCCCACCAGAGGCACCCCTACCTCAGATCACACCCTGGACAGCAGCAATTACCTGCAGTGGTGTCATCTAAATGGTTTAAGAACAGGTACTCACTTTTGATTGGCACGTGTCGGGACCCGCCCACCGGAAGTGACGTCATAAGCCGGAAGTGATGTCGTGGCAGGAAGGGACATGAAAAAAGCCCTTTTTGAGGCCTCAGACAATTTTAAACTGACCCAACAGTTGCAACAGTATTCCACAGCACCCCCAGAACATGTAAAGGAGGCCTGGCATCATGTTAAAGTGACCCAACAGTTCCAAAACCCCAGAGCAGCTCATTTTTCAGTGGCAAGGCAAGGCAAGGCTCCGCTCGCTGCCTGCCTGGCTCTGAGAACGTGCAGGCAACTCAAACGTGCAGGAAACTCAAACGTTGCAGGGGGTGGAGTTGACGAGTGGGCGGGTGAATGGGTGGGGCTAGCCGTAATCCTCGCGTACCCCCTGCATGACATCACTGCTTACCTGGACCTTGGCATCCTGGACCTTCCGAGGTGACATAATGATGTACAGTCAATCCTCTTTATCCGCTAGGGTTTGGTTCCTGGAAATCCTCGCAGGTAGCAAATTTGGAGATAATGAATCATTGATCCTATGGGATCAGTGGGGTTAGGTGCAAGGGGTACATTTTCTGCCTTCAGAGGAATCCAGCAGAGGCCCTCAGGAAGCCAGCAGAGTGCTGCAGGAAGTGCCAAAAGACCTCTGAGTGCTACAGAGACCTTCCAGAGGCTGCAGGGATCTTCAGAATGGCCCCAGCGACCAGCATGGATCCCTTAAGCATGGCCGGCATATTCTTCTGCCAGCCATTTTAAAGGGGTCGGCGCTGGTCGCAGATGCCATTCGGAAGGTCCCTGCAGCCTCTGGAAGGTCTCTGCAGTGTAGATAACAAGGACAGAGGTGTGGATAACAAGGAAAGTAGCAATTCTGCCCCTCGCAGATAAGGAAATTTGTAGATATTGAGGTTCCGTATAAAGAGGATTGACTGTAATCACATTGCCCCAACCTTCTGGGCTCTCGCAGCGATTTCAGTGCAGAAAGCCCACCTCCCTTAAGCAATCTTCAGGCTGCTTTCAGCCCAGGTGTAGCCTGCACTCACAGGTGAGAGATGAAAAGAGAATCAGTGAGGTGAGGGCGCACAGCAGCTGGGTCCAAAGTGAGCTGAAGATTGCCAAAGGGAGGCTTGGGGGATTTGGGGGTGCACCAACCTGAGCCTCTCGCCTGGGGGCAGCTGCCCTCCTGTCCCAGCCTAGTGATGCCACTTTCACTCGCACAATGAGGGGTGGAATGGACTGTACCACTTCAGGCCTTGGGGGGGGGGGTAATGAGGTTTGAATGCTCCTGAAAACAGTGAAACAGCTCAGTAGCTTGATCAGAACCCTCATATTACTATTATTAATATGTGTATACCACTGTTTATGCTAGCTTTCTGCTTGCAGGGAGGTGTTTTGGTTTTTACATGGGGAATATTCCTGGACTCTTAAGTGGCACCCTCCATTCTCCCGCCTCATTCTGCTGCCTGAGCAGATCCAGTGTGTGCTGCGAACCGGCCGGGCAGCCGTCGTGCTCAAATCTCCTCTTTGCCCTGGTGGCCTTTGGCAAGCCAGCCCACTCCTCCTGCTTGATCTGGTACTGCCTGACAGTGCTGCAAGGATTACAACAAGATTACGCCTGTAATAACATGGCAATTAAAGTGTTACGCCACAGAGCCTTCTGCTAAGGGCTGGAGCTCGACTCCCGTAGACTTTTTGTTCTTGTTCCTTTGAGGGTGCAATCTTAATCTGGAGCTAGGCACAAGGGACACTGTGAAGTATGTTTGGACCACTCTCGGAGTCAGAGAGCCCAGCACACAGACATGCACCATTCCCCCTGACTCTGAGAGTGGTCCAAACGGGCTTTACAGGGGCCCTTAATAATAGTAGTAGTAGTAGTAGTAGTAGTATTTATATACCACCTTTCTTTGGTCATTAGATTGCTCCTCTGACTTTAATTCAAGGCGGTTTACATAGGCAGGCTTTATTTCTTTAAACCCGCGAGGGGATTTTACAAATTACAAAGAAGTTCTGTCTTTCAAGAACTACAACAACATACAGATGGAACTTCCGTGGTCTAGTCCTTCTTTCTGGCTGCATGCTTGCCTTCCTGCTGGCTAATAGACGGCTTCTCTGCCCCCACCAAAGAAACAGCTGGCCCAGCACAACTCCTCTCTCACAGGCAGCTGGAGACAGCCCAGCTCTTATCAGTTGCAATTCTCAAGGTCTGCCGCTCACGGAAGCTTCCGGTGTTATCGAACTGGCGACCTTCGGATCTTATCTTCAGGCAAACGGAGGCTTTAACCTTCTTGACTAAACCTCCTGCCCAGTGGTGTCATTCAAATGATTTAGGAACAGGAACTCACTATTGAGTTCAAATTCAAATGTTAAAAAAAAAACAACAACCCTGGAAGCAGCCACGGAGCCCGTTAGGATCCGGAACGCCCGTTCTGGTCCGTTCCCCCTGAATGACATCACTGCCTTCTCCCCAGTGGGCTGCAGACTCACCAGAGCGGCTGCTGACTCCACGTGTGTGGCTGGAGGGAGCGAGGAAGGGGGCTGTGCAGGACGGGACTTCCCCACTGCAGCCCTTCCCCCTTCGCCCCCCTAGGAATCCGGAGTCGCTCCCTTTAACCCTGTGAGTGCCGGCCAACCAAGAAGAAAATCTCTTTGCAGAGGAATTGGGAGGGGGGAGGAGGGAGAGTGAAGTGGGTGGAGTCAGCCCTAATTTTAACTAGTGGAACTGAGTTCCCCCGCGTGCCCCCTGCATGACATCACTGCTCCTGCCAAACCTTATGCCGGCCAAACTTTGCTGGCCTAACTGTGCCGGCCTCACTCCAGGTTAGGCTTGCACCCTGAACTGCGGTGGAGTTGTGTTCTGCCCGTTCATACAGCCACCTGGAGGTGGCTGCATGGGCAGCCAATTGTGATGGTTTGAGCAGATGGCAGCTGCAGGATTCCTCCCACCCCGAGTCTCCCATTGCCGCCTCCCTCCAACCTGCTGATCCATCTAAGGGGGACCTGCTTTGTGCCTCTCACATACTGCCTCAAAACCTGGAAGTGCAGACTTTTGGTTTCAAGGCAGCCTGCTGGATGTCTCCGTGTGAGTGTTTGGGACTTCTTAGAAGAGGCAATGGCCCTAAGATGGCTCCTGGCGGCATTTCCTGTTGCTTCGTCACTGGTTCTGCCCTATGATAAAGAAGGCAATCAAGAAGGAATAAGAGCTATTCCTCGTGAAAATCAGGGCCCTGTGCAGAAGTGTATGTTGCATGTTTTGGAACATCACAAAGCATTATATAAATGCAGTTGCCTTATGCTCAATTGCATTAAGCCCAGCGCTGGATTTAGACTTGGTGAGGCCCTAAGCTTGGAGGCCTCTTGTTTGCAAATTGCACCAAAATGTGTTGCACAAGCCATTTTTAAAAGGGGTGTGTGTGCGTGCACGTGTGCGCGTGCTTGCGTGTGTGCATGTGCATGCATTTGCGCACTGACACACATCGAGCACATGTAACGTATTTAAAGCCCCCCTGCAGATGGTGAGAAGCCCAAATCTGGCCCTGGCTGTGCTGCTGGTGGGAGTGGCTTGCTGGGGCGGACGGTGCTTGTATTGTGCTTCCGGAGCTGTTCTGCTTTCAAGCTGGCAATAAATTAGCGCTTCCAGAGGGTGTTTGAAGGTTCAGGGCTTTCCCCAGACCTGCTCCTTCATCAGAGGCTTGACCCGGCTCTGCCCTCTGAAGCGCTCGGAAGAGACGGCGCAACCAGAGGAACAACCAACGCTGCCAACTCCTCCTCGTGGCTCTGCAGCCCGTGCTTGTGGGTGTGTTTGTCTGTTGTTAGCTTTTGAAATGATGGCGCTTCTTACTCTTTCTTATGCGTTGTGCATGTGATGATGGAGCCTTGTAGGCCGCCTTGGGCACTTGCTTTGGCATGGGAACGTTGGGGTAGAATTGTCCCAATAAATACATAGTCATCCAGATGAGCACCAGGTGAGTCCACAGATGCAGGGGCGGACCTAGTCAAAATGGCGCCTGGGGCACCCAATAGAAGTGCGCCCCCATTGGAGCCCAGGTCTACCCACCAGAAGAAGCCCTGGGTAGACCTGGGCTCCCCTCGAGGGAGCCCAGGTCTACCCATTGGGACCAGCTGTGAGTAGACCTGGGCTCCCCTCGAAGGAGCCCAGGTCTACCCATTAGAAACGGCCACGGGTAGACCTGGGCTCCCCTTGAGGGAGCCCTGGTCTACCCATTAGAAATGGCCGCGAGTAGACCTGAGCTCCTTTGAAGGGAGCCCAGGTCTACTCGCAGCTGGTCCCAATGGGTAGACCTGGACTCCGGAGCCCAAGTCTACCCACACAATGTTGCGGGGGCCACTGGCGCCCCCCTAGATGGCCCCAAGACGGTGCCCAGGGCTCTTGCCCCCCTGCCACCCCCTAGATCCGCCACTGCACAGGTGAGAGGCTCCTCCACTCCCCAGGCACCCCCTGCCTCATCTCAGGCAATGAGGGGGCCTGGAGGAGGGTCTCCCAAGGGTCCATACTGGCAGTCTCGTGCTGGAGGAGGTGACTGTTCTGGTCCCCAGGCCCTGCTTGCCTTGGGCTTGAAGAGTAAGCAGCAGCCCCTTGAGCTGTGCTCAGAAAGAGGAGTGATGGAACTCGGCCCTGGAGGGTGCGCTCAGATACCTTACGGACAGTCCTTATGATCTTTATTGAAAGTGGCCCCAATGAACTGGGCAGCAGATTTTAAATGGATACAGAGATATGTTTTAACGCAATACATCAGTGGTTCTTAAACCTTTTAGACCGGGACCCACTTTTTAGAACGGCACTCATGTTGGGACGCACCGGAAGTGATGTCATTAACCTGGAAGTGATGTTGTGGCTGGAAGTGACATCATCCAGCAGACAGTACTGAGGATGTGCCATAATTCAATGACACTCCTAGAATGCAATCTGGCATTCTTGGAATGAAGCAAATGCAAAACAGTGAAACATCCCTGACAGAAAGCAAGATTAGGACAAAACATTATGTAAAAGAACGGAACTAAAAACAAAATAAAAAAATCACTTGAAAATTCAGACTTTTTACGCTCACGGAAGAAATACAAGAATAAAGTCGGAAGTTTCCAAGATGGCTGCTCTCAACTTTCCCTGACTCACCTGACATCAGGTTGAGACCCACCAAGTGGGTCCCACCCCACAGTTTGAATAACCCCAGCGGTGTCATGCAGCCGGAACGCTGGGCGGGAGGAACGGGTGAGCGGCAGCCCGCCTGTTGTGTTCCGGTCCGTTTCGCCATCTTCCCCGCCCCCGCGAAACGGACCGTAACATAACGGGTGGGCTGCCGCTCACCCGTTCCTCCCGCCCACCGTTCTGGCTGCATGACGCCGCTGAATAACACTGCAGTACATACAGACTCTGCAGGTGGCAATTGCTGTCTCAGAATCCTTCTGTCGCCTCCCTTTTGGAGCGGAGGAAATGCCTCTTCCAGGACTGTTCCTGCTACAGGATGGTGCTTTCATTTTCAAACTATTACTTTAAAGATTTTGCAGATAGACATCAATTTAATTGACCAGGATTTCTTAAATAGGTGGCAGCCCTCATTAATACTCCTGCGGCCATGTCAGTTGCATTTGGCTCTGTGCACCACAAGCACAGCAAACAAAAAACACAAGAGGACAAATCAGATTAATTTGATGGTGACGTCATTGTCCCAAGGAGTTGACTCAGTTCAAAGTTCATGGCCGTACGAGGCTTACAAAACAAAAAAGGCAATTGCAAGAACCTCTCTTGTGTCCTTCTGGCTCTTTTAAAATTTTAATTGCCATCAAAGGCTTTTTTTTTTTAAGTTCAGCAGTTCAAAAAGTGTCTAAAGTGGAGGCAGCTGCAGAGAGTTGCCGACAACCTGAGCCATTCTTCATGCACACTTTGTTGTGTCCTGCATCAGCAAAATGAGGGTTGGACTGGCCAGAACTTGTCTCTTCATTAATCACAAAGGGAGCCTGGCCAGCAGAAAGTCGAACCCAGTTTGGCAGCTTCCTCTGGAGATGGAGATAGTTTGTGCTTGCAGGAACTGCATGTCAGAGCACGTTCCTGTGTGTGCCTACTTAGAAGTGAGTAGCGTTGTGTTCAATGGGGCTTACTCCCCTGTAGGCATGCTTACAATTGCAATCTAAATGCATTTATTCCTTGCCGTGAGTTGCTAATATAAACATAAGAACATAAAAAGAGCCCTGCTGGATCAGGCCAAGGCCCGTCTAGTCCAGCTTCCTGTATCTCACAGCGGCCCCACCAGATGCCCCAAGGAGGCATGAGACAACAAGATGCTTGGATCCTGTTGCCACTGCCTTGCACCCGGTACTCTGAAGTAGCCTACTACTAATGTAAGGAGGTTACAACCCACCATTGCCTACAGCCCACGATGGACTTTTCTTCCAGAAATCCGTCCAATCCCCTCTTAAAGGCATCAAGACCAGATGCCATCACCACCTCCTGTGGCAAAGAGTTCCACAGATTAACTACCCGCTAGGTAAAAAAGTACTTCCTTTTATCTGTTTTAACTCTCCCAACCCTCAGTTTTAGCGGATGCCCCCTGGTTCTGGTGTTTTGAGAGTGGGAAAAGAACATCCCTCTATTGACTCTATCCCTTCCGTGCACTATTTTGTATGTCTCAATCATGTCCCCTCTCAGGCGCCTTTTTTCTAGGCTGAAGAGCCCCAAACGCTGCAGATGAGCATGTTCAAAAAGACATCAGGGCTTTTGCTGTTAATGACAATGGCTTTCCTCCCTGCATGGATGTAAACTGGCTAACAAATTCTCTTAAAATACAAGGGGTTCCAATGGGAATGTGGTCTTGCGGTTAGAGTAATTGGATCAGGGCTGCAGAGGCCTGGATTCAAATCCCTGCTCATCCATGAAGCTCCCTGGATGATCTTGGGCCACCCACCATCTTCCAAAGTGGCCTACACCATAGGGTGGTTGTGATAATAAAATGCAGGGGGAGAGCTTTGCAGGCTGCCCTAAGCACCTTGGAGAAAGTGCAGGATATCAATGTAATGACAAGCCATGGTTTGAGTTCAGGGCAGACTGAGGGCTCAATCCTAACTTGGAGTTAGACCAGCATAGCGAACTTGTCAGCAAAATTTGGCCAGCACAAGGGACACTGTAAAGCATGTTTGGACCACTCTCGAAATCAGAGAGGCCAGCACACAGATGTGCACCATCCTCCCTGACTCTGAGAGTGATCCAAAGGCACTTTACGATGGCCCTTGTGCCAGCCAAATGTTGCTGGCCTAACTCCACGTTAGGATTGTGCTCAGTGGTGGGATTCAGGGGGTTCGCCCAGGTTCTCTAGAACCGGTTGTTAAATGGCCAGGCCCCACCCACTCGCTTACCTCTGCTGGCTTCAGTTTTTTTTTGCTCCAGCTATGACACCATAGAACCGGTTGTTAATTTATTTGAATCCCACCACTGATTGTGCTCTTAGGCAGTTGCCTCTTTTCTTGTCTTCCTTGAAGCCCTCCAGATGCTATTCCAGGCTTTTAGGACGGGGAAATGTTGCATCTCATGGTTTGTCCGTTCAGATATTGGCCCATTTGCCCAAGCTGGTTTGCAGCCACTGTGGCTGTTAAACCTAGTTTGGCGGTGACTTAAATCAGATGGTGTGCAAAGCCAAACTATATTGCCTGGCGTTACATTTGAACAATTGCACTGAGTTTGTGTGTGTGTGTGCATGCGCGCTCGTGCGCATGCGTGCAATTTGAGCTTTATAACTTGGGAGGGAGGGGGTGGTGTGGGGTGAGGTCTTCAGACCTTGCTGAGAATCTTCTTCTAAAATCCAAAATGGTGGTCCTCTGTAATGTCATTTTTTTTTTCAACCACTCTCGGAAGAATTGCCTCCAGGAACTGAAAGTTGTATCAGTGGAGATTCACATTCTCATTTTGTACCCTCTATACCAGTAGTTCCCAAATTGTGGGTCGGGACGCACCAATGCGTCGCGAGTCAAATTCAGATGGGTCGCGAAGCACGGAAGGAAGCCATATTGAAAATAGGAGATGATGGGATGCTGGAAAGGGGGAGGGCTGTGCGGTAGTTTTGCTTGTGTCAAGTTTGTAAACAGACTTTTCTCTGATTCGCTTTGCCATTGGAAAAGGCTGAGAAATAAACCAACTTATTGCTGCATTATCAGGAAAGCAGCAGGCTCCGGAGTCATAATGATTGCACTTCCAGCCATGACATCCTTTCCTGTGGGTCCTGGACAGATTGTCATTCTATAAAGTGGGTCCCAGTGCTAAAACATTTGAGAACTCTGTGCAGATGTACAGTGGTGTCATTCAAATGATTTAGGAACAGGAACTCACTTTTGATTGGCACTTGTCGGGAACCCGGAACCAGCCACGGAGCCCGTTAGGATCCGGAACGCCCGTTCTGGTCCGTTCCCCCTGAATGACATCACTGCAGATGTATGATGGATATAGAACGGGATAGCGTGAGCCACAATGGAAAGGCCGTCCAAGCTGAACATCCTCTGATGGCACCCCCGATGCGCTTTCCTATATCTTGGTGCCGAGCGTTGCATGCAACAAGGGCCAAATAGGTGTGGTGTTGGGAGATCTGTGATCAGTTCTCATCCTCCCTCAAGGTAAACATTGTGTAACTGACTTGGATTCTTGAATTGAGATGTGGAGTACAAGTGCTTTGGTCAGTGACGTCATTCACTGGCGCCAGCAACCGGAACGCTGCTGGTGCCAGGATCCGGGACGCTGCGATGGACGGGTAAGCTGTAGCTCCCCGCCCCTTTGCGGCGCCCGGCAACGCCTCCCTGCACCCAGAATTGCTCTCTTACAGAGCGATCCAGGCGCAGGGGTGGGCGGGAGGGCAAAAAAAGCGCGCGGAGTCTGCCACGCGCTGTCCCACTCTCCCCGGAACTACCGGAATGGGGTACCGCGCCGTTCCGGTAGGATGACGCCTCTGGCTTTGGTCCTGCAGAGAAAAGTCCTAACCTTTGGTCTTGTTCAATTCTCCCAAACTGAATTTCTGCCCTTGCTAGAAAGCTGCTTTCGTCCTGGGGGTGGGGTGTGGGTGGGTGGGGTGGGGGGGAAACATGAACCAAGGCAATCTGATTGTGGATCTCCTGATGTCATCTCTGGCTTAGCACTCAGTTTTGCAAGATGTATAAAAGTGCCCTTAGTGGCTACTGTTTGAGAAAAATAGAGACTGCTACAGTCTTCGCCGAAGTCTTGGGACAGCCTGACAAAAATCAATGGCTGATGCTTCCTTGGACGGTGTGTTGTGATCCAAGTGCCACTTTCGGCATCCAAGAGCTCTTGAATTGAAACTGCTGTGTGGTCGACCTAAAAGGTGGAGCTAGTCGATGGTAGTTTCTTTCCAGCCTTTGTATCACTGACGCTAGGAGGCCTTTCCACGCGCGATGAGTGAATTGATTGCTCAAAAAATCAATAACTCTCCTGCCTTCATTGAACAACCTGTCAAAGGGGCCGAAAAGAGAGATTCTGGCTCAGCTCTGCAGGTCGATTAATCAGCTAATGCTTGCAAAGTGGCTTGAAGAATCTTTTTTTTCTTTCTCTAAAGGTTTCTGTAAGTTTTTAATAGACATGCAGCCATTGGGGGAAGAGTATTTTTTGCCATACCAGAGACAAAAAAAAAAAATCCAGTTCAGACAGATGCAGATTTCAGACAGATGCAGATTTCAAAGATATGGGTTGCCTGCCTCCCTTGTGTAAACCTGTTGCATTTTGTTATATGAGAGAGAGCGAGAGCGAGAGTGAACACTATTGAAAAATCAGCATCCAATCACAAAAAATGAAAATGTAACAAAATGACACAGGTGCAGGTACCCAGGAGAATGTGCCCACGCCAGCCTGCAGCTGCATCATTTGCAGTACCAGTGGCCATGCCATCTGGAAAATGAGACCATATACCTCTGGTTTGAGCACTGGGGAAGTGTGATAGCTAGAGGGGGAAGAAAACTGTTTGTTTTATGGTTTCTCCAACTGTGGTGTTTTCCGAAGGTAGAAGTGTCAAAAGTGGCGTTACGTATCTTCATTTTGTTATCACCATGTTCTCCCCCTTCTAGTGATAGCTTCCCCACAGATGCAGTGGCGCCTGGGTGACTCTGAAGGAGGAAGAATTCATGGGCGCTCCATCTTGGGGTTATTTGCCACGTTACGTAGAACGTCCAGGTGTGTAGCGAAAGTGCATCTCTGAACTCCAGTAGCTGGGAGGAAAACAGCAAGAAGGGCTCCTGACTTCAGGGCTTGCTTGTGCACTTCCTGTGGCTGGCTGACCACTGTGGGAAATCGGCTGTTGGGCTATTTCAGGGGACTCCGAACACTTTAGCCAGAGAGACGCATCAAAAATCTGGTATGGTGTCACCGGAAAAATAAATAAATTTAAACTTAAATAAATACATTAGAGATGGAACTTGAATGAATGAATGAATGAATGAATGAATGAATGAATGAATGAATGAATG
>JAJKFI010000017.1:2787748-2807324 GCA_029204185.1 Lerista edwardsae | reverse complement strand
TAATAATAATAATAATAATAATAATAATAATAATAATAATAATAATAATAATAATAATAATAATAATAATTAAATTTCTACCCCGCCTTTCTGCCCAAAGGCACTCTACTAGAAAAAAAAGGGAAAACGTTTCTCCGAATGTGCTTTAAAGTACCAGAGTTCTGATTTAATAAGCAAAAACACTCCTTTGGTGCGGAAGGAAGGCTGCTGATCTCTTGCACTGAGACGGAAGGTTCTCAGACACTCAGAGAAAACTCAGTGTGGAATTTAGATTTTGCAAAATATTTGGCTTTCTTTTCTTTTCATTGGTTTTTTAGAGAGTGGTTTTAAACCTTGAGTATTTGTAGAGATTGTGAAAATAGACCATCCAGGGTCTTTTGAAGTAAAAGTACATTTGGGAGATGGAATGATTGTGATGACTTTCTTAATAGCAGTGCTGTGTTTGCGTGCTTAGCTTCAGAAGCTGGAGGTCCGGAAACTAGCCCACCAAAAAACCAAAATGAAAGGGTTTTTTTTTCAGGACGAAAATTTCAGTTTCAGTTCCAGGACTTGTCCCAAGTACAATTCATGGGTTACTGGCAGCCACAGACATAAAATACGCATTGCTTGTCCCTGAGAGTCTCTGGAATTTGGAGTTGGATGTCAAATGCAATTTTGTGTTTGTGAACTTGCAGAAAGTGGAGACTTCTGTCCCGGCCTTGAGCTTGGTGACACCATCATTTTACCCCAGCAAATATTTGGACGTGCCAACCTTCTTGTTTGTTCAGAGACCATCCAGAGCAAAGGTGACCCTGTGAATTCAGGAGCTGAGAAAAACACTCAGGATTTTGTTGTGAATCTTCCAGCTGACCACAGCTGGAAACTGCTGCTAAGAGCCGGGCAGCCTCTGGCTCTGTGAATGAATGAATGCATCATGGGACAGCCAAGGAGTAGTCGAGGAACAGGTCCAAGAACATTAGCATTTCTGATTGAGGGAAGTGTTTCCTTCGTAGCTTTGGATCTCTCCCCTGCCATTGGAAGGTGACGTTCTTCAGCCAGTGGGAGGGACAGAGAAACAGTTTGGAGCAGCTGTGAAGCTGTTGGTCAGATGCAGGCAGGGCTGAGTGGGGAAGGCAAGAGCATTCATGCTGCTGGTGTTTTTCTAGAACAGCCCTGCTGGATCAGACCAAAGACAGATCTAGTCCAGCTTCCTGTATCTCACAGTGGCCCACCAGGTGCCTCAGGGAACATACAAGACAACAGGATGCCTGCATCCCATTGCCACTCCCTTGCACCTGGCATTCTGAAGTAGCCTACTTCTAACAATAGGAGGTTGCACCACCCAGCATGGACTGTAGCCTGTGATGGACTTTTCCTCCAGAAATCTGGCCAATCCCCTTTTAAAGACACCTAGGCCTGGTGCCATCACCGCTTCCTGTGGCAAGGAGTTCCACAGATTAATTAAGGTAAATGGTCTAGTCGTGACTGACTGTAGGGGGCGGTGCTCATCTCCGTTTCAAAGCCTGTAGAGCCGGCATTTTGTCTGAGGTGTCCGAGGACAAGCTTCCGTGGTCATGTGGCCGGCATGACTATACGCCATAGTGCACAGAACGCTGTTACCTTCCCACCGAAATGGTCCCTATTTATCTACTTGCATTTAAGTGCTTTTGAACTGCTAGGTGGCAGGAGCTGGGACAAGCAATGGGAGCTCACTCCGTCGCTTAGTCTCGAACTCCCAACCTTCCGGTCGGAAAGCCCAGCAGTAGCGGTTTAACCCGCTGCGCCACCACGTCCCCTACAGATTAATTACCCGCTGGGTAAAATTATGCATGGGATGGATAGAGTGGATAGAGGGATGCCCCTCTCTCACAACACCAGAACCAGGGGACATCCACTGAAATTGAGTGATGGGAAAGTTAGAACAGATAAAAGGAAATGCTATTTTACCCAGCGGGTAATTAATCTGTAAAATAGCATTTCCTTTTATCTGTTTTATCTGTTACCTTTTATCTGTTCTAATTCTCCCAACACTCCATTTCAGTGGATGTCCCCTGGTTCTTGTGTTGTGAGAGAGGGAAAAGACATCCCTCTATCCACTCTATCCATCCCATGCATAATTTTCTATGTCTCAGTCATGTCCCCCCTCAGGCGCCTCTTTTCTAGACTGAAGAAAAAAGACACCAGAACTCTCCAGTTTCTCATGCAGCCAAAGGAAATTCATGCCTGTTGATCTGCCCCAGAACTTTTCAGCATGGGGGGACTTGGAAAGCGCGTAAGAAGATACTGCTAGGCTAGATCGTCCTTGGTCTGATCCAGCACTGCAAATTCTCATGCTTGCAAGTGGCATGTTGGACACCTGCTGTCTGCTTGTGCACTTTCGCAAACTCAAAGCAGGCCAGCTGCATCCTGCATTGGGTTGACCTCCCATCCAGTTTCCAAGGACAGCCTCACTTCATGGAGGATGTGATGCTGAGGTTGTGCTGCTGTTGTGCGCACAGCAGTAGCACACCTCTGTGGTGTTCACTCGCATCACAGTTTTCTGGGGTGCGAATTTTGCTCCCAGGGAGGCTAGCAACCAGTGATGTCATGCAGGAGGTACGCGAGTACCGGTTTCTAGGATTATGGCTGGCCCCGCCTACTCATTGACTCCGCCCCCTGCAACGTTTGAATTTCCTGCACGTTTGAATTTCCTGCATGTTCTCAGAGCCAGGCAGGCAGCAAGCGGAGCCTTGCCTTGCCTTGCCACTGAAAAATGAGCTGCTCTCGAATACTTTTGGAACTGTTGGGTCACTTTAACATGATGCCAGGCCTCCTTAACATGTTCTGGGGGTGCTGTGGAATACTGTTGCAACTGTTGGGTCAGTTTAAAATTGCCTGAGGCCTCAAAAAGGGCTTTTTTCATGTCCCTTCCTGCCACGACCTCACTTCCGGCTTATGACGTCACGTCCGGTGGGCGGGTCCCGACACGTGCCAATCAAAAGTGAGTACCTGTTCTTAAATCATTTAGATGACACCACTGCTAGCAACCCAAGTTAAACTTGACCCTGGTTGCTCAGAAGCTCACCTGTTAGGTTCTCTTGACGTGTCCTGCATCACTTTTAAATCAGGCCAAAGCAAGCTGCCCTTGTCAACTGTTTGCAAGCTATAGCTGTTGTACAATTTGTTAGGAGTTAAGAACATGAGGAACCCAGCCAAATCAGGCCAAAGGCCCATCTAGTCCAGTTGCCTGTATCCCGTAGGGACCTACAGGGTGCTTCAGGGAGCTCACAAGACAACAAGAAGCTCTTATCCTGTTGCAGCTCTCTGGCATGCAAAGACAGGCTACCTCAAAGACCCAGTGGTTGCATATAGTCATCAAGGCTTGTAACCTGTGATGGGCATTTCCTCCATAAATCTGTCTAATCCCCTCTTACAGGCATCTAGGCTTTCATATCACAATACCCTGTGGCAAGGAGTTCCACAGATAATTATGCGCTGGGTCAAGAAATAATTCTTTTTGTTTGTCCTGTCTCTAACTAGTCAGTGTTAGTGGATGTTCCCCGGTTCTTGTATTGTGTGAGACAGAAAAGAACTCCCTCTATTCACACTATCTATCCCATGCCAAGTGGGTATGCCTGAGAGCGCAACCCTAACCTGGAGTTAGGCTGGCACAGTTAGACCAGCAAAGTTTGGCAGGCACAAGGGACACCATAAAGTGTGTTTGGACCACTCTTGGAGCCGGAGAGGCCAGCACACAGACCTGCACCATCCTCCCTGATTCTGAGAGTGGTCCAAACGCACTTCACAGTGGCCCTTGTGCCGGCCAAACTTTGCTGATTTAACTGTGCCAGCCTAACTCCAGGTTAGGATTGTGCTCTGAATCATGTCCCCCTCAAACACCTTCTTTCTAGACTGAAGAGTCCCAAACGCTGTAGCCTTAAGAGAGGTGCCCCATCTCAACCCCAGAGATTAGAATCAGAAGGTTGACTGTACGTAGCCCCCATGGTCAAGTCTCACGTTTTAAATCAGTTGTGCAGAGGTACACTGAGAAGCTGCAGTGCCAAAGTGCTGGTAACAATCTTTGCCTTTGATGGAGAGCTCTGAAGGCAGTGCAGGCACAATCCCTTGCAGAGCACTTTGGCAGAAGGCCTGCGACTTGCTGTTGGAAGCCCAAGTCCAGCAGCTCACCTTGCCTTGGAGACGGAGTGGACGGGGAAAAGATTCCTCCCTCCCAGGCCGGACTCTGGGCGAAACGGACTATTGATCTAAGGGGCCACATCCTTGTCTTCCATGTTTACAGTCAGGTTACTAATTGCACCCAGAGCATCACTGTGAATGCTCAGGTGGGACTAGTTCTTCCTGATGGAGTGGGATTGGAAGGGTGGTCACGATGCAAGAATGTGTAAAAATCGATAAGAAGCACTCAGCCAAAACTCAGCTTCTTTCTCCCTCTCAATCTCAATCTTTTATCACGACAGCAGAATGAGGGACATGAAGCTTTGGGCCAAATCTGGCCCCTTAAGAACATCCAAAGAGCCCTGCTAGTCAGGAACAAGCAAATGGCCCTTTTCATCCAGACTCCTGATTCCAGCCCTGGAGGGAGGTGTCGCCCCTGAGGGGTAATTGGAGTAGAAAGGAAGTGGGTGGCAGCTGCACTAAAGACACTTTCTAGCAGGACTCTTTGGGCAGGATGTCCACCTGCTCACCGCCCCAGTTCCTTGTTCTCTAGGAACTCTCTTGGCTGACCCAGGGATTGGCGAGTTTGTTTCCCTTACTGGAATGTATGTCACCTTCCTAGCATGCATGCATGCACATGTCACTCATGCGTCTATCACTTCCTGATCTGGCAGAGAATGCGCCTTTTCTTTGTCTGGGCTTTCTATCTCACATATCTTAATAACAGTTTCTACCAACAGTGTAGTGACGTCCTGCTGCTGGGCTTTCCGACCGGAAGGTTGGGAGTTCAAGACTGTGCGACGGAGTGAGCTCCCGTCGCTTGTCCCAGCTGCTGCCAACCTAGCAGTTTGAAAGCACCTAAATGCAAGGAGATAAATAGGGACCACTTTGGTGGGAAGGTAACGGCGTGCCATGCGCTACAGCGTATAGTCATGCCAGCCACATGACCGCGGAAGCTTGTCCTCGGACAAAACGCCGGCTCTACAGGCTTAGAAACGGAGATGAGCAGCGCCCCCTACAGTCGGTCACGACTAGACCATTCGGTCGTGGGGAAACCTTTACCTTTACCAATGATGCATTAGAGAAACATTGGTAGAAATGCATTCCCCCGTGCCTCATTGGTCGATTTAGACCCAGGGATTGGCGAGTTTCTTTCCCTTCCTGGGATGTTTGTCTCCTTCCACAATGTGGCAGGTCAATGTTCTCACTAGGCAAAAAGCCCAACAACCCTCCTTTGCCCAATGCAGCAATTATTTAAGCAAATACATTTTTCCTTGGTCTTTAGCATTGACAGAAATAGGACGTCCTTTCCAAACAACTGGGGACACCTGCCTGTGATGCTCTAGTGAGAAACAAATAGCTGTATGTGCGCGCGGGTGTGTGTGTGTGCTGCTCTTTGTGATTGCATAAGTGTGTGTCTGTCACTTCATATAGCACTTGTGCAGCTTATTTGGCACCATTTTTTAGGACCGCAGTGTTTTGTGCGTGCCCAGGCTGCGCCCAGAGGAACAGTGGCACAAAACGGCTGTTGCTGTATCCAGTGGGAGCCTCCTAAGGAAACGTTTGTCACCTTACCCTAAGTTCTGGTTGCTGCACCTCAAAAAGGACATAGTGAAGATGGAAAAGGTGCAGAAGAGAGCGACAAAAATGATTACGGGGCTGGGGCACCTCCCTTATGAAGAAAGACTACAGTGTTTGGGGCTCTTCTGCCTAGAAAAAAGGTGCCTGAGGGGGGACATGATTGAGACATACAAAATTATGCACAGAAGGGTAGAGTCGATAGAGGGATGTTCTTTTCCCTCTCTCACAACACCAGAACCAGGGGGCATCCGCTAAAACTGGGGGTTGGGAGAGTTAAAACAGACAAAAGGAAGTACTTTTTTACCCAGCGGGTAGTTAATCTGTGGAACTCTTTGCCACAGGAGGTGGTGATGGCATCTGGTCTAGATGCCTTTAAGAGGGGATTGGACGGATTTCTGGAAGAAAAGTCCATTGTGGGCTGTAGGCAATGATGGATTGTGCAACCTCCTTACGTTAGTAGTAGGCTACTTCAGAGTACCGGGTGCAAGGGAGTGGCAACAAGATGCAAGCGTCTTGTTGTCTCGTGCCTCCCTGGGGCACCTGATACAGGAAGCTGGACTAGATGGGCCTTTGGCCTGATCCAGCAGGGCTCTTCTTATGTTTTTATGTACCCTGCGTAAAGACCCAGAGACTCCAGTAGGTCTCCTTGGACCTGCACCTCCGATTGAGCAGCCGCTGGGCTGAGGAGGCTGGTGTAGGGCTCCATGGCTTGGGAAGGGGCACTGGATTCGATGGCAGAGTCTGCTGCCATCTCCGCCCCCCTCCTGGTCCTGGTCCTGGTCCTTCCCCATCCAGGTCTGTCTTCCCCCTGCCCTGGGAACCCCCACAACCATTCGGCGTTCCCACCGGCTGCTCCATGGCAATCCTTCCCGGTGCTGAGGCCCAGCATGATTTGTGCTGGCCTCAGTGCCTGTGGTTCCTCTTACCGCCGGCATTGGAGTGCCTGATGGCACTTTTGTGGCACCGAGCACAGCACCAGGACTAGCGTGGATAGGATTGGGCCCAGCGTTCCAGCTGAATGACAACGCTGATTGGACCCTAAATCGTGAAAATAATTATTGAGAAGTCTTTTGATTAAATAAAGATGCCCCTGATACATCGGGCAACCCAGTTGTTTAAAGTTATTGTTTTTTTATTTATTACAAAATACTTACAAAAGTACTTACAAAAATATGTAAAAATACAGAAGTACATAAGTATTTACGAAAACTGTAACTGGCCGATGCTGTCTTAGCAAAGGGGTTTTCTGTTCCCTTGCACACATACCAAAAAACCCTCTTCTAGGCCAGAGTTGGGCAGAGATCTTTGCAGATTTCTTTTATTTGCACCTTGTTCTTACACTTACAGAGGGCTCTTGGGGGCCTCGCCTGCAGATCATCGCCCAAGTCTATACCTGCTTAGCCACGGTCATATTTATTCATTTTTATTTTTCCACATTTTTATACCAGCCCTTCAAGGTGCTGGAGGCAGCACATGTGGTTCCTTCTGTCACCACAACAACCTTGCGAGGAGCCCCTGACATTCCCAGACCATTCATGAGACCTGTTGCTCGGAACTTGGTGGAGAAGTTCTGCTAAGTGGAAGGTGGAAGGCAGAGTCAAAGGGGCAGCTGGAATTCTTTCGTTAAACTGTGCTAAATAAACTAGATGTGATGTGGAAGATCCATGCTGGCTCTGTCCACCTCTTTTCCTTTTGCTTAAAAATAGAATCATAGAGTTGGAAGGGACCTACAAGGTCATCTAGCCCAACCCCCTGCCTGCAGCAGAAAATCCTCGTAGAGCATCTCCAGTAGGTGCCTGTCAAGCCTCTGCTTGAAGGTCTCCAATGAGGGAGAATCCACCACCTCCCTCCAGTGGCAATCTGTTCCACTGTCAAACCGCCCTTATCGTCAAGAAATTCCTCCTAATGTCCAGCCCGAATCTCCTCTCTTGCAGTTTGTACCCATTGGACCTAGTTCTACTGTCAAAGGCAGATGAGAACAGATTTGTCCCTTCTTCCTTACGGCAGCCTTTCAGATCTGTGAAGAGAGCTCTCATCTCCCCTCTCAGTCTTCTCTTCTCCAAGCTAAACACACCAAGTTCCCTCACAGCCTCCTGTGCCACGTTGTTTCCCCCCACGTGTCTGGCAAGCAGAGCCCGCCTTTCCTTTGCCCCAGTTTCCTGGTCTTGTGGCCTAGCAGGATCTTCCTGCTCCGTCTTTGGCGGGTGACCTGCCGGGCTCGTGTCTTCAGCCCAGCGAGGAAGTTGAGGTCTGGGGCTTGTTGTGGAAACGGAGAGCAGCGCAAACTGTTTGCCAGCGCATGTGTGCTCAGCTCCTCTCAAATATTGAAAGACTGGGGCTGATCTGCTTGATTGAGAGGCTTTCAGAAGACCTTTTCCGGCTTTGTGTGGAATGGGAAGTAACATCAACGGGGAGAAACACCGAAACTGAGATTAGTCTGAGACTCTTTGCCCGAGAGGCTGGGCAGTTTGGGGTGGCAGGAGGAGGGAGGCTGGACCTCCAGGAGGGGTACGGTGTAAACCAAAGAGCTGGAGATTAATTCTGCATGAAATATCTGAAACTATCTTTGTTTCTAAGTGAGTTCAAAGCCAGTTCAGTTTCTCAGAGCGCAATCCAAACCTGGAGTTAGGCTGGCACAGTTAGGCCAGCAAAGTTTGGCCGGCGCTAGGGCCACCGTAAAGCGCGTTTGGACCACTCTTCAAGTCAGGGAGGATGGCGCATGTCTGTGTGCTGGCCTCTCTGACTCCGAGAATGGTCCAAACATACTTGATGGTGTCCCTTGTGCCAGCCCAACTTTGAGGTCTGAACTGTGCCAGCCCAACTCCAGGCTAGAATTGCACTCTCAATTGGTTTCAAACCAGTGTTTAAAGTTATCATCATCAGAAAAAGTGAGTTTAAAAAAACCCGCTGAACCTGAATGAACCCAAACATTGAATGGGTAAATTTCTTACACGGTACACTCCTGTTAATTTGCCCCCTTTCATTCAGCCAATACAATGGAAAGTGGCAGAGATACACATCACAAGAACTTCCATGCTGGGTTCAGCAAGTCTTCGGACTTGATTTGGGCTTCGTCTTTCAGTCTCGGTTTCGTTCGGATCTTGCTTTCAGTTTTCTGTTTCTTTCAATATGGAAACTGCCCCCTGCCCCCCACCCACCCACCCACCCACAGGCACATGCGCTGCCTCTCACTTCTGCGTGTGGGTTCCTTTTAAACAGCTGCAATCTCTGAAACACTCTTTGAGTGCTTTACAGAGCAATTTTTTTAAAAAAAAATGGGAGGTTGTTGCAGGAGAAAAAAAAATCACTTGCTGTTTTGATCACAGAGCGAAATTGTTCTGGGCCAGCCTGACCCAACAACCACCTTCAGTCTGAGGCTGTTTGTGCACCCCAATATCTTCCCCATTGCCAAGTGTTTCAGGAAGTAAGGGCCAAAGGGATGCTCAAGCCCCAAACATCTGCTGTGCACACTGGAGTCCTGTTCTGGTTTCCAGGCACGATTTGGGCCCCAGATTTAGGGCGCAATCCGAACCAACTTCCCAGCACTGACACAGTGACTTGGGCCAAACTGATGCATTCCAAAGCCTGCCTTGTGATGGACTTTTCCTCCATAAATCTGTCCAATCCCCCTCAAAGGCATCTTGGCCAGATGCCGTCTCCAAGTTCTGGTTGGTGGACTTCACATAAAAAAGGGAGTAGACCCTGCAGGGGGACCTGGGTTGAAGTCCCGGCTCTCTGTGTGGTCTTGGGCCAGTCACAGCCCCTCAGTGTAACCCACCTAACATGGTTGCCTTGGGGGTGAAGTGGGAGTCACTTGTGAATGATGACTGAGCTCCCTGAAAGGAGGACGGGGCAGATAAATCCAGGGACCCCCTCAGGCTCCTCAAATATTGCTCAGACGCAGCATGGCCAAGCGTTCTAGGTCAGTCACCTTGGGCTTTTTCCCATTAAGAACATCAGAAGAGCCCTGCTGGATCAGGCCAAAGGCCCACCTAGTCCAGCTTCCTGTATCTCACAGCGGCCCACCAGGTGCCCCAGGGAGGCATGAGACAACAAGATGCTTGCATCCTGTTGCCACTCCCTTGCACCCGGTACCAGTAGCCCACCACATTTGTAAGGAGGTTGCACAATCCATCATGGCCTATAGCCCACGATGGACCTTTCCTCCAGAAATCCGTCCAATCCCCTCTTAAAGGCATCAAGACCAGATGCCATCACTACCTCCTGTGGCAAAGAGTTCCTCAGATTAACTACCCGCTGGGTAAAAAAGTACTCCCTTTTATCTGTTTTAACTCTCCCAACCCTCAGTTTTAGCGGATGCCCCCTGGTTCTGGTGTTTTGAGAGAGGGAAAAGAACATCCCTTTATCGACTCTATCCCTTCCATGCATAATTTTGTATGTCTCAATCATGTCCCCCCTCATTGGGAAGGTGGAGTACGAAATTCACACTAAAAAAATCGGTGGTGCTCTGCTTGTAATTCATCTGGGCACATAAATCTTGGGGCTTCCTGTTCCAAGGGCAGCATCTGAGCTAATCCTACGACTGTACAATGTCATGCAACACGAGTCCCATTGGAGTGCAATATTTCACTCCCAGTGGAAAAAAGCAAGCCCCAGCTTAAATCACTAAGCAATTACATAATTGCCAATAGTTGGCTGCCGATGGAATCTCGCCTCTGGAGGCCTCCAGTCCCCCCCTGTGGATTTTACATAACCGTTCTTCCTGGCTGGAGGGTTGCGAGAGAGGAGGAAATAGCCATGTACAGCCCAGGCCACACCAATTTTCCAGGCTGATGCAACCACAGCCCCCAAGGGAAGGAAACACAGGTGACCCCAGAGGAGGAGGCCTCCGTGATGGCCCCCTCGCCACAGGGGCACATCATGCCTCCTTGGCACAGCTGCATCGGTGCTGGAATGTTAGCTAGGTTGGGCTGTCAGGGTGTCTTCTCCCCACCCAAGTCAATAACGGTTTTGAACTCTTGAACAGAGGCAAAAAGAGAAATGGGAGCAGAGTTTTGACAGGCAACGGTGTGTGCACGAAGACCCCAGATTCCACGATGTGTTAATGAGGCACTGAAGTGCCTTTGCAATTATTTTATTTTGCAAAATTCTGCTTCTGCAGAAGTTGTTGTTGTTGTTCAGTCGCTAAGTCGTGTCCGACTCTTCGCGACCCCCTGGACCACAGCACGCCAGGCCTCCCTGTCCTCCACTACCTTCCTGAGTTCGCCCAATTTCATGTTCATTGCTTCGGTGACACTGTCTGACCATCTCATCCTCTGCCGCCCCCTTCTCTTTTTGCCTTCAATCTTTCCCAGCGTGAGGGTCTTTTCTCAAGAGTCCTCTCTTCTCATGAGGTGGCCAAAGTATTGGAGCTTCAGCCTCAGGATTTGTCCTTCCAGGGAGCCATCAGGCTTGACTTCCTGTAGGATTGACTTCTGTACTTCTGCAGAAGTACAAAGCGCTATTCCCGGCATGGAAGCGCCACTCTGTGACACGCTCCATCTTTCCCTAACACCAGCTTCTGAGATTTTACCCCACCTTATACACACAAAGGATGATTTGCCTTAGGGGCTAGGAACTTGCTTTTTAAAAAATTCCGTGATTTGCTCTGCCAGGGTGCACATAGCTCTAGGCCTCCTTCTCCCGGAGGGGGTAAACTTGTATCTGGCAGGACAATCCTCTGCCCACTTACCCAGAAGGACGTCCTTCTTGTCTTCCTTCTTTAAAGTCAGTGGGGCTGACTCCAAAGTACTTGTGGCTAGGATTGCAGCCTGGGTTGTGCTACTTCAGACCTGTAGGTAGAGGGGTTGATGACACATGACAGAATGCACATCCAAAAAGCAATAAAACAGAAACCTTGCACATAGAAAAGTAGCACGTCAGGGAGAAGGCTAGGCTAAACCAGTGCAATAAGAACTAGTGCAATGGAGAGACATTTAGCCAGCTGTAAGAGGCCAGATTTAGCTCTTTGCAAAAATGGATGGCTGACTCCAATGATCCCTAGGAATGACGCACAGCTTGGGGAATGTCAGCAACAGGGCTCTGCAGAAAGATGGTGCTGGAGTCAGTGGCATTCCTAGGGCGGCAAAATGCTATATTTTTTCAGCTGTGAAAGCAAAGCAAAGGAGGCGCCTTACATGGGGAGTTGGGGCTCCTGAAAAATGTAGTGTTTTGCACCCCCTCTAAGAACACCGCTGGCTGGAGCTGGAGACTTGAGGTGCAGGAGCACAAAATGCTGAGTGTGCCCCATGGCAGAGCACACCCTCTGTGCCCCAGAGAGGCCAGGTTGAATCACTGGGGTCTTCCTTTACATGGTCTCCCAGCACCTGGCATTCAGTGGTAACGTGTTACGGCACCTGGAGGTTCCACTCAGCGCTCGTGACCAACAGCGATAGAAAGATCCGCCTAATGGATATTTAAAGCTCTTCAACAGAACCTGCACTTTCGCTCCCTCTTCCTCAGCCAGCTGTGCGAGGTGGCCCAGGCGTGTTCCGTTGCCGTCTCTGGGTAGTCTAAAAGGGGAACCTGGCGATGCTTTCCCTCATGGCGGCCCGGCCGCAGCTCTCGTCTCTTCCTTCCCCGCTTCGCAGTGCTGCGGTGGCCTTTGTGCCCGCCGTCTCCAGCACTCGGATGTGGTTCCTGGCCAGGCCACATTTGCTGATCCTATCGCTCTTGACTGTTCCTGCTCTGGCACCCGACCGAAGGCTGTTCCGCTTCGGTGACTTCCTTTTGGTGTCCTCAATAAAAGCATCTCCTTGGCGGAAGCCACCAGGTTCCTCTCGTCCAAACAGGTAGGGACAGACTCTGGACTTTGTGGCTGCCTGGCGTGATCAGTGTGGGTGCACACGCTTGTCTTCAGGGAGAATCCATCCTCTCTCGATGGGGAGAGAGATCCTGCTCTCAACATCCTGCTAGCCCTCTTGAAATAGGGTAGTGGTAAGTTGTGGACTTGGTCTGGGTTGGGTGAAACCATGAGAAGATCCCTCCGAATGAATCTGTCTCGTTATTAAAACGAGATTTTGCACTGATTGGAATCTCCGATTTGGGCCTGAATGGAGTTGCACTGCGTCTTTTTATTCAGGTCTGCAGTGTGCCAATTGGCCAGACATGAACTTCTGAAGTGTGTTGTGGGTGCCGGTGTGCGTGATGCCAGGGGTATCAAAGTTCAAAGGGGTTGGTGGGCCAGGTTCCCCTCCCCAGCAGGTGCTCACGGATCCCACCTGTACCTTTCAGTGAAACCTCTGGTTCCCACTTGAATTCAGCACCAAACTCCAGTGGTCAGAACCACTGTTTTGGCTCCTCTCGTCCTTGCTTGGTTGGAGGTGGGACCCCTGTTCAAAAAGCGATTGCTAACTCTGGGAGATGCATATTCGGTCCTTGGCTGGAGTGCTGGAGTCAGACGGACGATGCTCCAGGCTCCAAATCCTGTGGTCCACCTGGCTGAGAAGGCCGCCTCTGTGCTTGGAACAGGGGCAGCCAACTAGCAGTGGGGACTTGTGGCCCCTGCAGAAGGACAGGACAGCATCAGACTGCAAGGACAGAGGCCCTTTGTTAGAACAGTTTCGCCCCGACCACAAGCATAGGAGGCTGTGCAGTGCCATCGGTCAGACACTTTCAGGCGCTGTGGGAATGGCCATTGGTGGGGTGAGCATATCTGCCTTCAAACCTTGCCTTCAAGACTCTGCTCCAAGCATCCAAGTTCAGGAGGGACAGGACCAGTCTTATAGTGCCCGCCCACCCCCCAAACTGCGTGCTCTGTTTTGTCCCTACCTCTGTCTACTGGAGGGAGGCCCTTGAACTGTTTTGTTCATGCAAGTTGCTGGAGTTCTTCAGGGTTCCACTCCCTTCTCAGAAGCCTTTAGAAGTTACATCTCTGGGTGGGAAGTGGTTGGGAGTTCCACAAGGAAAGCAATCTACCGGGCGACCAAGGTCTCGCATTGATCTGAAGGTCGCCAGTTCGGGACAGCCGGAAGTCTCTGTGAGCGGCAGACCTCGTTAATTGCGACTGATTAACAGCTGAGCTTCGGCTGCCTTGTGAGAGAGGGAGTTGTGCCGAAGTTCAGCTGCGTCTCTGGTGGGAGCAGGGAAGCCGCTTATCAGCCAGAAAGGTGGCCAGAAACGGGTGGCCAGAAAGAAGGACTAAATCCAGAAAGAGCCATCTGTATGTGTGCAGTTCTTGAAAGATAGAACATTTCTGTAAAAATTGTAAACACCTTCGGGTTTCTGAATAAAGTTTGCCTATGTAAACCGCCTTGAGTTATAGTCATTAGAGAAATCTGGTGATCTAAGAAAGGCGGTATATAAATCCAAGTATTATTATTATTATTATTATTTTTATTATTATTGATCTCTGCTCATCTACTGCCCCTCAGGGTGCAATCCTAACCCGGAGTTACGCCGGCCCAGTTAAGTCTGCAAAGTTTGGCCGGCATAAGGGACACCGTAAAGTATGTTTGGACCATTCTCGGAGTCACACAGACGTGTGCCAACCTCCCTGACTCCGACAGCGCAATCCTACATTCCAGCGCTGGGTTGGATTGCGCCCCGAGACTGGTCCAAACACGTCCTATGATGGCCCTTGTGCCGGCCAAACTTTGCTGGCCTAACTGCTGGGCTAACTCCAGGGTTAGGATTGCACCCTCAGTGTCCCTGGATGACTTGAGTCCCGGCACTCTGAGAGGGAGTTGATTGTCCCTCTCTCCACTCCATGCGGGGTGGCAGCCCACAGATTAACATTGCGCTCACCCACCAGGGAATCGTTGAGCACTGTGGTGGAGTGAGAGAGCAGTCCTAACCAGGGTTGCAACGTGGTCAAGCATTCAGTGTTCAGTGGCGCTCGCTTCCAGCTATGTGTACACAGTGCTCCTCTGCTCGAACCTGCTGCTTGAAGCCTTTCCCAGACTTGCTGCTCTGGGGGGATTTGTTGCAACAGAATAAATTATGTAAACCTTGCAGCCCAAGGCGAAGAAGTAGTGAATGAGCCGTGTCAGGTTCCTCCTCCCTTCCCCAGCCCTGCTGCTGAACTTGTATGAGAGGAGGAAGCCACAGCGGTGTCACATGCAGATTGTGGTCGTCGGCGGAGGGGGCCCCCACCCCTGCTCCAAACAGGCCACCATGTGGACAGCAAGCTGAGCAGAGCATGAACTGGGCTGTGAAGGAGGGTGAGACGCCTCCTGGTTTGGAAGCACCAGAATCACAGGAGGCAAACTAGTCCGGCTCATTCTAGGTATGTCAGTATTTGGCTGCTGGGAAGCTGTACAGCCCACTGCAGTGTGTGTGTGTGTGTGTGTGTGTGTGTGTGTGTGTGTGTCCCCTGCACTTGAGAGGCTTGCAGGCTTGGGAAAGACTTCCTTGCCAGACCTTGGACCGCCCCCCTCTGCTGGTCAGAAGAGGCCGTGCTGCAACTTGGTGTGTTCCCAACCAGGGGGATATGAGGAGCTCTTCCTCCACAAGAAGCTCCAGCCCTTGTCCACGGAACTGGGTTTGCCATGGCTCCGAATCCCAAGGGCTCCTCCTTGTAGAGGGACAGTAGCCAGCTTGTGTTTCCTGAAAGCGTTGCCTGCTTCTTCCGCAGAAACGTTAGCCAGTCACATGCTGCCTCAGATTCTGCATTTAGCACCACGTTTACAAGAAAAGTTCAGTGATGTCATGCAGGGGGAACGCGGGGGAACTCAGTTCCACTAGTTAAAATTAGGGCTGACTCCGCCCACTTCACTCTCCCCCCTCCCCCCTCCCAATTCCTCTGCAAAGAGCTTTTTTTCTTGGTTGGCCGGCACTCAGAGGGTTAAAGAGCGACTCCGGATTCCTAGGGGGGCGAAGGCAGTGATATCATTCAGGGGGAACGGACCAGAACGGGCGTTCCGGATCCTAATGGGCTCCGTGGCTGGTTCCGGGTTCCCGACAAGTGCCAATCAAATGTGAGTTCCTGTTCCTAAATCATTTGAATGACACCACTGGAAAAGCTCCATGCAGAGGACAGCACAGTTGTCTTTGGAGGCCAGAACAGCATCAGTGGCTGTGGCTAGAGAAAGGAAATACAAGCTTTGGGTCCTCATGTTTTCCCCAGAACACCAAGTTCGGTTCTCTGAGATGGTGGAACATTCACTAAAATTGAAGGTTGGGAGAGTTAGAACAGTTATACCCTGGAGGGAGGGAATTAATCTGTGGAACTCCTTCCCACAGGAGGTGGTGATGATGTCTGGCTGGATTCCTGTAAAAGGAGACTGGACGGATTTCTGGATGAAAACTCCATTGCAGGCTGCAGGCCATGATGTTAGAAGTAACCTCCTTATGTTAGAAGTAGGCAACCTCAGAATGGCAGATGCAGGGGGGTGGCAAGGAGATGCAAGTATCTAGTTGCTTTGTGTGCTCCCTGAGGCACCTTGTGGGCCACTGTGAGATGCAGGAGAAGCTCGACTAGATAGGCTTTTATTTGCCCTGATCCAGTGGGGCTGCTCCTATGAGTCCCCGTCTGAAGAGGAGCATCTGGTTCTGATGGTTGTCAGAGAGAAATGCTGTGGAGAATCTTGACTGGCCACCAGTGTGTTTCCCTCAGGATTTACCTCAGAATGCCAGGTGCAACAGAGTGGCCACAGGATGCAGGCAGCCTGCTGTCTCGTGTGCTCCCTGAGGCATCTGGTGGGCCACTGTGAGATACAGGAAGCTGGACTAGATGGGCCTTTGGCCTGATCCAGCAGGGCTCTTCTTATGTTCTTATGTTCTGCAATGGAAACAGAAGGTGGTCACCTCTCCTGCAGAGCCTGCCATTCTGCTCTCCTCTGCAGTCTTCCTCTTCCACGCCATCTTTCACTTCCTTCTCTTCTGACAGGGCAACAGATTGCCACCGGAGGGATGTGGTGGATTCTCCCTCCCTGGAGACCTTCAAGCAGAGTCTCAACAGGCACCTGCTTGAGATGCTCTAGTGGGATTTCCTGCTACAGGCAGGGGGTTGGACTAGATGGCCTTGCAGTTCCCTTCCAACTCGGTGACTCTAAGAAAGGAGTTCCTTGCTGGGCTTTGACGTTAAACTGAACTGGCTGGGCATCAGGAAGAAGTTCTGAATGGTCAGGGTAGTTTGGCAGTGGAACAGGTTGCTAAGGGAGGTGGGCAGATTCTTCCTCCAGAGGGAAAGGTCTCCAAAGAGTCCTTCCAGCAGAGTCTGGACAGGCACCTGCTGGAGATGCTACAGGCAGGGGGTTGGACTAGATCAGTGGTCAGGGAACAGGGGTAAATTACCCCAAATGGGGTAAAAATGAAATTCCTGGGGGTAATGGATGGTCGCGCTGCCGAGACACAGCCGGGCATGCATATGAATATGTTAATATTCATATGAATGCTGTTAATATTTAAAGTGGAGAGGATCTAATTTTTTACATTAAGAGATTTTTGTATGAGGCGAGCTGAATCTCCTTACCTACATGCACACTCCTTGTGATGTAAAAATGAGGAATTCCCTGTTTGACAAGTGCATGAAACAGATATCTACATAAAAAATGGCTACTGCTATCATTTTTTGGTTTGATCCAGAGTTGCAAACAAATCTTTTATATTCTGAAGTAAGTCTTTGGAGGCTGCCCCTTTATCTTACTTTCTGACCTTAAAAGTGTTTTTCTTTAATCCAGTACAATGGCTCTCAAACGTTTTATCACCGGGGCCCAAAGGAAGTGATGTCATCAAGCAAGAATATTTTAACACCCCATATGACAAAATAAAATCTAACTAAGCAGGTTAGATATTTACAATAAGAGTAAGATTAAAAAATATTTAAAGAACTTTCCTAACTCTCCCAAACTCTTTACAACTTCATATTTACATAGCATTAATTAAGCTCATTAATTAATCAAATAAAAAGCAATGGGTTCCAATATGTAATTTTTTTTTCTTTTGTTCTGGGGGGAAACGTCGGCGTATCTAAATATATTTTGGGGTAAAAGGTAAAAAAGTTCCCTGACCTCTGGACTAGATGATCTCGGAGGTCCCTCTCAACTCTGATTCTGTGTTTCCTTTCCCAGTCCAGGGCATGGGGGGGGGGGGGGGAGCAGAGTCTGGCGCATCACCATGTGGAGTTTGATTCCTTAGCGGCTTGATGTGCAGAAAGGAGAAACGTCACTTACTTACCACGCATGGGGTGGGAGAAAAGGCCTGGCCTGAAACTTCTGCATGTCAGGTGAATAACAAAGGAGGCAGCCCCGGGTCAGGAGCTATGAGGAAGGGGGACTGGGCAGGGAGTTCTGGGCCTCTGAAGCTGAAAGAGAGCAACTGGTCTACCTCACAGGTTTGTCGTAGAGAATGAACGGGTGGGAAGGACTATGTGCAGGATTCATTTGATGGCAAACCAGCTGTTACGGCCTGCAATTTGTGTGTTTGTTTCCTTGGTTTTTGTTTTTTAAATTCTGTGATTCTTGTCTAATCTCTTTTTGAAAGCTTCCCTGACTGTGTGTCGTTTTGAACTAGAAAGGCTGGGCAGAAGTATGCAGAAATAAAGCCGCTTCTCCGAATCCTGCCATACTGGTTTAGCTGAAAAATAAATAAAAGAACTGCGGTGGAGAGGATGGCTGGGATTTCCGCCCCGCTTGTACTCCCCACACCAGGGTGTGCTTTACAACCTGAGCACTTGGTTGTGGGAGGGACAAGGCTTTGGGGTGGAAGAGTGTGCATAGGCACAAGGCTGCAGAAGAACCAGCATCAACCAATGTTTTGCAAAAAAAAAAAAACTTTATTGAGAGCACAGATTTTTAACTTTCCCTAGCATCCAGGCTGTGGTTCTCAAGCTTTAGAGGCCCTAGCTTAGGAGTGTCAAGCATGAGGCCTGGGGGCTGGAAACCCCAGGCATCTGGTCTAGATGCCTTTAAGAGGGGATTGGATGGATTTTTGGAAGAAAAGTCCATCGTGGGCTATAGGCAATGATGGGTTGTAACCAGCGTCATCATCCGCAAATGAACTCCCGGAACGCTGGGAGGGATTTACGCAGGGCTTCGCCGTGATTGGCTGCCCGCCCGTTTCGTTCCGTGGCTGCCCTGGCCTCGAGGGGTGCCTGCTCACCGGGGGAGACAGGTGGGGGGGAAGCCGGGTGCCTGGGCAAGCAGCGGGGGGCTGCGCCAACCGGGGGCAGCCCCCCCTCGAGGCCAGGGCAGCCGCAGAACGAAACAGGCGGGCTGCCAATCACACGAAAGTCCCGCCCACGTCCCTCCCAGCGTTCCGGGAGTTCATTTGCGGATGACAACGCTGGTTGTAACCTCCTTACGTTAGTAGTAGGCTACTTCAGAGTACTGGGTGCAAGGGAGTGGCAACAGGATGCAAGCATCTTGTTGTCTCATGCCTCCCTGGGGCACCTGGTGGGGCCACTGTGAGATACAAGAAGGTGGACTAGATGGGCCTTTGGCCTGATCCAGTGAGGCTCTTCTTATGTTCTTATGTAAACTCTGTCTATGGCTTTCCCAGCACCACCATCAGCTGCTCTCAGCCGCTGAGGTATCACTGCTGAAAGTGCAGCCCGTTTGATGGTTGGACTCTCGCATATCTTGAAAATATGACCAAGACGTGCACATGTTCTCTATTTGCAGTTAATGAGTTCCTAAGTGGGGAAAAATGCTTATTTCTGGCTATGACTTGCTTAATGACATCACTTCCTGCTTTACGATATCACTTCCGGCCCTCAGCAGGCATCATAAATGCTGTTTGGCTCACTGTATGAAATGGGTTTGACGTTCCTGCCCCATCATAAGCTGCTGTTTGATTCATGAATGCCAAGGGGTGTGTCCAGCGGCGTTATTCACCCGGTATGCTGGGCGGGACTTACCTTTGAGTGGCAGTCCGTGTTGTTTATTTGGAGTGTTTATAGCAGAGTTGGGGGCTTGTGGAC
>JAJKFI010000017.1:2760444-2782748 GCA_029204185.1 Lerista edwardsae | reverse complement strand
ATGCCAGTTTCCACCAGTTCTGAAGTGTGTGGTGTGAAACTGCAACAGTCCGCCCGTTGCGTCACGCTGCGTTCCATCGTTTTCCCGCCCACCCTGGCCGGCGGGAAAGCGGCGGAACGCGGCGTGACGCAACGGGCGGACTGCCACTCAAAGGTAAGTCCTGCCCAGCATACCAGGTGAATAACACCACTGGGTGTGTCTATTATGGTGATTGGGCAGCAGTTCTCCCCCCCACCCCAGTATAAGCTTGTTTAACCCTTGGAACACATAGACTAATCTGCCCTGTCAGTTTCGCAAACCTTCAAAAATTCAGTCATGACCCGTTGGTGGGTCATGGACTCACAGTTTGAGAACCACTGCATTAGAGAATTATAGAATGGAAAATACAGCAGTTTCCCACTGAAATTCTATCAAATCAAGGTAGGAAAGTTCCACTGGCTATCTGGAATTATTCATGTGGATGAAATGGACGTGTTACTTTCTAGGGTCTAGATGTGTTTGGGTGTAGGGGATGATTTGAGTTTTGGATCATCCAGTATTATGAGAGGTGCATGTATTCCTCAGGGTGCAATCCTAACCTGGAGTTAGGCCGGCACAGTTAGGCCAGCAAAGTTAGGCCGGCACCAGGGACACCGTAAAGCGTTTTTGGACCACTCTTGGAGTCAGAGAGGCCAGCACACAGACGTGCGCCATCCTCCCTGACTCCGAGAGGGGTCCAAACGCACCTTGTGCAGGCCAAATTTTGCTGGCTTAACTGTGCCGGCCTAACTCGAGGTTAGGGTTGCACTCTCAGTCTTATAAACCAGAGGATGGGTGGGGAGAGAGAGAGAGAGAGAGAGAATATTGCGGAAGATTTCCAGCAGTCAGGGTTCATGGCTGCAATTAGTCCTTTGCGGTGCCTGGTAGAATCAATTGTGCTACGTAAGCAAACATAATCGTTATTTTGCATAATCTATCTAGGTCACAACATTCTTGGTGCACAACTTAAGTACAGTATCTTTTGTTATCCATCAAGCACTGAATATGTGCAGTCATGGATGAGAGATGGTAGACAAGAAGGAGAAGACAAGCAGGAAACAGTCTTTAATTCAGTTGTGTGTGTTTAGACTTAGATAAAATTGCACATGGGGAACAAGGGCCAACTTTCTGCACGCAAGCTTTTGCAAATAGTTTGCATGTTGCATAGCTCTGCAGCAGGCGTTCTGATGAAGGTGCAACACAAATGCGATCCATAGTGCACGTGTCTGTCACATTTTTTACCTTGGAAGCGGCAAGTGTGGCTCGTCTCTGTGTCACAATGGTGCCATCTACTGGCAGGCAGAAATCCCAAAAAGAGACACATTTTCCACTGGCCATTGATTTTTGGGTTTGGTTTAGTTTGGTTGACATGGGGTTTTTAATCCAACCTCGCAAGACTCCTAATGTGGCTCAGCTCCTGCATCCATGTGAACCAGGGCATAATCAGGGACACCAGGCGCATTTTGGTACTGTTCACATATGGAAAAGGTGCAGAAGAGAGCAACCCAAATGATTACTGGGCTGGGGCACCTCCCTTATGAAGAACGACTGCAGCATTTGGGGCTCTTCAGTCTAGAAAAAAGGCGCCTGAGGGGGGACTTGATTGAAACATACAAAATTATGCATGGGAGGGATAGAGTCGACAGAGAGATGTTCTTTTCCCTCTCTCACAACACCAGGACCTGAGGACATCCATTAAAATTGAGTGTTGGGAGAGTTAGAACTGATGAAAGGAAATACATTTTTACCTAGCTGGTAATTAATCTGTGGAACTCCTTGCCACAGGAGGTGGTGATGGCATCTGGCCTAGGTGCCAGGACAGGGGATTGGAAAGGGGATTGGAAAGGAAAGGGGATTGGACAGATTTCTGGAGGAAATGTCCATTGCGGGTGACAGACCATGATGGGTGGTGCAACCTCCTTAAGTTAAAAGTAGGCTACTTCAGAATGCCAGATGCAAGGGAGTGGCAAAAGGATAGGGCATCTTGTTGTCTTGTGTGCTCCCTTAGGTATCAGGTGGCCCACTGTGAGATACAGGGAGGTGGACTAGTTGTGCCTTTGGCCTGCTCCAGCAGGGCTCTTCTTACGTTCTTATGACTTTGCATCCGTCTTCTGATTTCCATCCTCAAACTGTTAACATCCAGATGGTAGAGGAAGAGAAGCAGACTGGAGCATCGCCCGTGCACGATCTGTTCCGGCAGCGGGTGGCTGTCCAAGATCGTCTCATCGTGTTGATGGTGGGAATGAAACCCGGTGGCCTGGCTAAAGGGGTGCAAAACAGTAGGTCTTTTACGGCTCCCAACCAAGCCCCATAAGCAGCCTCCTCACTGCCAGAGCCAGTTGGGGCAATGAAGACAATGCGGAGGTGGCAAGGGGGGCGGTCACTTACATGGCTCAATCGGGAGCCATAAAGGACTTGTGGCTTTGCACCCCTTCGGCTCCGCCACTGATTGAAGCTGTGGTCTTCTGCCTGCAGAACAGGTGGCCTGACACCCCTAGCTGTGTGCCACTCCCATCCAGAAACCACAGAGCTCCAGCAACAAAGCCACAGATTTTTTTGGGGGGGGGGGGCTTGCTCCACTTGCCCCTGCTTTGGCATGTCCAGTTCTGGTCGCCGCATCTCAAAAAGGGCATAGTGGAGCTGGAAAAGGTGCAGAAGAGAGCAACAAAAATGATTACGGGGCTGGGGCACCTCCCTTCTGAAGAAAGACTGCAGCGTTTGGGGCTCTTCAGTCTAGAAAAAAGGCGCCTGAGGGGGGACATGATTGAGACATACAAAATTATACATGGAAGGGATAGAGTCGATAGAGGGATGTTCTTTTCCCTCTCTCAAAACACCCGAACCAGGGGGCATCCGCTAAAACTGAGGGTTGGGAGAGTTAAAACAGATAAAAGGAAGTACTTTTTTACCCAGCGGGCAGTTAATCTGTAGAACTCTTTGCTACAGGAGGTGGTGATGGCATCTGGTCTGGATGCCTTTAAGAGGGGATTGGACTGATTTCTGGAGGAAAGGTCCATCGTGGGCTATAGGCAATGATGGATTGTGCAACCTCCTTACAAAGGTTGAGGGCTACTGGTACCAGGTGCAAGGGAGTGGCAACAGGATGCAAGCATCTTGTTGTCTCCTGCCTCCCTGGGGCACCTGGTGGGCCGCTATGAGATACAGGAAGCTGAACTGGATGGGCCTTTGGCCTGATCCAGCAGGGCTCTTCTTATGTTCTTATGTCTTATGCTGACCCTTGTCTGTCTGTCGTACCTCAGGTCCTGCTGAGTCGGAAGACACCCTGAGCTTGAGCCAAGCGCCCGGAGCACTTGGTAGCGCAGGGATGGACAACCTGACAGCCGGGAAGAACTCTTGCACGTACCACGAGGAGTTCAAGCAGATCCTCCTGCCCGTGGTGTATTCCGTGGTCTTCGTGGTGGGGCTGCCTTTGAACTTCATTGTCATCGTCCAGATCTGGCTGTCCCGGAAGGTGCTGACGCGCAACACCATCTACATGCTGAACCTGGCGGTGGCCGATCTACTCTACGTCTGCTCCTTGCCCCTCCTCATCTACAACTACTCCCAGAAGGACTACTGGCCCTTTGGGGACTTCACCTGCCGGTTTGTACGCTTCCAGTTCTACACCAACCTGCACGGCAGCATCCTGTTCCTCACCTGCATCAGCATCCATCGCTACCTGGGGATCTGCCACCCTCTCTCCACCTGGCACAAGAGGAAGGGCAAGGGCTTCACCTGGATGGTGTGCGGAGTGGTGTGGTTTGTGGTCATCGCCCAGTGCCTGCCCACTTTCATCTTTGCTTCCACCGGCACCCAGAGGAACCGGACCGTGTGCTACGACCTCAGCCCTCCGGACCGTTCCGCCAGCTACTTCCCGTACGGCATCACCGTGACGGTCACTGGGTTCTTGATCCCCTTCGTCTCCATCCTGGGGTGCTATTGCTGCATGACCAGAATTCTCTGCCAGAAGGACGAACTGATCGGGCTGGCCGTCCGCAAGAAGAAAGACAAGGCCATCCGGATGATCATCATTGTGGTCCTGGTGTTTGCCGTCAGCTTCTTCCCCTTCCACCTGACCAAGACCATCTACCTGATTGTCCGCTCCGTGCCCAGCGTGCACTGCCTGACCATGCAGGCTTTCGCCATCACCTACAAGTGCACCAGGCCTTTCGCCAGCATGAACAGTGTCCTGGACCCGATCCTCTTTTACTTCACCCAGCGCAAGTTCCGTGAGAGCACCAGGCACCTGCTGGATAAAGTCAGCTCCAAGTGGAAGCATGGATCCTGAAGGGGGGGGGCTCCAGTGGGACGTGGGAGCAGTTGAGCTCCTGTGCCAAGGAGGGGCTGGAGGGGCCCCGGCTTTGGGCCACAGGTTAGGCAGCTTCTGTCACTGCTGGCTCCTCCCTACTCAGCAGGAGGGATTGACCTGCCCAGCATGACAAAGAAAAGCCTAACTTTGGTTGCCTTCTGACTCCCTTGGAAGGCCCGGTTTCTTCACTGCGATGGAGAGCGTTGTGGCGTCACTCTCAGACTGCCAGCATGCGCATCATGCTCTCCCTCGCATCATGGCTGCTGTGAGGAATTGCTCGTGCTGGCACTGGGGATGCCTTCTCCTGTGTCTGTCCCCAGCGTTCCTCAGGAGCCCGTGTGCCGGAAGGAAGACCAAGGGGCAGAGAAAGAGAGGAGGCTAGCAGGGACACTGCTTCGGTGAAGTCAAGTTGAAAGGTAGCTGTAGTGGGAAGGCCCACGCTAGCCTTTTTTTCACAAGAAGCTCTAGAAAGGATTCTTGGGGTCTGGATAACAGGAGAGATCTCCCTTAATAATTTAAACTCTCCACAGTTCAGCTAGAAGCCTTCCAAGGAATAGTGTCCTTGCTGTTTCATGAAGAGGGGGTCCCCTTGGTACAAATGTCTCTCCTGCAGAATTAGAAAGGCCCGAACCTGGCCTGTGATGGAACTCTTCGACAAGAGGCCTCCAACACACACGATCTGGGACTGGAAAATGAGTCGCAGCAAGTGTGGGCCAAACGTGGAAGACTTCTTAGGGGATTGCCACAGCTGTGAGCTTTGGGTCCCACACATTTCAGTTATGGGGAGCTGCCACTGATTTTGGAAGTGGGTGGGGGTTGTGCTGTCACACGCAGATTTTTCTGAAGGGCCGTATTTGGGTACTATCAGTGTTGAGTGGCTTTGAGGCTTGTGAGTTTGGGGGTGCAATCCTCGCCTGGAGTTAGGTCAGCACAGTTAGGCCAGCACAAGGGACACTGTAAAACACGTTTGGACCACTCTCGCAGTCAGGGAGGATGGTGCACGTCTGTGTGCTGGCCTCTCTGATTCCGAGAATAGTCCAAACATACTTTATGGTGGCCCTTGTGCCGGCCAAACTTTCCTGGCCTAACTCTGCTGGCCTAACTTCAGGTTAGGATTGCGCTCTGTTTCTGATTCCTCTCCTCCACCACCGCACACACACCCCCCGCAACTCCTGTTGTAGGATATGACTAGTTCCAGGTGTGCAGCAGCATTGTGGTAAAGGTTGGCTGGTGGTTTAACAAGCCTAGCAAACATCATGGGGGAAACCCAGTAGACAATGCTGAGCCCACATCACTCTTCCACATATGCATTCCACTGCATGAAGCTTCAATTGTGGCATGGAATTTGGCTTCCCTAAAATTCCAGTTCTTTGGTTTTCCTTTTTCTTCTGTAAAGAAATCAAGTTTCTAGCCCTGATGGTTCCAGGGAAGCCCTTTGGTGCCCCCAGGGGGCTGCTGCTCTGTCCACATTGGCAGAGCAAAGTTGCTGAAACTTGTAATTATCAGATTTAGAAAAAGAATTGGCCTCGTTGGAAATATTAGGAAGTAATGCAAAGCAATTATTTCAAAGTTGTTCTATAGAATGGAATGAAGAGGCAAGATTCTGCCCATATGCAGAAAATTCTGTTTCAACAGGAGTTATTTTTCTTCCAAATGATGGATTATGAATGTTGCTTATACAGAGCTAAGCAGCAGAGATTTTTAAGCATCTATGCACTGGTGGACAAGTCCATTAACACTCTCAAAGTTCTGCCCCCTCAATGGCTATATAAATAAGCTCTGGGAAATTCCCTAACTGAGCCAACAGCATCAAGAGATACTTCCACTGCAGGCTCTCCGAGCTTCTGCTTGGCCTTAGCTTATATACAGGAACTTTTGAGGCTGACACTGATGCTCCAGTGTTCAGTGCAGATTTCAGGGCATTTGGGAGGAGGTCTTTTGTGTGCGCTGCGCATCACAAACATAGCAAAATCATGAATGCACACAGCCTGACATGTTTCAGTATGTTTACCATAATTTATGGAGTCATTTTAACGAAAGAAAATCGCTGTGCTAGGTGCTCATGAATTGGTGAATGTGAAAAACCAACAGCTGGCCGCTCGTGTGTCTTCCATGTGCCCGGTGTGCCCCACGACAGAAAAAACTCTTTTTGTGTCTGAAAGGATGGAAACGCTCATGTTTACAGCTGGAATGACCGTGCCAATCACAACGGCCAGAGAGGTGGGTGGTCGGCTGGCAGGGGCCTGAGTCACGAACAAGAGGAAGGAAAGACACCTCTCAGCTGCCACCTCATCCCAACAGCTCACCCGCAAAGTCTCCCCAAGGCATCCTGGCAACACAAACCCCATCGGACTTGGCCTCTGCTTCCTGGGATGCTAGAAATAATTATGACGTCCTGGGCTGCTCCTGAAATGTCTCGAGTGCTTTTGCATCCAGACTGCAAAGTGATACAATCTCCTGCATGAATTGCTGTGATCACACACTACGTCCTTTGGCTTTGCCTCTCCGAGACTGGGCATTGGCCACATAAGCGGGAGGTGCACTCGTGTTCAGAAACCGTGGAACCTGAACGGAAGGTGGCCAAGTTGGGGCAGGTTCCACTCATGCTCACATGAGCAGGGAGGACCCAGAGGAGGAAGAACCGGGTTTCTCAAGAACAAGGAGAGGCCACCTTGGGCCAGATGTTTGTGGTGGAGAGGTGGGATACAGCTACGTGTCTAAAATATATATATATATATTTATTAATTTATTGTAAAAATGTATATCTTGCCCTTCTCAGCAAGGACTCAGAGCAGCTTACAATAGATTTGTAAAAACTGGTACAATAAAAAGTCTAACTACTGCTACTGCTGCTGCTAATATTTCAAAGTACAACTAAAACACCACAATGGGGAGAGAACAATCAGCTAAATTAAATACGAAACAGTTTTGAATATCACCCCCAGAGGCAGCATTGAGTTTAAGAAATAGGCCTCACCAGGCTGTCAGTGGCGACTGAACAAAACCTGATGGGGGAACAGGAGTTGAATCCCAGATCAACCGGGAGAGGGCTCTGATGAATGTGTGTGTGGGGGGGAGGTGAGAGCCCTGAATCAGCATTTTTTCAGTGCCCTCTCCTACCGTGTACTTAAGGACGTTGAGCAGAGCTCCAAAGCTTTTTATTAGCCTTGCAGGTTACTGAAAATGTTTTCATTGCCTCAGTGAAGTCCCCCCACCAAACATGTAATCTGGGATGTCTTTAAATCCACTGCCATGAGCTGGTTCATTGGAGGAGTGCCTGGAATCTAAAAAAGGAAAGGAAACTGTTGCAACTTGTTTAGTGCATTAATTGTTTGATGCATTAAATAGCGTTCTGGGAAGGCAGCGTCACAAGCGTTCACATAACGTTTATAGCTAGTTGGGTTCCTTAAAGAATAAGGGTTCAGTCCTGAGCCTGTTACCGCTGGTGGTACGTTTGCTGCAAAGCCTGCCCAGGACACCTCACCCCCCTGCTGGGCTGGCACTCGGCGCCAGGCCCCAACGCCGGCACATGGGACAGCCAGCGCTCCAGCAGCCTGGGCTGCCAGTATGCCTGTTTGGGACTGGGGCAGTAACGGCATCTAAATGAGTTAGCAACAGGTACTCACTTTTGATTGGCACTTGTGTTGGGGCCCGCCCACCGGAAGTGAGGTCATAGCCGGAACTCAGGAACCACCCCCAGGAACCGCCGCGCCTCCTCGGTAGGCTGCACGGCGGCCTGGGAGAAGGCCCGGGAGTCCCGGGCCTTCCCCGAGGCCGTCGTGCGGGCTACCAATTCCCCCCCCCAGGAACCGCCGCGCCTCCTCGGGAGGGAGCCCCAGGTAGCCTACCTGCTCATGCTGCTGCTGCTGCCGTCGGTCTCCCTCGCTCCGCTGCTTGCCTGCCTGGCTCTGAGAACGTGCAGGGAGCGGAGCGGAGCGCCGACGGAGTCGATGAGTGGGCGGGGCCAGCCCTAATCCCAGGAACGGGTACTCGTGTACCCCCGCGTACCCACTACATGACATGTCTGGACTGGGGGGTGCGTGACAGAGCAGGGGGAGGGGAGGAGCCGGCTTGTGAGGGGGTTGGATCCAGGGGTGGCTTCCACAGCCGGATCCTATCCCCAGCCTGGGCTCAGGCAGCCCGGCACAGGGCTGCTCGATTCGCTGCTGGCAAAATAGCTGGTGGTGAGTCGAGGAACCCTATTGCAGGTGGTGGGGCTCTCCCTGGGGGAGGGGGACCAAATTCCCTTATCCCGAGGAGCCTCTGGCAGCTGCCTGGCTGCTGTGGGATGCAGCACTAGCCAGGTTGGTCCTGCTGCTCCTATGGGGGCCGGGCAGTTCAGGATTGGGCTGCCCATCAGTGGTTTCCAACGTTTTCCTTTCCACGACACACTGACCTCTATGGTCTTCTCTATGGTCTTCGCCTCTTCTGACGTCACTTCCGGGAGACACTTCTGGGTTCTGAGCGTTTGTTTCTAGGGCAATTGTCTGTAGTAACGAATTGCCTCTCCCTCCGCCAGCATTGGGAAGGGAGCATAAGAACATAAGAAGAGCCCCTTTGCTGGATCAGGCCAAAGGCCCATCTAGTCCAGCTTCCTGTATCTCACAGCGGCCCCACCAGGTGCCCCAGGGAGGCATGAGACAACAAGATGCCTGCATCCTGTTGCCACTCCCTTGCACCCGGTACTCTGAAGTAGCCCACCACCTTTGTAAGGAGGTTGCCTTTCATCAAAAGCCTGCCATTTCCCTCTTGCACCTCCTTGTCTTGCCAGCCACTATTTTCCCTGCTGGGGCTCCATAGCCATACGCTTGGTGATAGCAGAGAGGTTTGCACTCCCTTGCACCCGGTACTCTGAAGTAGCCCACCACCTTTGTAAGGAGGTTGCACAATCCATCATTGCCTATAGCCCACGATGGACCTTTCCTCCAGAAATCCATCCAATCCTCTCTTAAAGGCATCAAGACCAGATGCCATCACCACCTCCTGTGGCAAAGAGTTCCACAGATTAACTACCCACTGGGTAAAAAAGTACTTCCTTTTATCTGTTCTCACTCTCCCACCACCCAATTTTAGTGGATGCCCCCTGGTTCTGGTGTTGTGAGAGGGAAAAGAACCTCCCTTTATCCACTCTATCCTTCCCATGCATAATTTTGTATGTCTCATTCAAGTCCCCTCTCGGGCGCCTTTTTTCTAGGCTAAAGAGCCCCAAACGCTGCAGTCTTTCCTCATAAGGGAGGTGCCCCAGCCCCATAATCATTTTAGTTGCTCTCTTCTGCACCTTTTCCAGCTCCACTATGTCCTTTTTGTGATGCGGTGACCAGAACTGTACACAATATTCCAGGTGTGGCCTTACCATCGATTTGTACAATGGCATGATAATGTTGGCTGTGTTATTCTCAACCCCCTTTTTTAATTACCCCAAGCATGGAATTGGCCTTCTTAATTGCTGCCGCACACTGGGTCGGTACCTTCATTGAATTGTCCACCAGCACCCCAAGATCTCTCTCCTGTTGCAACCACAGACAGACAATGACAGTCGCTCTAGAAACAGACCTGCAGAGTTTTCCAGCAACCTTCAACCTCTGTGCTCCAAACTCATGCAGCCCACCTGCGGACCTTTCACAGCACGCTGGTGTGCCACGGCTATCCTACATGATTTAGCCAGTCTTTTGAACTGTTGTGACTCTCGCGTGGGAAGAAAATTAGTTATCCAAGTTCAGTTGGCACTAGGAGGCCAACCCCACTGCCGCCTCAAGGGGAGTAGGCCCTCCAAGCTCTACACAACAGGAAGTGTGATCCGTCCACACATTCTTTCTCCCCTTGCTTCTGTTGCTGTATTATTTTGTGTCCAAATATTGTATACCAATTTGTGTAAAAAACCGCACTCTATGGCATTCTTGTGCAAGGAATAAATAAAGGAATAGATAAAAGGAAGTACTTTTTTACCCAGTGGGTAGTTAATCTGTGGAACTCTTTGCCACAGGAGGTGGTGATGGCATCTGGTCTAGATGCCTTTAAGAGGGGATTGGACGGATTTCTGGAAGAAAAGTCCATCGTGAGCTATAGGCCATGATGGGTTGGGCAACCTCCTTACATTAGTAGTAGGCTACTTCAGAGTACCGGGGCAAGGGAGTGGCAGCAGGATGCAAGCATCTTGTTGTCTCGTGCCTCCCTGGGGCACCTGGTGGGGCCTCTGTGAGATACAGGAAGCTGGACTAGATGGGCCTTGGCCTGATCCAGCAGGGCTCTTCTTATGTTCTTATGTTCTTAATGCATGTTTAGGCAAATATGAAGACCTGAGTTTTCAAAATGTGATGCTTTGCAGGATTCTTCTGTCCTTTCAAGTGTTCCCTCCTGTGTCCTCTGTCCTTACTGTTTGCTGTCATGGGCTAAGCTCTTGTGAATGTTACACAGCAAGCTCTTTGAGGCCAGGGGGCTGTGTTTGTACAACTTCCCCCACCACCCACCACCCCATAAATAAACTGGTACATTTGCTTGTTGGCACTTCTAGCCTGTTTTATTATCTAGCTTCATTATGTACTTACGTGCTCCAGCAAAGTGGCTTGGAACCTGTCCACATAAAACAACACTGCGGGATCCGAGTCCTTGTTCAGTGGAGATGCCTAGCGCATGGCACTCTCATCTAGCCTGGTAAGGGAGTTTGGGGGCAGAAGTGCAATGGGGAAACCTCTGGCTTGCAACTGGCGGCAGTTCCTTGTTGACATTTCAGGCTTTCCCCACCCATCACCAGCCCTTCCCACATTTTCTCAGTAACGGCCCTGAGGATATGAAATAAAATTTCAGATCGCACCCCTCCCCCGCAAGTTGCACAACAGCGCGATTTGTGTGAATCATGCAAATAAAGTTGTTTCTGCAAAGCATGGCCATGTGCGTACCTGAGATCTTCAGGCTGCAGCTTGGGATATTTTTAGAGCAGGGCTCCACAATCCCTATTGATGACACTGCCTTGGCAGGATCCCTGGAGATTCTGGAGGTTAGGTGGATGGGAAAGCACAGCAGGGTGCAGCGTACTGCAAGTCCCAAGACTTGCTGTCACAAAAACTCAGCGAAGAGATGATGTTGCAATGGTTCAACTTGAGCAAATAAACAAAGAGGCACTAATAAGTTCAACAGTCATTCTTGGTACATATGGATTTGTTTACGTCTTTCATACATCCCAGCCTGAGGGCTTCGTAATAAGATTATTCTTCGTACAATTCTGCATCATCGATAAAGGAATTCTAGCATCTCAGTCTTGCATCTTTCTTGTCGAGACAAGACGTTTTTACTGTGCTGTTGAAAAATGCTCCCATTTGGATCCTGCCCAGTCTTCAAGGGGAGGAGTCCTACATCCAAGGACAGCCATAGATCCAATGATGTCATGCAGGGGGTACACGGGGGTACGCGAGTACCGGTTTCTAGGATTACAGCTGGCCCCGCCCATTCGCCCGCCCACTCGTCAACTCCACCCTCTGCAATGTTTGAATTTCCTGCATGTTTGAGTTGCCTGCATGTTCTCAGAGGCAGGCAGGCAGGCAGGCAGGCAGCGAGCGGAGCCTTTCCTTTCCTTGCCACTGAAAAATGAGTTGCTCTGGGGTTTTAACATGATGCCAGGCCTCCTTCACATGTTCTGGGGGTGCTGTGGAATCCTGTTGCAACTGTTGGGTCAGTTTAAAATCATCTGAGGCCTCAAAAAGGGCTTTTTTCATGTCACTTCCTGCCACGACATCATTTCTGGCTTATGACATCACTTCTGGTGGGCGGGTCCCGACACGTGCCAATCAAAAGTGAGTACCTGTTCTTAAATCATTTAGATGACACCACTGCATAGATCTCCTCGTTTTATGACCCTATAGTATGAACACAGTGCAGAGATGCTGCAGCCTTGCACAGCAAGGGAGGTGTTGACAGGTTACAAAGTGTGGAGGCTGCAGGAGGCTAAAGGGTTTATAAATCAAAGACAGTATGTGGAATCCTGTCCAGAAGGCAAGAGGAGCAGGCTACAGATGCAGCCACACTGGTGTCCTGTGAATGCACACACACCTCTCACACTTGCTTCTGAAACAGCTTCTCCTGTTGGTCCTTTGGATTAGCACGGCACACACAGTGAAGAACCAGGGCAGCCCTCGGCGCAGGCAAGGTGAACACAGAGCCAGCTCAATGGAGGAGAAAGTGCATCCTGGCTTGGGGGTTGGACCAAAGGGCCTGCAACCATTCTGGGGTTGTGAGTCACCTCAGCTGTGTGCCTGTTGCATTCATTGCCTTGACTCTCTCTGCAGTCTCCCGCAAAGCACTGTCAAGAATAGTCTGCAAACAGTCTGCAAAGTTTGCAGACTGTCAAATAGTCTGCAAAGCACTGTCAAAAATAGTCTGCAAACAGTCTGCAAAGTTTGCAGACTGTCAAATAGTCTGCAAAGCACTGTCAAGAATAGTCTGCAAAGTTCAGGCGCATCACTTGCCTTTGGAGATTGTTCCCTGAAACAGCACCCCCCCCCCCACTTTTCAGGCCGTCAATTAGTTACTGATTAAAAGCATGGAGAGGTCCTGGTTCCACCTTCTCTGCTTTTAATGGATTTTTCTCTGCTGGTGGCCATTTGCTAGTTACACTGTAACTAAATCACATAAATACTTCGTTGGGGGGGGGGGAAGAAATGAAACAGCAACTAGAGGAGTGCAAGTGATAGAAAGTGCTTGTGAGCTCACCTCTGCTCTGAAACTTCCAGGGTTCTTCATTTCTTACTGACTTTAGGTTTCTATTGCTTTTGTCATCGCCTGTTGTTTGAACTGTTTTTAGGTACTTGTTTAAAAGTTATTGTGCCTTTAAATCTTTTATACATTAGTCACTTTGGGTGTCCCACTTTTAAAACCCCACTTGGGTGCCCCCATTTCATCCCTTAAATAAGCCCAGACATCACCCAGCCAACAAAGGTTTGCCTAGTCAAAGCTATGGTTTTCCCAGTAGTAAAGTATGGCTGTGAGAGCTGGACCATAAGGAAGGTGGAGTGCCAAAGAATAGATGCTTTTGAATTATTGTGTTGGAGAAGACTCTTGAGAGTCCCCTGGACTGCAAGGAGGTCCAATCGGTCCATCCTCCAGGAAGTCAAGCCTGATTGCTCCCTGGAAGGACAAATACTGAAGCTGAAGCTCAAATATTTTGGCCACCTCATGAGAAAAGAGGACTCGTTGACGTTGACGTTTCCCAAAACCTTTATTGGCATACACAAAATACATAAATACAACAACAACAACCAGAATATAGATACAAACAGTGCAACCATTAAAAAAGGGAAGAAGGGGTAGATTTAAGAATCTCATATAGATAACTTGCAACGGCTGCAGTAAGAAAATCACACTCATCACTCATAAAAACAGAAAGTGTAGCATCAGTTGGATTAGAAAAGAATGAGATCCAGGGTTCAAAAAAAATATTTTTGAGATGGTGGTGTGCTGGGCACTGAAAAAGAATATGAAACAAAGTGTCAGGGGGCCCATGGCAAAATAAACAAGACCTTTTTTCACGGGGAATGTGGAGAAAGCGGCCAGCATGAACAGCCGAAGGGAATATATTAAAACGTGCCAACATAAAAGCTCTTCTAAACGACGGATTAATTAAGGAATAAAAATAATTGGGAACAAAATCCAGGGATGGAGTAATACCTAGAGATAGGGGAGAGCAAGTAGGATTAATATTAGTACATAAAAAATTAATTTCAAATTGCCAGAGTCTATCCTTTATCATGGTGTAAGCCCTTGAGAGGCTCAAATCTACAAGAGATTCCAAGGAAAGATTGAGTGAAGAAAGCTTGTTGTCAAGAAGACGAAACCAAGAGGAAAAGTAAGAATCTCGTACTAAATCATATAAAAGGGACCCAGGAAGAGAGTTTAGATGCAGTCTAAGCCAAAATTTAAAAGTTAATAGCCAAGCAGTTGTGGAGGGAAGGTGTATACCTAATTCTAAGATGAGAGTAGAAAGACGTATAAGATTTGGGACCCCTAGAATTCTGCGGAAAAAAATAGCTGCAATTTGATCAATATCCTTATTAACTGTCTGAATCCATATTGGAACACCATAAAACAAATGAGAAAGAATTTTAGAGTGAAATATCTGAATGGCTGCAGGTATATATTGATTTCCAGAATTATAGTGAAATTTTGAAATTGCTTTAAGCTGAGGGGAGATGGATGAGATAACAGCTTTCTTGTGAAGGGACCAGTTAAGTTTGTGATGAATATGAAGGCCCAGATATTTGTAAGACCGTACTTGTTGGTAAGTATTAGATCCAATTGTCCATGTACAAGGAGACCAAGAATGAGAAAAGACCAGTACTTGGGTTTTCCTGGCATTAATGGACAAGTCATTAGAATCACAATACTCCTGAAATTTAGATAAAATACACCGAAGGCCAGATTTAGTAAGAGATAAAAGAACAGCATCATCGGCGTACAAAAGTAAAGAAACAGGGGCGCCACTGAGAACCGGAGCAGACTGATAACCTGAAGACAGAAAGGAAGGAAGATCGGCTAAGAATAAGTTAAATAATAAAGGGGCTAGAATACAACCTTGTCGAACACCTTTGTGAATGGGGATTCTATCTGTGAGAGTATTAAGGTTGGGTAAACGAACCTGACAAAAATTTTGAGAATGTAACTGGCGAAGCAAAAAAAGCAAGCGTAAATCAATGCCCCATTTGGAGAGTTTTGCCCACAAAAGTTCTCTATTTACAGAATCAAAAGCCCCACGAAGGTCAACAAATGCAGCAAAGAGTTTGGATCTATTATAGATTGAATATTTTTCAGCAAGATGTGTCAACACAAAAATGTGATCAAGAGTAGAGGCTCCAGTGCGAAAACCAATCTGTTCCTTCCCAGGAAGATCCTTAGAAACAGCCCAGGAAGAAAGTTTAGACAGAAGATATTTGGAATACAATTTACCGATATTTGATAATAAACTTATTGGACGATAGTTAGAAGGTTGTGACGGATCATCTTTTTTATGGATAGGGATGAGAATAGATGATTGCCATGCAACAGGAAGACAACCAGAATGATTTATCAAAGTAAAAAGAGTAGCAAGAGGTTCCGCCCACCAACTTGGGTTGCTGGACAATATCTCATTTAGAATATGGTCGGAACCAGGAGCTTTACCAGGCTTCAATGAGGTAATTAACTCAATGATCACATCCGGGGTGACAGGGGGCCAATCAGGTATTTCTTGTAAAGAGTTGACTGAGGTAGGGCATGAAGTCGGAATAGAAAACATTTTGGAGAAATAATCAACCCATGTAATGGAAGGAATAGACGGTACCAATTTAGAAAAGGAAGAGTTAGCCCGGGACACCAAAGACCAAAAGGACTTGTGATTATGAGTTGTGATTGCCTGATTGAATTGTAACCATTTGCGTTGTGCAAACTGGTGTCTTTTATCATCAAACAGGGCACGACATACCCTGCGCATATGGAAATAGTATTTAAGAAGCGGTGGGGATGGATGTTGGCGTATTAAAAGAAAAAGAGCCCTAATTTGTTTCTTTAATTGCCAACACTCTGCATCAAACCAAGATTTATTACAATGGGGGCCCCTAGATGGATGAGAGGGACAAGAGAAACTAAGGAATTGAACTAATGAATCAATTAAAGAATTGTATATTGTAATAGCTGAAGCTGGAGAAGAAGCTGATGTTAAGTTACTAATACAGGATTTGGTCTCTGACAGTTGAGTCCAAGAATAAAAAACTTGTTCTGCTGTAGAAGACCATTTGAAAGGGTGAATAGGACTATGGGAAGTAATTGGGGAGTGAGACATAGAAAAAGAAAATGAAAAAGATAGTAAAATAGGAAGATGGTCACTTTCAGAACGGTGACCAACTGAAAAATCAGAAAGATGGGGAAAAAGATCAGGAGAGGCAAGAGCATAGTCGATAACACTCGACCCTCTGACAGAAAAGTGTGTAAATTCACCAGGAGTGTCCCTTCCCGAAGATCCATTGAGGATAAAAACATTCGCAGAAAGGCAAAGATCGATAAAGAAAGAGGCATAGCTATTAAAGGAGGAGTCTCTGGATAACCTAGGAAAAAGAAACCAGGGAGGAATCAGCTCATCTGAGTTCCAATTCATGAACTGAGCTAAAGCTGTATTACTAGATCCTATTCTTGAAAAGACCCTCATGCTGGGAAAGACCGAAGGCAAAAGGAGAAGAGGGCAGCAGAGGATGAGATGGTTGGATAGTGTCACCGAAGCAATGAACATGAAATTGGGTGAACTCCAGAAGCTAGTGGAGGACAGAGAGGCCTGGTGTGCTGTGGTCTAGGGGGTCGCGAAGAGTCGGACACGACGTAGCGACTGAACAACAATAACATACTGAATTGTTTTAGGACCCAATCCTATCCAGGTTTCTGGTGCTGATGCAGCTGAAATACAGCCCCAACGTAAGCAAACAAAGGTTCCCTTCCTTAAGGAGGCCTCCCTAACTCCCCCTCCACCACAGAATACAGCACACACCCCATTGGGACTGCGACATCAGGGCTGGAAAAATTGGATAGAATTTGGCCCTGAGTCTCTTATATGCTCACACATTAGAATATATATTAGAATATATATATTATATGTAATCCATGGGACCAACAAAGGTTCGCATCGTCAAAGCTATGGTTTTCCCAGTAGCAATGTATGGCTGTGAGAGCTGGACCATAAGGAAGGCAGAGCACCGAAGAATAGATGCTTTTGAATTATGGTGTTGGAGAAGACTCTTGAGAGTCCCCTGGACTGCAAGGAGGTCCAATCGGTCCATCCTCCAGGAAGTCAAGCCTGATTGCTCCCTGGAAGGACAAATCCTGAAGCTGAAGCTCCAATGCTTTGGCCACCTCAGGAGAAGAGAGGACTCTTTAGAAAAGACCCTCATGCTGGGAAAGATTGAAGGCAAAAGGAGAAGGGGGCAGCAGAGGATGAGATGGTTAGATAGTGTCCAGCGGCGGCATTCAGCCGGTACGCTGGGCGGGACTTACCTTTGAGCAGCAGTCCGCCCATTGCGTAACGGCGCGTTCTGCTGCTTTCCCACCTGCCAGGGTGGGCGGGAAAGCGGCAGAATGCACCATTATGCAACGGGCAGATGCCACTCAAAGGTAAGTCCCGCCCAGCGTACCGGCTGAATGCCGCCGCTGATAGTGTCACCGAAGTGATGAACATGAAGTTGGGCGAACTCTGGAAGCTAGTGGAGGACAGGTAGGCCTGGCGTGCTGTAGTCCAGGGGGACCAGAGTCGGACACGACTTAGCAACTGAACAACAACAAGAAGTAGGGATAAGCAGAAAGTTGATCAGAGTGCACAGGTAGGTTGCTGTAGGGTTTGCCTCCCAATTGTCCGAAAATAACAAAGAGACCCCCGCCCCCCGAAGCTGCTTAGAATCCCTGATCTGTGATCACACAGATGTTGATTTGTATTTGTTAAGAGGAAGGGTGGATGAGGAGAGACTAATGGACTAAAGTAGTGGAGACTATCTAGTCCACCAAATGGAGCCTTGCAGTGGAGACACTCTAGCCCAACCTTCTCCTCTCCTTGACACTTCCTCTTTTCCTCTGTCCCCGTCTTCCTTTGCCAATCCATGGAGCAGGAAGAGCAGAGGCCAACCTTGGGAGCTGTGCGACCCAATTGGAAACGTGTTTGTGGGGCCCCTGGTTCACAGCCAAGATCGGTTCACAGCCAAGATAGAATATTATTATTATTATTATTATTGTTAAAAAAACTATTATTATTAGAGACTATTTATGTTTATTTTAGCATAGTCTACAGGCATGCCCTGGTATCTGGTGGGGTTCCAGTCTGGATCCCACTGTGGTTACCTGAAACTGTGGATATTGGGGGTGCCTTTTATAAAGATAAGGGAACATCAGTGGTTTTGCTGCAACAAGGTTTAAAAAAGAGATTTGTTTAATTTCCCCGTCTTTTTAATAGGCGTCCCAGTATCCATGGTATCCGTGGATAACTGGAACCATGGATACCAAATCAGTGGATACCAGGACATGCCTGTATGGCAGAATGGAAAGTGCATGTGAGTTAATGGGCCAAAAGCATCTAATCACATTTTAATACCAAGTTGCATATAAGAATAGGTTACCTGAGCACAGGCAGTCCTTAGGCACAAGGCTCAATTTGAAGAAATTGGTTCAGTCGGCATAAAGCCAGCCCTGAGGCCAGCAAATTGGGGAGGGGGGTCAGTATGTGGCATGCCACCGCAAGCACCTGGAAGTCTTGGGGCCAGCTCTGTCCATCAAAAACAATGCAGAGCTCTGTGATGTGTTAAAGATCAACGCATTTAGTACAACATAAGCTTTCACATGGGCACATGAGGGCACAATCCTCACCTGGAGTTAGGCTGGCATAAATTAGGCCAGCAAAGTTTGGCCTGCACAAGGGCCACCATAAAATGTGCTTGGACCGCTCTTGGAGTCAGGGAGGGCAGCACACAGATGTGCACCATTCTCCCTGATTCTGAGAGTGGTCCAAACGCTTTACAGTGGCCCTTGTGCTGGCCAAACTTGTGCCAGCCTAATTCCAGGTTAAAATTGCACTCTCTCTCTCTCTCTCTCTCTCTCTCTCACACACACACACACACACACACACACACACAGAGAGAGAGAGAGAGAGAGAGAGAGAGAGAGAGAATAGGACTAGATGAAGTCAAAGGGCTTTTGGATATAAAAGGTAGTCTACAATGTAAGTTAAAAGTTAAAATGCGAAGGGGAAATGCAGAGATGATTCACATCCCAGCAGCAGCAATAGTAGCTACAGCTACTCAGCCTGACAGGACTGCTGCTCAGGAACTGCCTCCCACATACCTTCCTAATCCTAACTTGTAATCATGCTTGCAGGATTATTGTTGCTTGCATGCTCTGCAGCAGGAACTGCAGCTAGCTGGAACTGCCATGCGGGGCCTTTGGCGAACAACAAGCCCTGAAAAATGCGGGTAGGGAGTTTCTCAGGGCTGGCCACAGGTCCATCAAGTCCGGCGATCAGTTTCCACCAGGAAGCTCAGAAGCCAGGCATGCGTGACCTGCTCGCTCCCCTTCAGGCATCCGATAAAATCACAGCTTTCCCAGCAAACCTTGAGGATGGGCTGATGTGCTTCTTTTAAGCTGGGTGGGGCTGACGGATGGCCTGGGGATTTGCTGGCTGGGCTTGGCTGTTGGCTGGGGCTGCTGTATTATCTTGCTGCCTATTGCTGTATATTGTATATTCTTCTTTAACTCTGCTTGTGTCAAACGTTACATAAGAACATAAGAAGAGCCCCGCTGGATCAGGCCAAAGGCCCATCTAGTCCAGCTTCCTGTATCTCACAGAGGCCCACCAGGTGCCCCAGGGAGGCACGAGACACAAGACACTTGCATCTTGTTGCCACTCCCTTGCACCCGGTACTCTGAAGTAGCCTACTACTAATGTAAGGAGGTTGCACAATCCATCATGGCCTATAGCCCACGATGGACCTTTCCTCCAGAAATCTGTCCAATCCCCTCTTAAAGGCATCAAGACCACATGCCATCACCACCTCCTGTGGCAAAGAGTTCCACAGATTAACTACCCGCTGGGTAAAAAAGTACTTCATTTTATCTGTTTTAACTCTCCCAACCCTCAGTTTTAGCGGATGCCCCCTGGTTCTGGTGTTTTGAGAGAGGGAAAAGAACATCCCTCTATCGACTTTATCCCTTCCATGCATAATTTTGTATGTCTCAATCATGTCCTCAATCATGGCTCAAAAATGTTGAGCCGTCTTGGTTGATAGCTGTAAAAAAAGGATGTAACTTTTGAAAATTGAGGACCATGCCAGCCTTGCTGATTGTCTGACACTGCAATGGTACACACCAGAAATATACTGCTGAAAGCAGAAGTCTCATATAGCTATCATGCCTAATTGCCATCAATATAGCCCAGCCTATATATTTGTTGAATTATTTTACTAAAACCATCTGCGTTTCTGGCCATCCCCATTTCCTGCAGCAGTGAATTCCACAAGTCAGTTTTGCAGTCCTCTTGATAGGCGTGCATGTGCATCAAGCCATTTTCACTTGTGTCAAATTTGCAAATCTGCAGGGCATTCTGAAGCTAACTTTTAACTGCACAACTTGCTTCAAGGAAAGATACCTCTCTGTCCTAGGCTGGGACATCTTTGTGCTGAATCTGTGGAACTCCTTGCCACAGGAAGTGGTGATGGCATCTGGCCTAGGTGCCTTTAAAAGGGGATTGGACAGATTTCTGGAGGAAAAGCATTGTGGGTTACAGGCCATGATGGGTTGTGCAACCTCCTTACATTAGTAGTAGGCTACTTCAGAATGCCATGTGCAAGGGAGTGGCAACAGGATGCAGGCATCTTGTTGTCTTGTGAACTCCTTGAGGCATCTGGTGAGCCACTGTGAGATCCAGGAAGCTGGACTAGATGGGCCTTGGTCGGATCCAGCAGGGCTGTTCTTATTATGTTCTTATGAATCCCTTTCTCAGCAGGAACGAATGCCTGTTCTGGATGGCCTTGGTTTCAAAGATTCTCACATTTTCAGAATCAGCAAAATAAACAAAGACTGTTGCTAGGAAGACCTGTGGCAATTCTATCTGTTCCTTTCAAAAAGTAAGACATTTGCTTCAGGATTCAAATGATGGTTCCTCCAAGGCTTCACTAGAATGGCAAGGCAATTTAAGATGCTGTCCTATACACATAGGAACATAAGAAAAGCCCTGCTGGATCAGGCCAAGGACCCTCTAGTCCAGCTTCCTGCATCTCACAGTGGCCCACCAGATACCTCAGGGAGGCATTTCCCTGGGAGTAAGCCCCACTAAATTCAGGTTGCAATCCTATAGACTAGACATATATTGGCTGCACTGTGGGTCTCTCAACACATCCAACGGGAGTGAATGCACATAGAGCTGTGAGCTGTAAATGCATGTGCGCCTGAGTGTGCGCAGCTGAATGTCTACCTAGTGCAGTGGTTCCCAAGCTGTGGGTCAGGAACCACCACCAATGGGCTGCGAGCAGCAGTGTCATCCTCAAACAACGTTCCGGAACGCTAGGCGGAACTTACCACCTGATTGGCTGCCCGTCCGTGACGTGTTGCTGCCTGCCCGCCCGCCACGCGGGCACCCCGGCTTCAGAGGGGGTGCCCGCTTGCCTGGGGGGCGCGCCGGGTGCCTGGGCAAGCAGCGGACGGGCGCGCCAACTGGAGGGAGCCCACGCGGCGGGCGGGCAGGCAGCGACACATCACGGACAGCCTGTCAATCAAGCGGTAAGTCCCGCCTAGCGTTCCGGAACTTCATTTGAGGATGACACCGCTGGTTGCGAGCCAATTTCAGGTGGGTCACAAAGCACCTAGAGCAGCCATATTGAAAATATGGGAAGTTGGGATGCTGGAAACGGGGAGGGCTGTGAGGTTATTTTCCTTGTGTCAAGGTTGTAAATGGGCTTTCCCCCCCTTTTCTGATTCACTTTGTGATTGGAAAATGGCTGAGAATTAACCCAGCTGATTACTGTGATATCAGGATAGCAGCAGGCTCTGGCATCACAATGATGACACTTCCAGCCATGACATCATTTCTGGTGGGTCCTGGACAGACTGTCATTCTAAAAAATTCTAAAGCTCTCTCTCTCTCTCTCTCTCTCTCTCTCTCTCTCTCTCTCTCTCTCTCTTTTCTAGAGTTCAAGACTGTCTGGAAAGAGAAGGCTGCATGCCTGGTTCCACGTTTGCACACACCATGCAGATGTTCTGCTGAACATCCATAGCTTGGAGGCATGCTTTCGCTCACCCTAGATATGTTGTGAGAACAGGACTCTTCCACCTTGGCTTCAGTTTCTTGCTACAGAACATGAATATTAATGACCTGCCTTGCAAGTTTGCTTACTTATATGATCTTACTAGCTTTTATGTACCCGGCTTCGCCCGGGTGTTTATAGGTGCCATCCCTGACCCCCCCCCCGACTCACCAGGCATACAGATGGCCCGG
>JAJKFI010000017.1:2740769-2760344 GCA_029204185.1 Lerista edwardsae | reverse complement strand
ATATGTCCCATCCCTGACCCCACCCCCACTCACGTGTGTGCCCGGGTCTTGATATGTCCCATCCCTGACCCCACCCCCACTCACGTGTGTGCCCGGGTGTTGATATGTCCCATCCCTGACCCCACCCCCACTCACAGGTGTCCCTGGGTGTTGATATGTCCCATCCCTGACCCCACCCCCACTCACATGTGTGCCCGGGTCTTTATATGTCCCATCCCTGACCCCACCCCCACTCACATGTGTGCCCGGGTGTTGATATGTCCCATCCCTGCTGCTGTACTGTTTCTGTTGCTCTAGGTGTAGTAGCCCTCTGTTGTTGTTGTGACGCTGTGATCCTGTAGTTGTTTGTGACGCTGCTGTACTGTTTGTGTTGCTCTAGATGTAGCAGCTCTGTCTCTCTTATCGTGGAGTCTTGTCACGCTGCTGTACTGTTTCTGTTGCTCTAGATGTAGCAGCTCTGTGACGTAGTGTTGCAAGTTTCCCCCCCCCTCAGGTGTTTCCTGTGTACGCTGTTGTTCCATCTTTGTAGCCTTTGGTTGCACCTGCCCAATTGCCTTACATTACACAGTGAAAGTAAACTTTCAGAGAGAAAGTAAACTTTCAACAGCCACAGCACCTTGTGCCAACTGTCCACTGCCAAGCAGGGACCGCCCACATGTCCACAGAACACATTGTATCGGTTTGCCTGCGTGAAACCTATTTGCTGCTGTTTGTCTTCAACTGTCAAGAGTTCAGTTGCTGCCTGAAGATTCTGCATGTCATTTGCATGTCATTTGCATCTCATCATGACATCATCAGAGCCTCGGAATGCTGCGGCTCAGCCCATAGCCACCCACAGAGAACCACAAATTCGCTTGTACCCGCGCCCGTGGGGGCGCGAGCCGTTCCAAAACCGCGCAGCGATGGTTTCGGGGGGCCAAGGCACCCGCGTGCCGAGTTTGGCGCGAATCGGTCCAGGCGTTGCGGAGCCTATGTGGAACAAACATACACACACACATACACACATACATACATACACACATACATACGCTCTTCTTTATATATATAGATTATATCCAACCATGGCCGACCTATTCATGTGGCCAACTGAAACAGTTGCCTCAGGCAGTAAATTGGTGCGGGGACCCATCCTCGGTCTCCCTCCCTTGCATCCGTCCCTTGTCCTGCCTTCTCCTTCTCTTTTCCTTGGACTGGAAAAGGACGAGGGGGGGGCGGAGCGAGGAACAGGAAATGTGTAAGGGAGGGAGGAGGGTTCTGCGGGAGAACAGCAGAGAGTGGGAGGGGCAGGTGAGGCTGGGGCACCACCGGGTAAGGGGAGGCTGTGTCTTACTTGCTGCCCAAGCGTCAGGAGGCTGAGGGCAAGCCTTGATGCCAGCACGCCCCAAACACACCAAAGGCAGACAACCATACTGTGAACACACATCATTCAAACAACTGGAATTAAATTCATCACTGACGGCAACTCCAGGCAGTGGCGTTTCTACAGGGAGGGCAAAGCTCTAGGTTTTGCAAGAAGCCTGACCTTGCAGTGGAAATCACTCCTCTCCTGCACCGTTGTAGCCAATCCTCACAGGGAAAAGCAACGTCTTGGCGTTGCTTACTGGCTACAGCAGCAAGGGGGAGGAGGGATTTACGTAACAGGGTAAGGCTTCTTGCAACACTTAGAGCTTTGCCATCCCTGTAGAAACGCCTCTGACTCCAGGCTGCTACGAAACAGTCAATGGATGGTGCCTAAACCGCTTCTGGAAAAGTGGACTTTCCCAGGCCTTAATGTTAAAAACAAACAAACAAACTACTTGGCTGGAGTCCAGGGTCTTAGCCCCTCGGGGGTTTGTTTTTGCTACAGACTGGTCAGAGCAAGGAGAGGCCACGTTTTTGACTTGTCACCAATATTCCTTCTAATTCCCCCACCCCTGCGAATGCACAGCGCCCTTCCTGTGGCTGAGCAGGGGTGTTTGTGGTGCATTTGGCAATGGTATCATAGGAACGGCACCACTGGATCAGGCCAAGGCCCATCTAGTCCAGCTTCCTGTATCTCACAGTAGCCCACCAGATGCCTGAGGGAGCACACAGGACAACAAGATGCCTGCATTCTGTGGCGACTCCCTTGCACCTGGCATTCTGAGGAAGATCCTGAGGTAAACACACTGGTGGCCAGACAAGATTCTCCACAGCATTTCTCTTTGACAGCCACGCAGATACTTCTCTTCAGCTATGTCCTCATAGGAACATAGGAACAGCCCCACTGGATCAAGCCAAAGGCCCATCTAGTCCCACTCCCTGGATCTCACAGTGGCCCACCAGGTGCCTCAGGGAACACACAAGACAACAAGATGCCTGCATCCTGTTGCCACTCCCCTGCATCTGGCATTCTGAGGTAGCACATTCTTAACGTTGAACTTTTATGAAGAATTCTTTAGTAGGAAATCCCACAAAACTCTATGGAGCTTGCTTCTGAACCATGCACTTAGAAGAGCACCACTGAATCAGGCCAAGGCCCATCTAGTTCAGTTTCCTGTATCTCACAGTGGCCCACCAGATGCCTCAGGGAGCACATGAGACAACAGGATATTTGCATCTCGTTGCCATTCCTCTGCGCACACGCACATACACACACACACACAAACAAACAATAAAGCCACCTGGCATGGGTTTAACTTTATTAAATGCAAGTGACATTTTTAAAAAATCAAGATACCTACTGAATACATGTTCCTCCCTTGCCAGTCTGGGGTAGGCAAAAAACTGCCATCCTTGGCCAATTTGGATGACCAAAAAATAAAAATAAATAAATTCCTACCCAGGCCTCATAACTGAGCGACTAGTCTGTATATACCCATCATGGATTGTAACCTATGATAAGAGTTTTCCTCCATAAATCTGCCCAATCCCCTTTTAAAGGCACCTAGGACAGATGCCATCACCACCTCCTGCAGCAAGGAGTTCCAAAGACTAATTACAAGCTGTGGAAAGAAAAATTTTCTTTTGTATGTTCTCACTCTCCCAACACTCAATTTTAGTGGATATCCCCTGGTTCTGGTGTTGTGAGAGAGGGAAAAGAACATCCCTCTGTGTAACAGTCATGTGCCCCCCCTCAGGTACCTTCTCTCTAGACTGAAGAGCCCCAAATGCTGTAGCCTTTCCTCATAAGGGAGGTGCCCCAGCCCGGTAACCATTTTGGTAGCTTTCTTCTGCACCTTTTCTAGTTCTGCTATGCCCTTTTCGAGATTTGGCAACCAGAACTGTATACAATACTCCAGAAGCAGCCTTGCTTTTGGTCTGTAGAATCTGCTGTTTTATTCTCATAGCGCAATCCTAAACCCTGCGCAGTGTCAGTGCAATGGGGTTGCGCTGACGCTGCACCCTTAGCGCTGACGCGGGAGCGCCAATTGGCACCCCTGCGTTGGCGCTAAGGCAACAGGACCGAAACCGGTCGGTGAGAGGGAGGCTCCGTGCCAAGGCAGCATGGGGATTGGAGGGAGGGAGGGAGGGAGGTGCGGGCGGGACTTGGGCGTGACGTGGGCGGGCTTGGGAGGTGGCCATACGGCCACATCCTAAGACCATCAGGGAGGCTGCGTGGCCCCGATTCAGGCCGTGTGGTCTCCTCGGGTCTTTAGTGGGCGCAGATCCAAGAGTCTCCTCGGCTCTTTAGTGGGCGCACATGCTCCCTTGCCGCAGGGAAGCTGCAGCCTCCACCTACCCAGCGCTGGATAGGGCTCTGGCTGGCCGGCACTCCTACCCTAGCGCTGGGTAGGATTGCGCCGTTAATCCCTGTTTTAAGGATCCCATGCATAGAATTGGACTTCTTCACTGCTGCTGCATGCGCTGGGTCAACCCTTTCATCGAGTTGTCCACCAGCACCCCAAGATTTCTCTCCTGAGCTGTCACAGACAACTCAGAACCCCTTAGCCCGTATGTGCAGTTTTGACTTTTTGCCCTGATGTCCATCACTTTTGCCTCAATGTCCATCACCTGTCCACATTAAAATGCATTTGCTATTTTGCTGCTCATTCTCCCAGTTTGGAGAAGAGCTTTTGGAGCTCTTCACAATCCCTTCTAGTCTTTACCACCTGGAAATCTAGGCCACATTACTACTTCCCTGTCTCCAGGTCATTTATGAACAAATGGAAAAACGCAGGTCCCAGGACAGATGCTTGGGGCACTCCACTTTTTGCCTCTCTCCACTGTGAAAATTGCCCATTGACCCCCCAACTCTCTGTTTCCTGGCCCTCAACCAATTCTGACTCCATAAGAAGACCTGTCCTCTTATTCCGATTGTGAAGTTTTCTCAGCAGCCTTTGGTGAGGGACCGTGTCAAGCATCTTCTGGAAATCCAGACATATAATATCCGTGGGTCCGCCCGCAGCTGCATCCATGCCATCATAACTGCCAAGGGCCAAAAGGGAAGCTGCACAGCTGCATGGCCGTGTAGGTTGCAGAGACCCTAAAAAATGAGAGCAGGGAGGGACGGCGAGAAAAAGTGCTCAGTCTTGGCCTGGAGTCCCAAAGGCATCTAATGCACACTGAGAAAGCCAGAGAAGAAACCAAGTCACTGAAGGCGGGTGTTCTGGCAAGACAGTCTCCTATCAACATGGACGTGGTGACACACGAGGAGGGCAGGTTCAGGTTGACGGCATTTGCCCAATCCAAGTTCATGGAAGAGAGGTCTATCAAGAACCCATGACCAACGACGAAGCCTCCATGTTCGGATGCAGCCTACCTCCAAATACCAGGTGCAGGTGGGACGAACAGGGCACAGGTGGGGCCGGCAGCCTTCAGAGCCTGTTCGTGGACTTCCTGCTGTGCATTTGTGGAAAGGATGATGTTGGACTTGCTGGAACCTCCATTTGACTGAGTGGGGCCATTCGTATGGAAGGGCAGGGGAGGCAGCGGCCGACTAGTCGCCAGGAGACCTGAGCGGAACGTGTGCCTAGGGTCAGTGGTGTCATCTAAATGATTTAAGAACAGGTACTCACTTTTGATTGGCACGTGTCGGGACCCGCCCACCGGAAGTGACGTCATAAGCCGGAAGTGATGTCGTGGCAGGAAGTGACATGAAAAAAAAGCCCTTTTTGAGGCCTCAGATGATTTTTAAACTGACCCAACAGTTGCAACAGGATTCCACAGCACCCCCAGAACATGTTAAGGAGGCCTGGCATCATGTTAAAACCCCAGAGCAACTCATTTTTCAGTGGCAAGGAAAGGAAAGGCTCCGCTCGCTGCCTGCCTGCCTGCCTGGCTCTGAGAACATGCAGGCAATTCAAACGTTGCAGAGGGCGGAGTTGACGAGTGGGCGGGCGAATGGGCAGGGCCAGCTGTAATCCTAGAAACTGGTACTCGCGTACCCCCGCGTACCCCCTGCATGACATCACTGCCTAGGGCACTCCCTAAGGTGCGGGGAGGTGAACTGCGGGGAAAAGTGGCTGACTGCTGGCTCTACTCTGGGCTTGCCAGAAGCATATGGTTGGCCTCCGTGTGAAGGAAGGGGCCTGATCCAGCAGCAGGCCTGATCCTTCTGCTGAATGTTCTGACCATACTTCTTTACTCAGATGTGTATCGTGAGTGGAGAAAGTGCAGGTAGAGAAGGGTGTTTTTCTCTCTCTCCTGCTCTCATGCAACCAGAACCAGGAGGCTCCCAGTAACATGACTGGACCTTAGATCGGGGACAAACCAGAGAACTTCTCCACGCAGCAATTCATGAGAGCTTATGGAACTCACAGCCACAAAATGCAGCCATGGACACTGACTGAGCTAGCTTGAAGGGTGAATGGATAACCAACATATTCAATAGCTGTACTGTGGAACTTCCAGGTTCAGAGGCAGTCTACCTCTGAATAACAGTGGGAGAGGGCTGGCAATTTCCTGCCTGCGGGCTTCTCAGAGTGCAATCCTAACCTGGAGTTAGGCCGGCACAGTGAGGCCAGCAAAGTTTGGCCAACACAAGGGACATTGTAAAGCGCGTTTGGACCACTCTCGGAGTCAGGGAGGATGGCGCTGGTCTGTGTGCTGCCCTCTCTGACTCCAACAGTGGTCCAAACATACTTGACGGTGTCCCTTGTGCCGGCCAAACTCTGCTGGCCTAACTCCAGGTTAGGATTGCACTCTCAGACATCTGGCTGGCCTCTGTGGGAAGGAGAATGTTGGACTACATACATGCCCCCCCCCCGCCCAATCCAGAAGGGCTCTTCCGATGCTCTTATGCGTGCCCTGCCGCTGCGTTCTCCTCCCAGGCCCGGGCGGCGCACCCCGATTCGCCCCCAACCCCACTGAAGCCAGCCCGCTCCCAGCCCCACCGCAAGGACTTTTTCGGGAAAAGCCCGTTGCCGCCTCGCCTCCAGGGACAAAGGGGCTCGCTCGCAGGCAGCGCTCATGACTTCCTCCTCCTCCTCCTCCTCTCAAACCACACTCGAAATGTTCCCAGAGACTTTTCCTCCCGAAAGACCATCCCCCCGCTTTGGGGCCGAGGAAGCCCCGCCTCCGCAGGGGAAAAGTTGATGGGAAATGGGCTTTTGGCGGCTCCCCCCCCCCCAACCACCACCAACGAGCCCGAGAGAAAAGAGGCCAGCAAAAACAGCCCCAGCGCCCAGCACACCGAGCCCGCGAGTTAAGGCAGGCGGGCGGGCTGCCGCTCGCCAGGCCGGCGGGGACTTCGGGGCTCGTCCGCGGCTCCTGCTCTGGCACGATGGCGAGGGGGGCCCCCTCCGCGAAGAATGCCGGAGCCCGCCGCGTCTCGGCGTGGCGATGTGGGGGCCATTTCCGTTGAACCAGATGGGCTCCGGCTGCCGCCGCTCTTGCGGGAGTTTGGGGCCTGGAAGTTGGCGCGGCGAGCCTCGCGCCCGGGCGCGCGCCCCCCACCCCCAGCCCGCCGCCGCCACGCTCCTGGAGCGGGGCCAAAAAGACTTCGGAGTCCGGGCCGGTGGCCACCGGATCGGCACCGCCGCGATCGACCCCCGCGCCCGGAGCCAGCCCGACGGAATCCCGGCGGCGACTTCTGCCTCGCGATCGACTCCCGGCCGGCTTCTGCCCGCCCGCGACGCGGCTCCCCCGGCCCGGCCCGCTCGCTCCTGCCCGGCCCCGCGCAAGCCCGAAAGTTGACTGTGCGAACTTGAGTGGAAGTTTCCTCGCAGCAGCCCCCCCACCCCCGCCACCAGCGCGCGCCGAGCCTGTCCTTGCGGAGCAGAAAGGAGACGCGGATGGCTGGCGGCGGTGTGCCCGGGAAGGCGTAGGGGGGGGCGCCTCGGTGGGTGGGTTTTGGGAGCGGGCTGAGTAAACAATGGCGGAGGGGGAGGCCGAGGGGAGCAGCCCCCTGCACAGGAGCGTCTCCTTTCAGCGCCCGGAGAGCTGGACCGGGCCGGAGGGGGGCGGCGGCCCCCGCGGGGAGCAGCGCCAGGAGGGCGCACAGCCGTGCCAGGCTCAGCCTCCAAGCTCCAGCCACCGAGCCTCCTCCTCCAGCGCCTCCCGCAACGTCGCCAAGCTCGCCGCCGCCTCTCCTGGGCCGGAGCCGCCGCCGCCACCGCCGCCGGGGAGCCGGTCCCTGCGGAGTCTCTCGCCCTCGGTGCGCCGACTGTCCCAGCGCTTCTGCGCGCCCCGAGGGAGCGACGACGAGCCGGGCGAAGCGGCCCGCGGAAGAGCCACCGGTGGCGGCAAGACGGAGCCCGATGTGGAGCCCGCGAGGGAGCAGCAGCCGCCGCCGCCTCTGCGCGCCAAAGGGCTGAGCGAGCCCCCCAAAGGCGGAGAGGCGGCGCTCGACTGGCCCAGCGTGACCGAGATGCGCAAACTTTTCGGGGAGAGTTTCAGACGGCAGGAGCCGCCGCCGCCGGGCTCCCGAGGCGACCCCCAGGAGGACGGGCTGGCGCTGCGGAGCCCCTCCGGCAAAGGCAGGGAGCCGGCATCGGGGGCGCCCGGGACGTCGCCGCACCTGCAGGGCACGGACGGCAGCGCCGCGCCGCCCTTCCTGCTCCTGCCGCCCGAGGGCGCCGCGCAGGGCAGGCGGGAGGAGGCCAGGCCCGTCCATGAGGAGCGCAGAGAGACCCCGCCGCCGCCGCCGCCCCGCAGCTGCATCCCCTTTCCGGGCCTTCGGGGGCACCGGCTGCCCAGAGCGAGCGCAGAGAGGCCGCCGCCGCCGCCACTGTGGGATAGTTTACATTCCTGGCATTCCTCGCCCTCCAAGCCCCCGGCCGCCCCCAGCTCTCCCTCCTCCTCCTCCTCCTCCGCTGCTTGTGGCTTCCCGCGAGGGGAGGTCTTCTCCAGCAGCGAGGAAGAGCTGCCCCAGCCCCCCGTGCCCTGCCTGGGCAGCGCTGCCAGCCAGCATGCGGCAGCCTCCTCCCCCTCCCCCTCCCCCTTCAGCACTGGGGGCATCCACTGGCACAAGTCCCCTCCGGGCTCTTCGGGCAGTGAGGAGGAGGAGGAGAACCACCTGGTGACCCCCAGGAAGCGCGCCTGCCGGAAGAAGAAGAAAGCCCCCCAGGAGCCGGGCGCGGACGCTGGCAGTCTGGCGGGCATGGAGTGGCACCGCAAGGCGCAGGAGGACCTTTGCCAGCACTTCCTTCTGCCTGCTGAGGACAGGGCCCGGCCACCTCCCGAGGCCAGGGCGTGGCTGGCAGACCGGACCGCTGCCCACATGCCAGCGGGCACCACGGCGGGGCAGCGGGCATTTGTGAGGGGCCTGTCTGAGGGCAGTGCCTGCTTGCCGGGCTCCCACGGGACTCCTCCCTTGGCCTCGCCCCTCTCGCTCGTCTCCAGAGTCTCCAAAGTCAACATCCCCCCTTTCGTGCCCAGCCCCTGCGGTTCCAGGAGCAGCAGCCGGTACTCCAGCACGGAGACCTTGAAAGAAGAAGACCAGAGCGGGCCTTCCTGGGCTGCCCAAGGAAGAGGCTTCCAGGGGGGTCCTGGGCTGTTCAGGTCTCCCAGCTTTGGCCAAAGCTTGCCAGGCTGCAGCCTTGCCAGGTTGCAGCCGCAGGTCCGGACCCGCCCGAAGCTGCCCTTGGGGATGGTGAAAAAAACCCAGGACCTCTCTTCGTCGGCCAGCCTGCAGCACTGCGGCCCGGAAGCCACCGAGAAGTCCAAGCACAGGAAGTCCATGTCCAACCCTGACATCGCCACAGAGACGCTGACGCTCCTGAACTTCCTGAAGTCGGACCTCTCGGAGCTGAGGGCCAGGAAGAAGGGGGCCCGGGCCAGCGACCCCGAGGAGGCAGCCTTCGGCAGCTGCAGCAGCAACAACAGGTACGAAAGTTACTACCCCAGCACAGCCGGGCTCCCGACGGTGAGCAGAACCCAGAGTGAGGTCCACCCTCCCAGTCGGTGGGCTCTTGGCGGCCGGCCCTCCCTGAAGGACCTCACGGCAACTCTGAGGCGAGCCAAGTCCTTCACCTATTCAGACAAGGCGGCTCCTCGCAGGCTCTTCCACCAGAGCGCCATGAAGCAGAGCTCCTCGGAACTCCTCCTTGCAACCGCCCGTCACCATGATGGCTCCGTCTCTGACAGTGAAGTCGGCCGGCGTGGAGAGGAGGACGGGCTGCCCATTGTCATCCAAGACCAGTACATCCAAGAAGCCAGGCAGGTCTTTGAGAAGATCAGCAGGATGGGCTCCCAACAGGACTGTAGCTTTGCTTTGGAGCGGAAGGACAGTGGGAGCAGGAAAGGTGAGGGAGAGGCTGAAGAGCCCCCCGAGCAGGAGGAAGCCCCCGGGGGCGGCTGTGGGCAGTGCTTGCGCAAAACTAACTCTGAAGGAGACCTCTCGGGTGGGAGATCCTTAGAGGAACTCTCAGGGCCCGAGTCCACCATGACAGATGAAGGCATCGTCACCGAGCCAGAGGCAGGTCTTGCCTACAGCTATCTCAACCCGTCCGTGGCGGCGTGGAAGTCGGCGAACCAAAGAGGAAGTGAAACCAGCCAGACGGAGACGAAAGAAGTGCTGGTCCCCAGCTATGCCACCAAAGCGAGCAATGAGCAGGCCACCGTTGCAGATGAGATCCTTTCCAGTACTAAGGCCGTGCCCCAAGGCCTGCTAGAGGCACCATCAACGCCCGGTGCTGTCCGCCGCCGAAGGAAGTTTCCGTCCGTCGGAAACAGCGGATCCGAATCCAGCAATGGAAGCAACGGGGAATCCAATGGGGACGCCTACAGGTCCCTGAGTGATCCCATGCCCCACAGAAAGTGCTCCATCTCAGAGGACTCCCAGAACTTTTCGGTCGATAGTAACCTCCTGGGGTCGCTGAATTCCAAGTCCGGCCTCCCAGAGTCGTCCGCTGTTGCCCTGTCTGAGTGCACGGGAAGCGCGGCCAGCGACCTGTCCGTCTGCAGCGATGGGGTCAAGGATTACAATACCGTCATCCAGAACATCGTCAGCCAGCCCGGGGCCATGGACCGAGTGATCGATGAGAAGGGGAATGGCAAGACCATCAAGAAGAAGTCCTTCAGCGACCCCAGTCGCCGTGGGGAGCTCGCCAGCGCGGGATTCGACGGCCCTGGAGAACCCATCAATGAGATGGACCAGAGCATCCCTCCATCCAGTAGCGAGCCCATACTCTCTGAACAGGCGAGGGAGAGGGAGCAGGAAGTGGGGCAGTTGTACTCCCAGTCTGAGCACGTTCTGCCTGCGCCACCAGAGGGCGACATGGCGGAGGCGGCTCAGAACTATGGCTTTGATCCCAAACTGGCAGAGGTCCTTTCCCCCAGAATAGTCCGACGGAGCTCCAAGAAGCGCAGCAACAGGGCAAGCTGCCAGGAGAACAGAAAGGAAGATGCCACCCCGGCCGCCACGGCCCCTGCCACGTTAAGTAGGACAAGGCCGGCCACCAAACATGTGCGCCACACCAGCGAGCCGGCCACCTTCATCCCTATCTCAGAGGCCAGCCTGCCCACTGCGCCGAATCGGAGCGTCCACGTTGCCACCCCGGACCCCTCTCGCCTGTCCATGAAGCCCTATCCGGTGGTCCAGGCACCTTCTCTGGAGGATGTCACCAAGCACTACATGCTGACTCTCGGGACAGGGGAACCGTCCCCACCGAGCACTGTGGATACGTCCAGATCCTCCTCTGCCACGCCAACCACGTCGGAGCCCAGGCTGCCCAGATGCCCAAAGCATCATGAGGAGCACAGCGCCAGCAGCGCCAGGAGCAAGCCACAAGTGGTAAGTGCCCTGCTGCTTATTTCAAGGTGTTTTCTTCTTGCAGTCACTCTCACCCTGCAGGACTTGAGTGCCTGGTTTTTGTGTGTGCAGGTGTTGTTTTACACTGCTGTTTGGGGGCAGGCGGCCACCTTGACGGATGACAGGTTTTACAGCGAGTTGTAAAATCTGGACTTGCTCTTTTTCGGCTTGAAAGAAGTGGTTCCGACATGACACCTTTTCCAAGGGTGACTGAACTGTGGGCTGACTCTAATGCAGTGCGCTTAGCATCCGAAATGTGCCCCTGTGGGTACATAAAATGTGCCGTCGAAGTGGTTGTCTGCGTAATGGGATGCAGGCCTGAGTCCGTTCACTGTTTAAGAACGTTACGTGAAGGTAGCCAGTTCCGAAGGGGAGCCCGTAAAAGCAAACGATAATAGTTGTTTAATATTATACAGTAAAATATAACATGAACGGACTGATGCTGTATTGCTGGTAGCATCTGGATTTTGTCTCTCTCGTCCTCACGCTCAAGCAAACCAGGGCCCCTCCTAGAATCACTAGCTGGTTTGCACTGAGCACTTGGTGGTGTGAGGACCGTTGCCTCCTGGGTGACGGGTAGGTGTGTCGGGGGATATGTATTTTCCAGTGGAGCCCCGCAGAAGCAAGTTTTGTTATGAATGGGGCTTGCAGTGGTGAAGGCCTTCAAGATCTGAAGCAGAAACATGCCGAGGAGGGGCCACCATACCTTTGTCCTGCTGAGGTGTTACTTTACATTCTGAAGTTTTCTGTGTTCAGCCAGCCCGTTCGCTTGGCTTGCTGCAAAGAGATTTTTCTGCTGGTGTAATTCTGCGGAGATCTAGTTCTCATGGAAGAGTTAAAACTTGTGCCTTTGTGGGGAAGCATTCGGTCTTATGAAGCACTCACACAGTGGTGTTCCCGGGGCGGGGGGGGGTCAAAATTCTAAGTGCTCGATCCTAACCTGGAGTTAGGCCGGCACAGTTAGGCCAGCAAAGTTTGGCTGGCACAAGGGCCACCGTAAAGCACATTTGGACCACTCTCGGAGTCAGGGAGGATGGTGCACGTTTGTGTGCTGGCCTTCTTGACTCTGAGAGTGGTCCAAACAAACTTTATGGTGTCCCTTGTGCTGGCTATGCCTGTGCCAGCCTAACTCCAGGTTAGGATTGCGCTGTGTGAATGGCTGTGAAGGCGAGGAGGAGGGGCCGCCAGGAGCTCAGGCTCCTGCAAAACTTAGCATCTTGACCCCCCTCTATGAATGCCTCTGCTGTGTAGGTAAACTAGGCCAAGTACTTAACAGATAAATCACCTGGTTTCTGACCCTGTATCATGCAATGTGTGAACTCAGGCAATTCTGCCTCTCTGGACAGCTATAAAAGGTGTCCATAAAGTGTTAATTGTTTGGCTGGCTGTAGCTGATTTCATGCCTAGAGCTTTGGATGAAAAACGTTTTCTATTCCTCTGTAGGGCAGTTATATTGCGTCCTTTCTGCATTTTATTTTTTCTTTGCTGTTGGTTCTGAGGTTCTGCCCTTTGTCCCTGTAATGCAAAAGGGAGCGGAGTTGTTATTTTTCATATCTTGAAACGCCTGCATAGGAGAATCTTTTTTGTGCAAAGGAATGCATTCTGGATTCATATTCTGTTTGTACAAAAGGAAGTCTTTAAAAAAAAAAAACCCACACCAAACCTCTGGATACTTTGGATTCTAGCCAGCTTTGCAGCCACCCAGAAGAATTTGAAAATAAATCGGGATTTAAAATAATAGTGCACATATCAAATGTAGAGCTTCTCGATAACATTGTTTAGAGATAACACCCACTGAGGAGTCCTGCCAAGCAGTGTGTTGCACACTTTGTGGTTGTCATTTTAGAAGAATAATTGATCCCTGAGGTCTCTTTCCCAGCGTGACCCTTGAGAAGTGGAAATCCTCATCCCCTGCAGAACCTGCCTGGCAGTGGCTGATCCTCGCTTCTCTGGGCCTGGTACAAAATTGTTAACATGGATTGCTTTCCCTTCCCCAGAGGCTCTGTCTGTTGTGAAAGATTGGAGGATTGGCTGCTGCCCTTTCAGGGTTTTTTTTCCTTCCCCTTTTAAGCTTCTTCTTTTTGGGTCTGCCGTATTTGTATTTATAGTTAGACTAGCTTTTATGTACCCGGCTTCGCCCGGGGTGTTTATATGTCCCATCCGTGACCCCCCCCCAGTCACCAGCCATACAGATGGCCCTGTATCGGTTTGCCTGAGGGAAACCTATTTGCTGCCGTTTGTCTTCAACTGTAAAGAGTTCAGTTGCTGCCTGAAGATTCCGCATGTCATTTGCATGTACTTTGCATCTCGTCGTGACATCATCAGAGCCTTGGAATGCAGTGGCTCAGCCCACAGCCACCCATAGAGAACCACAAATTCGCTTGTACCCGTGCCCGTGGGGGCGCGAGCCATTCCAAAACCGCGCAGCGACGGTCTCGGGGGGGCCAAGGCACCCGCGTGCCGAGTTTGGCGTGAGTCGGTCCAGGTGTTGCAGAGCCTATGTGGAACATACATACATACACACACACATACGCTCTTCTTTATATATATAGACTAACTTTTATGTACCCGGCTTCGCCCAGATGTTTATATGTCCCCTCACTGACCCCCCCACTCACCAGGCATACAGATGGCCCGTTTATATGTCCCATCCCTGATCCCCCCTCACATGTGTGCCCGGGTGTTTATATGTCCCATCCCTGACCCCCCCCCCACTCTCATGTGTGCCTGGGTGTTTATATGTCCCATCCCTGACCCCCCCACTCACATGTGTGCCCAGGTGTTTATATGTCCCATCCCTGACCCCCCCCCCCACTCACATGTGTGCCTGGGTGTTTATATGTCCCATCCCTGCTGCTGTACTGTTTCTGTTGCTCTAGATGTAGCAGCTCTGTGACGTAGCGTTGCAAGTCGTGTTTTTTTTCCCTCAGGTGTTTCCTGTGTACTCTGTTGTTTCATCTTTGTAGCCTTTGGTTGCACCTGCCCAATTGCCTTACATTACACAGTGAAAGTAAACTTTCAGAGAGAGAGCAACAGCCACAGCACCTTGTGCCAACTGTCCACTGCCAAGCAGGGACCGCCCACATGTCCACAGAACACATTTCCCTGGCCCTGTATCGGTTTGCCTGCGGGAAACCTATTTGCTGCTGTTTGTCTTCAGCTGTAAAGAGTTCAGTTGCTCCCTGAAGATTCCGCATGTCATTTGCATGTCATTTGCATCTCATCATGACATCATCAGAGCCTCGGAATGCTGCGGCTCAGCCCATAGCCACCCATAGAGAACCACAAATCCGCTTTTACCCGTGCCCGTGGGGGCACGATCCGTTCAAAAACTGTGCAGCGATGGTCTTGGGGGGCCAAGGCACCCGCGTGCCGAGTTTGGCGCGAATCGGTCCAGGCGTTGCGGAGCCTATGTGGAACATACATACATACGCTCTTTTTTATATATATAGATATGGCTGTAGGGATGTGGTGGCGCTGCGGGTTAAACCGCTGCTGGGCTTTCTGACTGGAAGGTTGGGAGTTCGAGACCATGCAGCAGAGTGAGCTCCCGTTGCTTGTCCCAGATCCTGCCAACCTAGCAGTTCGAAAGCTCCTAAAAATGCGAGTAGATAAATAGGACCACCACTTCGGTTGGAGGGTAATGGCGTTCCGTGTGCTACGGCATATAGTCATGCTGGCCACATTATCATGGAAGTTTGTCCTTGGACAAACGCCGGCTCTACAGGCTTAGAAATGGAGATGAGCACCGCCCCCTACAGTCAGTCACGACTAGACCATTCGGTCGTGGGGAAACCTTTAACCTTTACCTTATGGCTGTAGGGCATGTCTGTGTAGCAATGTGCCAGGGACATGCATGCCCTTTAGACGCTGCTCCCCATCTGCAGTGATCTCACCTCTTCAGTGCACTCTGGAGTTGCATTTTATAGTTGATTTTATGATCCACTGGGCATGTTGTTTTTTAAATTGTATTTGTTTTTAATTTTGTTGATTGTATTGTTTTAACATTGTTTTAAATTGCTTTTTACTGTTAATCTTATATTGTATCTTTTTATATTGTAATGCCGCCTTGAGTGCCTCTAGGCAAAAAGGCGGGGTAAAAATCAAATAAATAAATAAATAAATAAATAAATAAATAAATAATATTCAACCTTCTTCTGCGCATGAGCTGCTTTTCCAAGTGCCACCGTTTGCAAGGGCCGCTTTTGTGAGGACCACCACAATCGCCAAAGTCATCAGCTGTGTGCGGGAGAAGGTGGTTTGGCCCACAGCCAGATGTTGAAGGGCCAGGCAGCTGCACAGCCTTGTTGTTCCATCTCTTTGTCCCTATATCATTATATGGGGACTCAGGGCGCAATCCTAAAGTGAGTTAGGCCAGCATAAGCTAAGCCAGCAAAGTTTGGCCACCACAAGGGACGCCGTAAAGTATGTTTGGACCACTCTCGGAGTCAGAGAGGCCAGAACACAGACGTGAGCCATCCTCCCTGACTCGGAGAGTAATCCAAATATGCTTTATGGTGGGCTTTGCGCTGGCCAAATTTTGCTGGCTGACAGCGCAATCCTCTAATGGACGTAATGCTGATGCAACATTGTTGCGTTGGTGCTACGTCATTAGCACTGACGCTGGGGTGCCAAGCAGCACCCCCGCGTCGGCACTAATGCTCTGAAGTTGATGCTACGAATAGCGTCGGCTTCACAGTGCCGACAGAGGGCCTCCCTTGCGTCGACCAAATCCGGTCGGCGCAAGGGAGGTTCTGTCCCATATCGGGATGGGGATTGGTGGGAGGGAGGGAGGCGGGGGGCAGGACTTGGGGGGGACGTGGGTAGGCTTGGGAGGTGGCCATTCAGCCACATCCTAAGCAAGGCTGCAAGGCCCCGGTTTCGGCCACGTGGTCTCCTCGGATCTGCGCCCGCTCTTTAGTGGGCGCAGATCCGAGGAGCACATAGGGGAAACTGGAGCCTCCTCTATGGTAAGGAAGCGAACACTCCCTTGCTGTGGGGGGGGGGGCTCCAGCCTCTCCTATACAGCGTTGAATATGGCGCTGCCAAGTTGGCCTCGCCATTCCGGCGCTGCATAGGATTGCGCCCTTAGTTTTATTTTATTTATTTATTTGAAGAATTTCTACCCTGCCTTTCCCATGCCGAAGCAAATGCCCAAGGCGGCTTACATGAGCAGGCTAGTCTAAACCACCATTGTTTTTCAATGGGGTTTTTACAAACCTACAGTATTCTTGTGATCTGCCAATCCTCAGGCCCATATGTTGCCTTCACAGTGTGGTTCTCTCCTTTGGCTGCCTGCCATCAAGCCTCAGCAGGCAATCGCAAGTCCAGCCTGGACAGGTCCTCAAGGTCGCATTCTCTTCTTTGCCGGCTGGCCTCCTCACTCACTCCACCGCACTCTCACTTGCGGTGAGCTAATCAGCTCCACAGCGACTCCATCCTGCCACCACAGGTACTGCAGCTTGTCACAGCCTGGCATTCGTCTCCCATCCAAAAGCAAACCGCAGATTTTCCTGCTTAGCTTCAAGCAGCTCAACCATCAGTCCACACCTCCTACTTATGCTGACCTAACTCCAGTTTAGGATTGCGCTCTCAGTCCCAGCGATACTGGTTGCACTTTCATCTTAGTTCTATTTTTACTTGCAAAGATGTAAATAAGGGCACAGTTCTAACTTGGAGTTAGGCCAGCACAGTTAGGCCAGCAAAGTTTGGCCGGCACAAGGGACACCATATAGTATGTTTGGACCACTCTCGGAGTCATAGAGGCAGCACAGAGACATGCGCCATCCATCCTGACTCCGAGAGTGGTCCAAATGCACTTTACCACCGGCCTAACTCCAGGTTAGGATTGCACCCTAAGAATGTTTATTTAGGGCCTACTGGATCAGGACCAGTGTCTGATCCTGACACTCCACCAGTGTCTGTCTACTCTTTCTGATTCATCCACCTGGGAGGTCCAGTATAGTAATTGCATTTAGTTGATTTTCACCATTTCCCAATTTACTGATGTTTTGAGACACACCATTTGTCTGGAATGGCCAACATGAACGCTTCTCAACAGCAGTGTAGTGCACTGAAGCAGATGAAACATTTCTTGGTGTGGAGCAGCCTTTTCTTACTACCTTGTGTACAAAGCACAGGGTTGTCAAAAGGTAGCAACCCCTCCTTCTGGGCTTAGATACCCAATTTTGGGAAATCTTGCATTAAAAGGAAAAAAAACCCAACTTGTTGGCTGGTGAGCATTTTGGGATTCTACTGAAACACAGAAAGATGCAGCTTAAAAAAAGCTAATTAAAAAAAAAACCTGGATAATGGTCTGCAGAAAATCTAAATGTTCAGATGAATGAGCAAGTCCTGGCTGTCGAGCGATTGTGGAGGCTGGGTTGATTTGCTGTGTTTGGGAGTACCCAGTTTTCTTACTGAGAGTGTTATCCTAACCTGGATTTAGTCCGGCACAGTTAGGCCAGCAAAATTTGGCTGGCACAACGGCCACCGTAAAGTATGTTTGGACCATTCTTGGAGTCAAATAGGCCAGCACACAGATTTGGACCATCCTCCCTGAAAGTGGTCTAAATTAGCTTTATGGTGGCCCTTGTGCCGGCCAAACTGTGCTGGCCTAACTGTGCTGGCCTAACTCCAGTTTAGGATTGCACCCCAAAGCTTTTCTCCAGGAATTTTTTTTCCAGAGAACAAACCAGAAGTTCTCTAAAGTTTGCCTATTTGTGCCCTTTCAAAAAAAAAAAAAAGCTTTGCTGCATAGCATCTTGTGCATGTTCTTTCGTCCTGTAGTAGTGCATATCTTTGATAGAAACCAGGGTGAATTTGATTTAAAACAAGTCAATTTAAATCACTAGTAAAAAGGCTTGATTTAAATCAGTGCAATTTAAATCATAATTTTTAAAGAGCAACTGTCATCTCTGTCCCGCAGCGACTCCTCCTCTGACCCGCTGTTGACTCACCAACAGCCCCATTAACTTTAATGGGACGGCTGGTGATGCGGCAGTGACACAACAAGGTGAGGAACGTGGCGGGCAGCAGGTGAGTGGATGCACGCTAACAGGCACTTCCATGATGGATCTGAAATGACAGGGGCCCTTTAAATGTAAGGGCTCATTCTTGCTGGTAGTTAGAATCTTTAACTTTATTATTTGCAAACAAAATGAAGGGTTCCTATTTAGAACAATAAGCTGTCAGTTTAGTAAAACAGCAATATCAGAACCGATTTTAGATTAATAGATTAATCACACATAGTTGGAGAATTACTCAAATTCTTTTATGTAATTAAAACAATAACATTATATTACATATTCTTGTATTTGCTTAAACATGTTTTGTTTTGTGATTTATCTCATGGTTACTATGAAATTGTGTGAATGCATCAGTGCAGTGCGTGTTATCTCAGCCTGCAGAGCTTGGATTCATGGAATGAGTTTACCAAAACTGTAAATACTGCAGAATATACAGCCTCATGTTACATAACTAAGCTCCATTTCATGCAGAACAAACTAAATTATTAATGCATCTTCAATGGAAAACTATCTTTAGATAGGTTTTTACTCCAAAAGCATTTTATTAAAATACATTTGATAAAAAAATCCGTTTTAAATAAAAAAATTCAATTTAAATAAAAAAAATCATTTTTTTGATTTTTTTTTTTAAAAATCATCGATTTTTATCCACCCTGATAGAAACTGTGCACCGAGCTCCACACTAGTGTGAAGAATCAGCCTTGCCATCAGGCACCCAGCATGTGATGGGGAAGGATCCTCCAGCTGGCACAGGAGCAGGCAAAGCCTTCTGATCTTTGCAGGGGGCCTGTCTGAGATTATCCCTCCGCACCGTCCAGGGGTTATTATTGCCCTTTGAAAGTACCTTGGCACTTCATTTGACGCAGCTTGGCTGCCCATTCACTGGGACGTGAAGTTCACTCTCGGTTTCTCAGCAGCACAGTGTGATTTTGGGGTGGGGGAAAGGTTACTGGTGACGTGGAGTGTGCCTCAGAATTGCAAAGGAGTTGCAAGTTGTTTGTTTATTCTTGCCAAGTTGGCATGTTGTGAAATGCCTCCTGTTTGGGGTCGGGCTGTAACTCCAGCGGCTGGGCACCATTCCTATCAGCATATAGAACCAGACCTGCCTGGAGGGCAAGCTAGAGCCCATTCAGTTCATGCCCATTCAGGTGATAGGTTCACTTTGAAGGCCCCCAGGTAGGCTTGAGGGCCTCCACCGGTAGCCCTGGGCTAGACAGACCCTTGACTTGATGGTCTAAGACAGCTTTGTTTGCTCACCTCCACTGAGCTTTTCACCCCCACTGCTGGAGAAAGAGAGGATTCTGGGTTATGGGCAGTAGTGTCAGCCTACCGGTACGCTGGGCGTGTCTTCCGGGTGAGCGGCAGCGCGATCGCTGCGTTCTGTTGCGTAACGGC
>JAJKFI010000017.1:2665994-2740369 GCA_029204185.1 Lerista edwardsae | reverse complement strand
TGCATCTCACAGTGGCCCACCAGGTGCCTCAGGGAGCACACAAGACAGCAAGATACCTGCATCTCCTTTCTACTCCCCTGTACCTGGCATTCTGAGGTAGCTTACTTCTGAAGTATGGAGGTTGCACTACCCATCATGGCTTGTAAGCTGTGATGGACCTTTCCTCCCAAATTCTGCCCAATCCCCTTTTAAAGTCCCCTAGGACAGATGCCATCACCACCTCCTGCAGCAAGGAGTTCCACAGGTTAATTACATGTTGGGTAAAAAAGTGTTTTCTTATTTTCTTTTAGTCCACATAGAAGGAAATCTTTTCAAAGCCGTCTTACCAGCTCTTTTGAGTGAGTGTGTGATGTCGGCATAGTTCCCTTTTGGCTTCTTCGTAGTGAACTATTTCCTGTGCTTCTTCATTGCATTTCAATTGTCGGATTTCCTGAATTGCCTTCTGGGCTGTGTCGTTAATGATACTGCTGTTTGCCTCTCTGACAATTGCACTCTGCAGCAAGATTTTGCTCCTCGAGGGTCCTTTGGAATGGAATTTGTCACCTGCTCCCCAGTGCAGGTCTCCGTACTAACCCTTGTGGCCACATTCTGGAGCAGGTGGTCACCCGTGTAGAGGAAGCTGTCTTAGAACATCAGGGGTGGGACACTACTGGCACGCACTCCGTATGTGTAAAATGATGCCGCTGATTGGTGCTGATGTAGCAGAGAAGCTCAGAGACTTGAGGGCACTGGAGTTAGGCTGGCATAGTTAGGCCAGCAAAATTTGGCTGATAGAAGGGCATAAGAGCATAAGAACATAAGAAGAGCCCTGCTGGATCAGGCCAAAGGCCCATCTAATCCAGCTTCCTGTATCTCACAGCGGCCCACCAGGTGCCCCAGGGAGGCACGAGACAACAAGACGCTTGCATCCTGTTGCCACTCCCCTGCACCCGGTACTCTGAAGTAGCCTACCACCTTTGTAAGGAGGTTGCACAATCCATCATTGCCTATAGCCCACGATGGACCTTTCCTCCAGAAATCCGTCCAATCCCCTCTTAAGGCATCAAGACCAGATGCCATCATCACCTCCTGTGGCAAAGAGTTCCACAGATTAACCACCCACTGGGTAAAAAAGTACTTCCTTTTATCTGTTTTAACTCTCCCCACCCTCAGTTTTAGCGGATGCCCCCTGGTTCTGGTGTTTTGAGAGAGGGAAAAGAACATCCCTTTATCGACTCTATCCCTTCTGTGCATAATTTTGTATGTCTCAATCATGTCCCCCCTCAGGCACCTTTTTTCTAGGCTGAAGAGCCCCAAACGCTGCAGTCTTTCTTCATAAGGGAGGTGCCCCAGCCCCGTCATCATTTTTGTCGCTCTCTTCTGCACCTTTTCCAGCTCCACTATGTCCTTTTTGAGGTGCAGCGACCAGAAGTGGACACAATATTCCAGGTGTGGCCTTACCATCGATTTGTACAATGGCATGATAATATTGGCTGTTTTATTCTCAACCCCTTTTTTAATTACCCCAAGCATGGAATTGGCCTTCTTAATTGGTGCCACACACTGGGTCAATACCTTCATTGAATTGTCCACCAGCACCCCAAGATCTTGAGCTCAGAACCCATTAATGGGCCACCATACAGTGGACCACTGTAATGTGCGCTTGGACCACTCTCAGAGTCAGGGAAGAGGGTGCACGTTTCTGTGCTGGCCTTTCTGACTCCGAGAGTGGTCCAAACATACTTTATGGTGTCCCTTGTGCTGGCCAAACTGTGCTGGCCTAACTCATGGTTAGGATTGCGCCCTAAGGGCCTACCTTAGATGCAAATGTTGGATGCAAACGTCCATCAGCTGCTTCTGTGTTAAATGCCACCTCAAGGAAGTGTCCGGATTCTGGCTCTGTGAAGGCACATGGGTTTCCTGCTGCCAAGACTCACAAAATCAGATGTGGGCTTTCCACAAGCTAATCATTCACACAATTGCTGCATATTAGAATACGTACTGAATGTGTGGAGGAAAAAGGTAACTGACTATGTTAAATGAGCTCAGATACGTGCTCTTGCCAGAGAAGTCTCAACACCGTATCAAACTACAGTTCCCAGGAATCCTTGGGGGGGGGCAGTTGAGCTAGTTTTGCGAGAAGACCTTGGTCCGTTTATTAGTCGCAGGATCTCTTGCAGTTTAACAGCTGCCTGTGGCTGTGGCTGCGAGCTGTGTCCCCAATGACATCTTTTGGAGCAATTGTGACCTGGAATCCCATTTTGGGTCTCTTTTCATGCTGTGCTTGTTTATTAGTAGTGGAAATGGACTCCTAAGGCCTGAAATGTCCCCGGGCAGCTTCCTCAGGGGACGAGCAGAAGAGAATAGCCTTTTGATCTTACGGCCTCCTCAGTTCTTACGTTGCATCCTCAGTTCTGAAGTATGTGGTGGTGGTTTCTGCATTTAGGCACAGATAACTTCCTCCATAGATTGTGCACTGTCAGCAGATTCCCAGTGATTCACGATCCATATGGGTGATGGAGGGTGTTTTCCCCCGCGACTGAGTCTGCTTAGCTGGGCTGCCAACACCACGAGTAGGCACCCAAAAGTAAAATATTGTTGTTGTTTTAAACATACATTCATTATTAGTTTTTTTTCTAAGTTCCTAGTGCAGCATCGAAGGTAGACAGATAGCATTCAGTAGACCGACATGGTTCGTGTTTGCCGTCTTACAGTCTAAAGTAGACATGAGACTGTATTTATAGATAAATGTGTGCGTATGTTAGCTGACTATTTACATTTCATTTTTGTAAGTGGCATTTTCAATGGGTGCGGCATTTCCCATCCGCCTCTCTGCTGGGTCAAGCGGCACTTGCTTCTGGTTTCCGGGCTTGCGCCTGTTTCAGGGGCAGGAGGTATTACGAGACGCACCTGATAAACGTTTGAAGGTGCTGCATCAAGTCTGGCCATTCGTCCATCTGGCCCAGTGATGTCATGCACCCACTACGCACCACTACGTGAGTACCGGTTCCTAGATGTTGAGCTGGCCCCGCCCACTCAAAGCTGGCCCCGTCGGCTGGTTGGCTCAGCAGCTGTGCATGCATACTGCACGTCCACAGCCGTTGCCTGCACTTTCTGTGAGGAGGCAGGCAGGCAGGCAGCGTGGTGGCGGCGGCATCATGACCTCACTTCCGGCTATGACCTCACTTCCTGCCACGACATCACTTCTGGCTTATGACATCACTTCCGGTGGGCGGACCCCGACAAGTGCCAATCAAAAGTGAGTACCTGTACCTAAATCATTTGGATGACACCACTGATCTGGCCCCAGTATTGTCTCCTCTGACAACAGGCATCGAGGGTGTTGGGCCGAGGCGCTCCCCCTGCCCTGCTAGCAGAGACTCTTGGAACTGGAGATTCGGGTTAAGACAGTCGGGGGCCTCCTGCTTGCAGCACAGGTGCCCTTCTGCCCAGCTGCGGCCCATCCCTGCTCAGCTGCCTAGAGTAGTGGGTCTCATGTATTTTAGCACCAGGACCCACTTTTTAGAATGACAGCCTGTCTAGGACCCACCAGAAGCGATGTCATGGCCGGAAGTGCCATCACTGTGACGCCAGAGCCTGCTGCTTTCCTGAGAACGAAGCAATAAGTTGGGTGATTTCTCTGCCATTTTCCCGTAGCAGAGTGAATCAGGAAGAAGGAAAAAGCCTATTTACAGCCTTGACACAAGCCAAGCAACCACACAGCCTTCCCTCTTCCCAGGATCCCATCTCCCCATCTTTTCATTGTGGCTGCCCTGGGTGCTTTGTGACCCACAGTTTTGGAACCACTGCTCCAGTGGGACCCACCTAGCTTTACGAGAAAGACATAATAATGTTAATACGATTAATAGTATTTATTTATTTATTTGCAAGTAATATTTATTTGCAAAAAACCTTGATCCATTCCTAGTGATGAGGCAGCCCTAATGAGTAGCTTTGAGGCTTGAGGGGCCCAATCCTGTTCAAGTGTCCAGGGCCGACGTAGCCACAAGGCAGCCACAAGGTCTGGGAACAAACATTCCCTTACCTTGAGGCCTTCATGACTGTCCCCCCCCCATTATAGAATTCAGTGCGTTCCCTGTTGGCACAGCTACACCAGCGCTGAAAAATTGGATAGGATTTGGCCCTTACTTACGTGATCCAGCCTTCACCTTCCCACCTACCTGTCATTGAGGGACTTAAAAAAAACACCAGAAAAAAGAGACTCAAATGTTTATCTCCCTGTATTTACACAACCTTGCAAACTGCAGGAGCTCAGCTCTTTGTGGGGCAGTTAGAAGCTATCTGGTTTTTGGACAGCCTCAGGGATTGAGGCAAATAGTTATCTGATCTTTCCATCATCCATGTTATCATTAGGGGCTCTGCAGGACCCACAAGAAATTGCATCCTGACCCAGTTTGACAAAGATGCATGCATGCATGCGCGCACGCACGCACACACGCACACACACACACACACACACACACACACACACACACACAGAGAGAGAGAGAGAGAGAGAGAGAGAGAGAGAGAGAGAGAGAGAGAGAGACCCCACTTGGTTACTTATTTGTGGCCTAAAAAGGGAGGACCAGTTCCTTTCCCTGACTGCCAACTCATCCCAGGCAAGCTGATGAGCAGCTACCTATGGTCGGGGTGTATTGTGGGATGACATAGTCTAAGCCGCTGGCTCACAAACTGTGGGTTTGTGAAATAACCCAACTTATTGCTGCATTCTCAGGAAAGCAGCAGGCTCCGGAGTCACAATGACGGCACTTCTGGCCATGACATCACTTCCGGTGGGTCCCAGAGAGATTGGCACTCTAAAAAGTGGGGCTTGGTGCTAAAAAGTTTGAGAACCGCTGCAATAGGGTGTCATTTGAAAAAGTGGGGTCCCAGTGCTAAATCGTTTGAGAACCACTATGGTAGTGAAGAATAGATGCTTTCGAATTATGGTGCTGGAGAAGACTCTTGAGAGTCCCCTGGACTGCAAGGAGGTCCAATCAGTCCATCCTCCAGGAAGTCAAGCCTGATTGCTCCCTGGAAGGACAAATCCTGAAGCTGATACTTTGGCCACCTCATGAGGAGAGAGGACTCTTTAGAAAAGACCCTCATGCTGGGAAAGATGGAAGGCCAAAGGAGAAGGGGGCGGCAGAGGATGAGATGGTTAGATAGTGTCACCGAAGCAATGGGCATGAAATTGGGCGAACTCCGGAAGCTAGTGGAGGACAGGGAGGCCTGGCGTGCTGTGGTCCAGGGGGTCATGAAGAGTCGGACACGACTTAGCGACTGAACAACAACAATGGTAGTGAAAAACGCTGATGGGCTTTTTACTTGCTTGGTGAAAATGTCTGGTCTTTGGTGATCCTGGAGCAACCGCGGCAGAACTTGGCTGGCACGTCTCTCATCCTTAGAACCACGGCGTGGAGCCTTGATCTCTGTGCCAGCTGACAGGGTGAACGGGGCAGTGAATCGCAGAAGCTGCCCTTACCTTGTTTGAACTGCAGGACCAGTGAGGTCCTGTGCGGAGGGGGGGAAGAAAACGGGTGTGAAGTTTTTCCTTTTAAGGACAAAGTTTTCCCGCTGTATTTTCCAATATCTCTCCTGTCTTTTGGCCTCTTTGTGCCACAGCCATAACAGAGCTGAGAACAGTATTTTATTATTCCCCCGTTCTGATTTATTAGTTATCAGGGCAGTGCACTGCGGGATGTTGGCTTTCAGGAGGTGCGTGGAGGATGACAGGATGGGAAGCTTGCAGCTGAGCGCTTGCATTTTGGCACCAAGTGACGAGGCCCGGATGTCCATTGGCACCAGACACGCCGGCTCCAGGCAGAAATGTACTTGCTGCGCAGCCGGCAGATAAGCAGCCCTTGTTTTGTGTTCGCCGCTGAAGGATGCAGCCGCACCAAACAGCATCACTGGTTGCCTTGGGAAACGGAGTGGTTGGGGCGGGGGAGGACCAGCTTTGGCCCCCAGCGCCCTCCTGAGTGCCTGTCACTTGCCCTACACTTCAGACCCTCTCTTTGTATGCCAGTGTCAATCTCTTGGAGGGCTGAGCCAGTGATGTCAGCCTACCGGTTCGCTGGGCGGAGTTTTTGCGGTCGCTGGGCGCGTTTCCACGGTGATCGGCAGCGTGCTCGCTGTGTCCCGTTGCGTTATGGCGAAAGCACGCCCGCTGCAGCGGCGTGTTGGGAATCACTGCCTTCGCCCCCCTAGGAATCCGGAGTCGCTCCCTTTAACCCTCTGAGTGCCGGCCAACCAAGAAGAAAAGCTCTTTGCAGAGGAATTGGGAGGGGGGAGGAGGGAGAGTGAAGTGGGCGGAGTCAGCCCTAATTTTAACTAGTGGAACTGAGTTCCCCGCGTTCCCCCTCAATCCCACCACTGCCCCCAGGGCTCCTCCTGCACAGAGGGCCATGTGTGAGGCTCTTCCCTCCAAGCCTGCCCTCTCTGCCAGCGTCCTTGTGCCAACACCTCACCCCCTCACCCCGGAGTGGTTCTGTGAGCATCTTGTGGCTTTACAGCCCAACCCGGCCCATTTGAAGCCTGATACGCAAAACTCTCACAATTCCAAATTAATGGCTCCATAAAAAAAAAAATGCTTCTGGCGCACTCAGCTCTGCAGTCTGCGGTGGGGCCATCAGCACTTCCATGCAGTGTCTGCATGTGCGCGTGTGTGCGCAGGTGTGCAGACTGGCATAACTTGTTCCAGTTGGCCCTCTTAGAGGCGTTCTGGCTGCAGATGTCTGGGTCTTCCTTTCTCACGGAGTCCCAGACCTCTTGCCTGCCTTGTGACGTCCCTGCGGAAGTCAGGCTGTGCTCCCCATCAGCACCCAGGCATCAGCCCCCCCTCAGTGGAAGTGCTGGGTCCTTCTTTGTGCTGCACAGTGACAGGAGGAGGAGGAGGAGGAGGAGACATAAATATATCCTTTCCTGTATTTTGCTTACAGTTGAGATGGCCTCTCCGATGACCCCGAGCCCTTTCGCCCTCCGCGCTCATTTCCCACTGTGTGTCAAAGGATGTGTGACCGAAGCAGATTGGTTTGTTTAAAACGGGGGGGGGCCCTGACCCAGCGCCCCTTTTGTGCTCTTTGACTCGGGCCCCATCACGGGCACTTGGCTATGGACTTGATTAGGGCAAGTTTAAACAGGAGGGGCTGCCACCGTCACGTGGAGCTGGAAACCGAGGCCGGCCCTCGTGTCAGTTGATCTCCTACGATCTTTGCAGTGGGGGGTGGGAATGCCTCAGCCAAGAGGGAAATCTTTATTGGGGGGCAGCAGCTTGCATGATTTTAAGGGGAGCCAGTTCCTGTTTCTGAATTATGATGGGTCCAATGGATCTAGACTACCCTTGCAGAAAGCTCCAGGGACATACATGTTACATCCCTGCTAACTGGGCAAGAGGCACTTTTTCCAAGTGGTGTCCTCTTGTATTTAGCAGGGGGAGAGCAATTGTCCCTCTTCACCCCAGCACAGTGTCTTTCTCGTGGCTGTTGCTGGGGGTGTCCTCCATTCCTTTAGATTGTGAGCCCTTTTGGGACAGGGAGCCATTTAACTTTAATGTTATTATTTGCCTGTAAAAACCGCTTTGTGAACTTTATGTTGAAAAGCGGTATATAAATACGAGTGATTGATTGATTGATTGATTGATTGATTGATTGTGTGTGTGTGTGTGTGTGTTTGTGTGTGTGATGTAAAACATGGGGCCAACGCTAGCAGCTAGTGTCAGCCCAATGCAGGGTGTTGGATTGTGCCCTCAATCGTGTCCCCCCTCAGGTACCTTGTTTCTAGAGCCCCAAGTGCAGTAGCCTTTCCTCATAAGTGGGGTGCCCCAGCCCAGTAATCATGTTGGTACAGAATGGTGGATATTTGGTATAAAACAAAGGGCCATGACTGAACTCCTCGCCACGGAAGAAATTTATTTTATTTATTTAGTTGAAGAATTTATACCCTGCCTTCCCCATGCCGAAGCAAATGCCCAAGATGGGCAAATGCCCAACATGAGCAGGCTAGTCTAAACCACCATTTTTTTCAATGGGGTTTCAATCAGTCCGCCTGAGATCCATCCACACAGCACGCCTGTGTCCGGAATGTGCACCCCTGACTGGAGAACTGGCTCATGTGTTCGCGCTGGACAGAAGCCTGTCAAAGAGGCAGGTTGTCGCGGAACAGAGCAGGCCGTTCCTGTGATGCTTGAATGCGTCCCCGTTACGGAGCCGTCGGAACCGACTTCTGAAATCCCCGCAGGCGTTTGGCCCGCTGGCTGGCTGGCTCTCGCGTCTTCCTCTCTCGCTCCCGCACACGCCCACCCTGCAGGGGGGATGAAAAATAAGGCCTTCCCTGGTTTGGGCTCCCAGATCAGAGCCAGCCTGCCGGCCTGGGCTTAGGAGAGGCGGCCGCTTGGGCCTAACAAAAATAAACAAGCCAAGGCCCAGCAGCGGGTTGCCGTGGCAACCCTGCTTCCAGGTATGTGGTGGCCACGTGACGGCGGAAGGACGGCGTTCTCTTCCCCACCCAGGCATCAAGTACATTCTGCTTGTCGTCGGCCCCCGCCAACGCCCCGGGGGGGGGGTTCCAGTTTCTGGAGGGCTGCGCACTAGACAACTGTATTTAATTGAAGGTGGATCCATCTGGAAAATGACTCTCTCCCCAGCTAGTAAGGTGTCTCTCCAGCTACAGAGTGCAGGTCCTGGGGCGCAGATTCTTTTTTTTTTTTATACCGCCTTTCTTAGGTCACCAGGTTTCTCTAATGACGGTAACTCAAGGCGGTTTACATAGGCAGATTTTATTCAGAAACCCAAAGGTTTTCACAATTTTTACAGAAACGTTCTATCTTGCAAGAACTACACACATACAGATGGATCTTTCTGGATTTAGTCCTTCTTTCTGGCCACCTGTTTGTCTTCTTGCTGGCCGATAAGCGGCTTCCCTGCTCCCACCAGAGAAGCAGCTGAACTTCGGCACAACTCCCCCTCTCACAAGGCAGCCAGAGACAGCTCAGCTGTTAAACAGTCGCAATTTACAAGGTCTGCCACTCACAGAGACTTCCGGTAGTTCCGAACTGGCGACCTTCAGATCTTCAGCTCTTATCTTCAGGCAAACGGAGGCATTAGCCCTCTCGACTAAATCTTCTGCCCCGAAGTGCTCTTAAACCAACTCACGATGCTCACAAGAGGGTTTTCCAGGGCCACATTTTGCGTGTTCACAGCTCTTCCCATTTATCATAGCAGCAGTTTTGACAGCCGTGTTGATATTCCCATATAGTGGATGGTGCGCATGAAGCTAAGAACTTACGAATAGGGATGTGTGGTGGGGTTTTTTATGACATTTTTTCCAAAATGTCCTGATTAAAATAGCAAATTGTGGTATTGTGTTTTTTTTCCTATGTTCTCATTCTGAGTTCTCATTTTTATTCAAATGCTTTAACTTTTAAATGCTTTAAAAATGTACTAGGTAGATGATATAGGTGATAGTAGTGTCAGCAGATGCAGCCACAGTATTATTTCTAATTGGAAAAATATTCTATTTTAATTTCAGGAAAATATCTTAAACACCAAAATGCTGTGTTCTGTGTTTCTATTTAATTCAGGAATTTTAACCTTATAAGCTTAGTCCAAGCTTATAAGCACCCACTCAGCTCATCATTTGTGGCAGAAATCTCCTCCAGGTGATGAGGTGGAAGGAAATGGTGATGAGGTGGGAGGATGGGCAGATTTCTAAAAGAAATGTCCATCACAGGTTACATGCTGTGATGGATATGTGCAACCTTCCTGGTTCTAGAACTGGGCGACCTCAGAATGCCAGGTGCAAGGAAGCGGCAATAGGATGCAGCAATCTTTTTGTCTTGTATGGTCCCTGAGGCACCTGGTAGACGCTGTGAGATACAGGAAGCTGGACTAGATGGGCCTTGGCCTGATCCAGTGGGGCTGTTCCTATGTTCCTATGAGTCCATGTCTGAAGAGGAGCATCTGATTCTGGTGGCTGTCAAAGAGAAATGCTGTAGAGAATCTTGACTGGCCGCCAGTGTGTTTACCTCAGAAATTTACCTCAGAACGCTAGATACAGAGTGGCCACAGAATGCAGGCAACCTGTTGTCTTGTGTGCTCTCTGAGGCATCTGGTGGGCCACCGTGAGATGCAGGAAATGGACTAGATGGGCCTTAGCCTCATCCAGCTGGGCTCTTTCTATGTTCTTATGAAAAGCTTTCCAACTCTTCTAATGCATGCTGATGTGTGAAGGACGGAACCAGCTTTGTCATTACTGTGGATTCTGACTTCCTGTGGAGTGGTAGTTATCCCAGATGAGCTAATGCAGCGCATTTGTTAAGGACATGACTTGATGTACAACGCGGGGTTAAAGTGGAGTTAAAAATGATGCTAGAGAACGTTAATGCGCAACCATAGATTGTGCTTGTTAAAAATAGGTGGCGAGTGATGCATTGTTGTGGGTGGAGGTGGAATGCAGCTGATGTGGTCTGTTTCTGTATGTAAAGAAAACTGTCTATCAGTTGTCACAGATCTTCTCTTGTATGTGTGTCACTTTGATTCGATGGTAGCTTCTTAGGTGTCTTGGAAATGACTGTACGCATGGTGACAGGGATGAGCTGGCAGGGATTTGTTGCATAGCACAAGCCTGTGTTTGTCTACTCAGAAGTAAGCCTCCTTGTCTTCAGTGGGGCTTACTCTCAGGAACGTGTGCATTGGATTGCAGCCTTAGTCGTCTGGAAAAGGCAGCCCACTTGCGCTGTCCTGTCTGGTTCCTGGCAGTCACCAAACAAACACAAAAAAATCCGAAAGCTCTTTGCTCTTTCAAGAATCGCAGCTTGTCCTTTGGGCTTAATAACACGGTAAGGCACTAAAACAAGTGGCTGTTGTTTCAGCCATGCTCCACCCCAGCTGACTGTGCAAAGGAAACTGGGTTTAGTCAGCATCTTTGGGCCAGTGACTAGGTGTGGGCTGGAGTTTCTAACAGTTGAACATTTCTCTCAGGAGACAGCCTGAGCCATTGGCATTTGTGGCCAAGAGTGCCAATAGCTCTGGTGTTGTTTGCTTATGTACGCCTGTCTCCACAAATACCCAGATGGAACCTGCTTCTTTCCCTGAACACAAGTGCATCAAAGGAGGTGGGTCGAGGGGAGTGTCTCTCTCTGCACCCTGCAGAGTTTGAGTTTCTGAGGATCCGGGAAAGAGGTAGGTTAGGTGTGCTCTGCATCCCTACGAAGTGCATTACATGGTCCCAGGCACACTCCAGAAAGAAGAGAGGCCTTAGCGCCGTGGTAGGACACACACACTTTGCATGCAGACAGTTCCAGCATCAAAGTGTGTGTCCTACCACGGCGCTAAGGCGCCTCTTCTTTCTGGTCCCAACGCTGTCTGCCAGTAGCACAGCTACAGGGGGTACCATGGTATATACTGCAGGTGCCACAATGCACCATGTAACTGGCCCCTCCCGCTTGCCGTTGCCGTCACTGACCAGAATGGCTCCGACGCTGAGTGAGAGGGTCCACTTAAAAGGCGCACTGTTGCGCCTGCAAAACTGCCCCCCCCAATAGCTCTGCTACTGGGAGTAGCTCTACAGGACCTCAGACAACTCTTCTCTCTTGCTTCTTTTTAGCAAGATTCAAGGGCAGTGATTTTCAATGAATCTGCTGTCAATTGTCCGCAGGTATTCTGGGGGAATATGAGGGAGGGTCATTCATTAGTCGGCCCATTAGGGATGTGAGCCCCCTAGTGGCAGCGCCATGCCAATCATCAAAGAACGGACTGTGTGCCTTGAAAACTTTAGCGTCTTGTCAGTGTGCCCTGAGCTCAAAAAAGGTTGAAAATCGCTGATCAGCCTTTTAAGTGGACCCTCTCACTCAGCGTCGGAGCCATTCTGGTCAGTGACCCTGCACTTTGTAGGGATGCAGAGCACACCCACCTCTTTCCCGGATCCTCAGAATCTCAAACTCTGCAGGGTGCAGAGAGAGACACTCCCCTCACCTTAAACTTGCTGATGCATTTTCTTGGGGGTCAAGAGGTGCAGCAGAGACTCAGGGCGCAATGCAAACTGTGCTCTGGGCCAGCGCCTGCTGCTTGTGTCGGCACAGGGCGGTCAAAACCATGCCGTAAGAAGAACGTGCCAGCCCAGGACGCCCTGGGTCAAGGAGCAGCACCAGCCCAGCCATACCACGAGGACTGCCCTACAAGTCTGGCCAATTTTGGGCCAGGGGGAAGGCAGGAGGGAAGCGGGGGAGGCAGAACGGGACAGCAGGAGGGAGGGTGGCCCGGTGGGCGGGGCAGCCCAGGAAGGGGGGAGGAGTCAGGATCTTGCTGTTAGGCCAGATCCTAAACCCCATCCCCAGGCCGTGTGGCCCCGAATCAAGCCGGTCAGCCCCGAGCCAGGCTGCTTGGACTTGCACCTGCAATTTAGCAGGCACAGTTCGAAGCAGCCCCATCTGCCTACCCGGGGCTTACCCCGGGGTAAGGGGACAAGCATCCCTTTGCCGCATGAGGAGTTCCAGCCGCCTGCCTGCTCCTGGGCTGGTTAGCTTTGCGCTGCAAGTTTAAGTTCTGACCAGGATTCTGCCATTTTAGCCGTAGTGGAGAAAAAATTCCCACTTTTTCTTTCTTGTTAATAATTTCCACGTCATTTTAAAATCTCTTCTGTGGAATTTTGGCTGGGGTAATTATGGCTGACCTGCCAGAACTCCACTTAAAGCTGGAGGCACGTCACTTTCAGACTCTCTCTCTCTGTCTCTCCAACTTCCAGCCTCAGAATTGTCTTTTGTTCCAGCCTCTTTCATGCTCATGGAGATCTGCCTAAACAATATTATTGTCAATTAAGATAAGCATCTCAAGAGCTGATGTTTGACATTGATGCTTTGCTCACTGTTGTTTGTCAGTCAAAGGATACAACGTCAGTGTTATGGCCAACACCTTGCAGGCTTTTGAACCCAGCACAGCCGGACACTTGGAAGGCCAATTCCATGCTTGGAGTAATTAAAAAAGGGGTTGAGAATAAAACAGCCAATATTATCATGCCATTGTACAAATCAATGGTAAGGCCACACCTGGAATACTGTGTCCAGTTCTGGTCGCCGCATCTCAAAAGCTGGAAAAGGTGCAGAAGAGAGCGACAAAAATGATTACGGGGCTGGGGCACCTCCCTTATGAAGAAAGACTGCAGCATTTGGGGCTCTTCAGCCTAGAAAAAAGGCGCCTGAGGTGGGGGACATAATTGAGACATACAAAATTATGCATGGAAGGGATAGAGTCGATGGAGGGATGCTCTTTTCCCTCTCTCACAACACCAGAACCAGGGGGCATCCGCTCAAACTGAGGGTTGGGAGAGTTAAAACAGATAAAAGGAAGTATTTTTTTACCCAGCGGGTAGTTAATCTGTGGAACTCTTTGCCACAGGAGGTGGTGACGGCATCTGGTCTTGATGCCTTTAAGAGGGGATTGGACGGATTTCTGGAGGAAAGGTCCATCGTGAGCTATAGGCAATGATGGATTGTGCAACCTCCTTACAAAGGTGGTGGGCTACTGGTACCAGGTGCAAGGGAGTGGCAACAGGATGCAAGCATCTTGTTGCCTCGTGCCTCCCTGGGGCACCTGGTGGGGCCGCTGTGAGATACAGGAAGCTGGACTAGATGGGCCTTTGGCCTGATCCAGCAGGGCTCTCCTTATGTTCTTATGTTCTTATGGTGGGACACTGGACGGGTGTCCTTGGGGAGTGCTTGCTTATAATTCCTTGAGGAATGGATATGGGGAGCTCCTTTGCCCTGCATGTTTTCCCACCCTGCCCCAGCTAGAGCCCACAGCTGCTCCGCGCCTCCTCTCTTTTTGTACTCTGCTCCACAGCAAATCCAAAAGATTCCCATTGCATGGGAAAGTATGGATGCTGACGTAAAATCAGTTGCAGCAGCTGGGAGAACATTACGTGTATTCCGTAATTTGTGTTGATGTTGTTTGACAACTGCAAATATGCATGACTACTGAGATTAATTTGGGATTCATCAATGAAGAATTTTTATATCTTGACAGAGCAAAACCACACTCAGTCCAATGTATATTTAAGAAGATCCAATAATGACTTATCCTTTGCTGTCTTATCCTTTGCACAGCAGGTTTATTTTGTGCACATACTCTCTCTCTCTCTCTCTCTCTCTCTCTCTCTCTCTCTCTCTCTCTCAGCAAACACCCCCCCCCAACACCTCTTAATTAGAAACACTTGTAGCTGTGTTTTTTTGGCATTTGAGGAGCATTTGTCTTGCTAAGAATTTAGTACATTGAAACGGCTGCTTTATGTGTAACTAACCTGCTTTTTCCCCTACACATCTTCAAGAGAGAGTAATATTTAGGACAAGCAGGCAGGGGCTTATATTGTCCAGGTTGCAAGCAGTGTAACCCTTACACTCCAATCCTAGCCTGGAGTTAGGCCAATACAGGTAAGCCAGCAAAGTTTGGCTGGCACAAAGGCCACCGTAAAGCACGTTTGGACCACTCTTGAAGTCAGGGGGGATGGGGCACATCTGTGTACTGGCCTCTCTGACTCCAAGAGTGGTCCAAACATACTTTACGGTGTCCCTTTTGCCAGCCAAACTTTGCTGGCCTAACTTGTGCCGGACTAACTCCAGGTTAGGATTGCGCTGTAAGTGTCCTTGAGTCTGTGACTTTTTAAAATCTCCTTTCATCTTTTAATCTTTGATCCTTATGGAAGCAGATTAGGATGGGGTCTCTTTCTTACCCTATTTCTTACCCTTAAAAGTGCCTTTTAAGGGAACCGTAGTATGACTCTAGTCTCCAGGCTTAAATCACTAATAGAAACCTGAGTCGCACCCGTCTCTCTGCAGGACAGAGGTTAAGCAAATGAGGTGTGTATCTCGTAGGGGAACTGCGTGGTGGCTTCCATGGTAGGATTTTCCAGATGTTTTTGCTCATATGCGTCAAGCAAAGCAACAGCTGGAAAGGCAGGGTGGAGGTTACCTGTTGCTGTATAGCGCCAGTCTTGGGCACCTAGAACATTGGCTCCTTAGGAAATACCTCTTTAGGGAAAAGGGCAGAAGGAGTATTTTGCACTGTGAAACATCTGCTCAGTTTCCATGTGAATTTCTTTGTAAAGGCAGACATTTTTCCTGCTCTGTCAGCTCACAAGGGAGGGAGGTGGAGAGAAATTAGGGGGGCTCAGTCGCCCTCAGGCTGGTACTTCCAGCTGTGTGGTCCACAGTTTGTAAGCCAGGTTGGAACAGAGTGCATTGAATCTAACAGCAGGAGTCTTGCAGGCCTGGGTCTCGGCTTTCTCTTGCTTTAAACGCCTTTGGCTTTGCTGTTCTGCTTGTAGAAGAGGGAAGTTTGCCGGCAGCCAAGGGCAGGAGCAGGAGCAGCAACATAACTGCAAGGGGAGGCAAGTGCAGTAAACCTCAGGCTCCATGCCATGCCCAGAATGGCTCCATGCCAGGCCCAGAATGGCTCTGACGGCAAGTGGGAGGAGCCGCTTAGACGGCGTGTTCCAGTGCCTGCAGCACTTGGTGTGCCCTCCTCCCAGCCACGCTGCTGTGCCCCAGTGACCTTTCCGGTTAAACCACCCCTGTAGAGCCAAACCACCGTTCGCCAGTTGCGTCTGAATTTGCAAACCACCAGCAAACAACAGTGGAGAGGCCGCTGCTGCCCCTTGGAGATGGGAGTGAGTTTACAGTGCTGAGCAGAAAAAAAATAAAAGCAAACTGCTCACCATTGCGTGAGAAGGAACCGACATCCTGCAGTTCCTCCGTGAGAACGGAGACTGCGGGTAACTGGTGCAGGATTATGGGGTCGCACATCCCCACTTGCTGAGGATTTGAGTGACTGTGGTTAAATAACCAGCTGAACTGAAGTGCATCGTGGGAGGAGGCCACCCCACCCCACCCAGACACAAACGCACACACTTGGGGGACTTCGACGTAGCTCAGCTGTGAGACCCCGTCAGCCCCGCCTCTTTTTCCTCGACTTTCTGCCAGGGAGTGGGGAGAGAGAGGTCTTGGCAGGGGCTGCAGCGGAAGCCGAGACGTTCGGGCTGCGTGGTCAGGATCCTGCTCTTGGAAACGTTAACTGCTTTTGTTTTATTGGGCCAGTGGGACCACCACAGATTTCTTTTTCCCACCGTAGCGCTTCGCTTATTTTCTGGTCTCTGGAAAGCAGTGGAGGGAGGAGGCCACGGGCTGCTCCTCCCCATAAGGGCTCTCCTTCGTTGATCAAGGGAAGGATCAGTGGCACTGGCCTCCTATCCTGCGAACCAGGCACTGCCAAGAGCCAGCCCTGGGGCACGCACTCTCCCGGCTCCACCAGAGCAGATTCTCCTTCCATTCTCTTACCCATGAGTTTACATTACATTGCGCAGCACTGATCGCAGTTCATGCTGAACAGGATTTGAACTGGGCAGTGGCAGCTGGTGCGAGGTTAAGAACATGCCCTGCTGGATCAGGCCAAAGGCCCATCTAGTCCAGCTTCCTGTATCTCACAGCGGCCCACCAGGTGCCCCAGGGAGGCACGAGACAACAAGATGCTTGCATCCTGTGGCCACTCCCTTGCACCCGGTACCAGTAGCCCACCACCTTTGTATGGAGGTTGCACAATCCATCATTGCCTATAGCCCATGATGGACCTTTCCTCCAGGTTGCTGGAGACCCGAGATAGCGGCTCCCAAACGTTTTGCCCTATCCTAACGGCTCCCTTGACCGACTGGGCCGTTGGCCCCGGCTCCCCATTCGGGCTACAATCCTACACATTGTATAGGGCGGCAGGGTTTTTTGCAAGGATTCCACAGCTCCCCTGGCTGGTATCTGTGGCTCCCTGGAGAGGCACATCTTCCCGTATTTCAATGATGGCTCTGCGGCCCACCTAGTGGGTCCTGACCCACAGTTTGAGAACCACTGCTCTAGAGTAAATGTGCTGGAGCCACTCTGAGGCTCACTCCAGCCCTCTGTGTCTTGGGAGCTGTCTCTGTGGGGAGTAGCTACAGCTAGATCCGCTGGCCTGTCCAGGAGTGTCCCAAAGTCCTCCTCCCTTTGCCACAGGCTGGTTACCCTGGTATACTTGACCGTCTCCTATGCTGCCCAGGGGTCCGCCCAGCCAAGCAGGGTCTCATCCAGCTCTTAGCAGCTCTCTCCAGAAACCCTTTCGAGTGGAGCTAGGCGCTGTGCAAACAGAGGGATGTACCGCTGGGCTACCCCGTTCCATGACCTGTGACCCCAGAAGGAGGGGCCCTGCTTTGTGCTTTCCGGGCCGTGACTGGGCCATTTGAATTGACTGGCGCGCTGGGAGAATAACAAGCTGGTGTGCCGTTTTCTCTGAACTTGACAAGGAGCGTGGGGCGGCAGAATAAAAACAGAGCAAAAAGAGGGCCTGGGCGAGGAAAGAGAAAAGCAAAGAGTTACGGGAGGTGGGTGCGCAGAGACTGAAGGCTGCGGAAATGCGTCGTTTTAATAAGGGACTGCAAAGGAAACAAATGGTTGGCGATGTGGTGAGCCTGAAGCGACATTGAGGCAGATGTTCTGGACTGCATAGTTGTTTGGCCTTTTTGGACAGAGATCATTAACTCTGTTAATGCGACATTACAACAAAGATTTCGTTTTGTGGACATGTATATTCTCCTGAACTATCTGCCTATAATATGGAATCTCTCGGAAGGCCAACGGAAATGGGTTATCACTGTTGCTAAAAGACTTACATTGAAGGGTTGGAGAGATAACCCCCCAGCTACTGTTCTGCAATGGACGGAGGAACTCTCGACTCTCTCTGCATTTGAATCAGTCGTCTATTGACGACAACTTCGTACGGACAAATATTTGGAGACATGGAAACCTTCTTTAAAATATTTGTCTATAACAGTTTAATAATATTTACATATATTTATATGTCTTTTCCCCCCTCCCTTTTTGTTCTTTCTATTTTCTTCTTCCACTTTTTTCTTATTCAATTTCACTTACTATGATGATATATTAATCCCTGCTAACTGGGCAAGAGGCACTTTTTCAAGTGGTGTCCGCTAAAACTGAGGGTTGGGAGAGTTAAAACAGATAAAAGGAAGTACTTTTTTACCCAGCGGGTAGTTAATCTGTGGAACTCTTTGCCACAGGAGGTGGTGATGGCATCTGGTCTTGATGCCTTAAGAGGGGATTGGACGGATTTCTGGAAGAAAAGTCCATCGTGGGCTATAGGCAATGATGGGTTGTAGCCTCCTTACATTAGTAGTAGGCTACTTCAGAGTACCGGGTGCAAGGGAGTGGCAACAGGATGCAAGCATCTTGCTGTCTCATGCCTCCCTGGGGCATCTGGTGGGCCGCTGTGAGATACAGGAAGCTGGACTAGATGGGCCTTTGGCCTGATCCAGCAGGGCTCTTCTTATGTTCTTATGTTCTTATTTAGCAGGGGGAGAGCAATTGTCCCTCTTCACCCCATACAGTGTCTGTCTCGTGGCTGTTGCTGGGGGTGTCCTCCATTGCTTTAGATTGTGAGCCCTTTTGGGACAGGGAGCCATTTAACTTTAATGTTATTATTTGCCTGTAAACCGCTTTGTGAACTTTGTGTTGAAAAGCGGTATATAAATACTAGTGATTGATTGATTGATTGATATATGTTACGTTAAAAAGTTACTGTATAAAAGTCACTTTTGTATTAAAAATGTTTTTTAAAAAAAAGACTGCGGGAAAAGGGAATGGGATCACAGAGCTGCAAAGCAAGAGCCAGAGCGCACCCTGGGTTGCAGAGGGGAAATCAAGTGGCACTGGTAGGGCTGAGAAGAGTGCCTGTGGATTTGGAAACAGAACAAAGTGGTTGTGGCGGAGAGAAGGGAGAGGGTGCGGCCGGCCTGCAAGACAGAGAAAGCAACTGATGAACCAGAGAGAAAGTGGTCTGGAGTGGAGCAGATGCGTGGCCAGAGGGGGTGTGGCCAGTGGCGTCATTCACCCGGTATGCTGGGCGGGACTTACCTTTGAGTGGCAATCCGCCCGTTGCGGAATGCGGCGTGACGCAATGGGCGGGTTGCCGCTCAAAGGTAAGTCCCGCCCAGCGTACCGGGTGAATGACGCCACTGGGTGTGGCACGGTAAATGCTGCGGGTTCTGCAACATGCGGTGTCAGCAGCCCCTCCTACTTGCCGTCAGAGCCCTTCTGGGCAGCGACAGCCACTGCGCTGTCGGTAAGGTCCGCCCTTGAAGCCAGGCTGATTTAGCACAGTGCATGGGGATCCTGCTGTTTGCGCCGTCTCCTCTCAAGGGTTAGGGAGGACTTCGGTGTCTCCTGGCATTTAGGCTTGGCTAGCAGGTGTGAGTCTCTCCCCCACAGGTGCCTTGCCTGGAACAGGCGCCAGCACCACCATTCCTTTGGTGCTGGTGCCTCTGCCCAATTTCTCCAACTCGGAAGGGCGTCTTCCGTCCCCTGCCCCCCCCCCGCTGGCTCTTCCTTATAAAACCCTGGAGTTGGCTCCCCGGGGGCCTGTTGCTCCGTCTCTTTCGGTTGCCATGGTGAAAAATGAGCCAGGCATTTTCGGAAGCAGCAGCTACAGTAAATGAGGGCTCCAAGAAGGACTCTATAAATAGAGCGGTTTTGCTTTTTTGTCTTTGGGAATTGCAAACTGTCCAAAAAGAAAGAAAAAGATGGGGGAGGGGGGGAATTGCAATTATTATTATTTTTTTTAAAAAAGAAAAAAACCAGACCTCAAATGTTCTGTTGTAACTTCAGATTTCCCCTAAAACAATCTGCTCTGTTTTGCCTACCGCCAAAATAACATCCTCCTTTGTGTGGTGGAATGTCAGCTCCAAGGCTTTTGGAATCTCCTGCCACAAGGTGCTGTGGTTGCCAACTGTTTCCCCAGCCAGTGTTTCTGTGCCTCTGACACCCGCTTGCCCTTTAAGAACAGTGGGCATTAATAAGTGATGGTGTTGATCTGCCTGCTGTGTAAAGCCCCCCCCCCCCCGCTGAATTCTGCAGATCAATCAATCAATCAATCAATCAATCAATCAATCAATCAATCAGGTACTTATATACCACTTTTCAACATGAAGTTCACAAAGCGGTTTACAGGCAAATAGTAATAATAATAAAGTTAAATGGCTCCCTGTCCCAAAGGGCTCACAATCTAAAAAAAGGCAGACCACCCGCAACAGCCACTAGAAAGACTGCGCAGGGGTGAAGAGGGACAATTACTCTTCCCCTGCTAAATATAAGAGGAACACCACTTGAAAAAGTGCCTCTTGCCCAGTTAGCAGGGGTAACTGATGCTAAAGCCCCAGGGGGCAGGATAGGCCATTTTCCCTAGTTGCTTGGCATTGGTATAGCTTGTGGCAGAAGCATAGCCAGAGGGGCGGGATTGGGGCAGTAAGAGCTGGCAGGAGCCACAACACACAGTGTAAGTGGCCCCTCCCCCACACCATCACAGCTATTCAGCTGTGTTGTCAATTGCTGCTCAGAACTTCTCCAATGGCAAGGGGGAGGGGCAGTAGTGTCATTCTGTAACGAGCTGCCGGAACGCTAGGCGGGACTTACCGCCTGATTGGCTGCCCGTTCGTGATGCGCCGCCGCCTGTCCGCCCGCTGCGCGGGCACCCCTGGCTTCGGAGGGGGTGCCTGCTTGCCTGGGGGGGCGCGCTGGGTGCCTAGGCAGGCAGTGGAGGGGCGCGCCTGCTGGAGGGAGCCCCCGCGGTGGGCGGGTAGGCGGCGACGCGTCACGGACTGCCTGCCAATCAAGAGGTTAGTCCCGCCTACCGTTCCAGCAGCTCATTACAGAATGACACTACTGGGGAGGGGCCACTTTAGGTCACAGTCCGGCCCCTGCTGTACTTCCTGGGCAGCCCCCCCCTCTAGCAACGCTCTGCCCAGGCAGCTCCCATTCTGAGAATGGCAGTCCTGTTTTGGCCTCTGTCCTAACATGCAGAAGGTCCCGGATTCAATTCCCATCATTTCCTGTTCAAAGGGTCTCCAGGAGGACAGCTGTGAGACTCCTCTGTAGGAGCTGCTGCCTGTCAAAGCAAGCGATGCTAGGGGCTAGAGGGGCCAGTGGCCAAGAAATCCCAGGGTGCTTTGTGGCAGTCAGTTATTGAGCTCCCGTGCTTCAGGCACCCAACCACCACCACCACCACCACCACCCCACCTACGAATGGCCTGTGAAGCAGGTGGACCAAGGGCAACAATGGTCAAATCCAATGGTGCAGCAATTAAGAACATAAGAAGACTAGGCCCATCTAGTCCAGCTTCCTGTACCTCATAGTGGCCCACCAGATGCCTCAGGGAGCACACAAGACAATAGGCATTCTGTGGCCACTCCCTTGCATCTGGCATTCTGAGGTAAATCCTGAGGTAAACACACTGGAACATATGAACAGCGCCACTGGATCAGGCCAACAGCGCCAACTGGATCTAGTCCAGCTTCCTGTATCTCACAGTGGCCCACCAGATGCCTCAGGGAGCACACAAGACAACAGGCTGCCTGCATTCTGTGGCCACTCCCTTGCATCTGGCATTCTGAGGTAAATCCTGAGGTAAACACCTTGCCGCCTTGGGTGCCTTCGGGCACAATAAGGCGGGGTAAAAATCTAATAATAAATAAATAAATAAAATAAATAAACACACTGCTGGCCAGTCAAGATTCTCCACAGCATTTCTCTTTGACAGCCACCAGAACCAGATCCTGGTTCAGACATGGACTCATAGGAACAGCCACACTGTATGAGGCCAAGATCCATCTAGTCCAGCTCCTTTATCTCCCAGTGGCCCACCAGATGCCTCAGGGAGCACACAAGACAACAGGCTTCCTGCATCTCCCAGTGGCCCACCAAATGCCTCAGGGAGCACAGAAGACAACCAGACACTTGTATCTCGCTGCCTCTCCCCTGCATCCAGCATTCTAAGGTAGCCTATTACCCTTGCACCCCCCCCCCCCAGGGAAGACACCAGACTGAAGTTAGGGTTTAACTTTATTAAACAAATGTATAAGTCATGAAGCCTACTGAACACCCATCCCTCCCTCCCATGGCAGTGGGTTTGGTTCTGGGTTGCGGCCATTTCTGTCCCCTGCCTGTCCTGGACGCCCTGCCAATCAGTGTCATAGGAAAGCCCCTGCTGCTCCCGTGAGAGGGGAGGAACGGACCTGCGCCTGCTTTCTGCACAGTGTGCTTCATGCCCATCGTGGTCCCAGGACAGTGATGTCATGCAGGGGGTACGCGGGGGTACGCAAGTACCGGTTTCTAGGATTATGGCTGGCCCCGCCCATTCGCCCGCCCACTCGTCAACTCTGCCCCCTGCAACATTTGAATTTCCTGCACGTTTGAGTTGCCTGTATGTTCTCAGAGCCAGGCAGGCAGGCAGCGAATGGAGCCTTGCCTTGCCACTGAAAAATGAGTTGCTCTGGGGTTTTGGAACTGTTGGGTCACTTTAACATGATGCCAGGCCTCCTTAACATGTTCTGGGGGTGCTGTGGAATACTGTTGCAACTGTTGGGTCAGTTTAAAATCGTCTGAGGCCTCAAAAAGGGCTTTTTTCCTGTCCCTTCCTGCCACGACCTCACTTCCGGCTTATGACGTCACTTCCGGTGGGCGGGTCCCGACACGTGCCAATCAAAAGTGAGTACCTGTTCTTAAATCATTTAGATGACACCACTGTCCCAGGATCTCTTTCCTGGTTTGTCACAGATAGCTCTGAATCGGTTTAGGCATCACGGAGTGCTCAGCGCTGAGCGGAGTTCGCCATTTTGTGGCCCATCCGGCCGGTTTGGAAAATTTTTAGGGGACTCTTTGAAGCCTGCTGGAGTTTCTGGTGTCCTGGATCATTTTGTGTGGGGGGGTGGGGGAGGGGGGTGATGTACCTCCCACTCGGCTCTTTGGAGGAAGATGAAATCCGCTGCCATTGACCTTTGCCAGGGGAGGGCGGCAGGCCGAGCGAGTGTGGAAGTCCCGAGGAGAGGCAACATCGCAACGAGTTAAAATAACTCCTCCGAGGTCCAGACCAGGGACGAAGTTGACTGTGGGGGGGAGCGGGAATGGGGGAGTCCGTCAGCGCATTCTGCAGGCGGCTGGAGCCGTGTCCCGGGATCATCTTTCACCAAATATGGAAGGTTTTTGCCTCGAAGTTTAGTCACACAGGCCCCTGCCCAAGAGCTCTGCTTTCCAAAGGCTTAGGTCACACAGAAACAGCCTGGCCCCCTTCCCCCTCCCTCCCAGCCATCTCCCCTCCCCAGCCGTAAACACTCGCCAACTAGACTCCATCCATGTGTTCTCTTCCAGAGTGCATGCAAGCGTGTGTGTGTGTGTTGTGCGTGCGCACTCATATGACTAAGCGGACGAGAGAGAAACTGACCGTGTACACTGAGGGGGTTCCAGCGGCTATTGAAAGCGGTGTCAGCCTTTCCCCTGAACTGCCTTCCTAAGGACTAGTGGCATGACGCTTCTGGAGGTTCTCCTGTGCAACCGCATGGACATGAACGGGAACCATACAAGAGTGTGTCTGCTCCACTCGATCACCTCACTTTGTTTCGTGCGAGTCCGTAATATGAAGGTAGCAGGCAAGCCAGCTGTATGTAAGCCAGACCCGAGGCCTGGTCTCCACGTCCAGCAGAATGAGGTGGTAGAATCCTGCGGAGTGGACTGCAGGCGGGGAGATAGTTTGACTATTCATCATGTTAAAACTCCCTTATAAGTAAAATTGTAAAAGCACCAAAGCCTGGCAGACGGGTGGAAAGGTGCGACTCAAGCTGTGTTGTGCTTTTATCTCTTGATTTAGAGGAGTGTTCACAAGTGTAACAGGCATGCGCGCATGCACGCACACATGCACGCCACCCCTGAAGCCCACCCAGCTGCCTCTGGACTCTCCTGCCTCCCTCTGCTGCAGGCCAAGTCACATTTTGTCCCATGTCCCCAACCCCCTTCGCTCACATATTTACTAAATCCCCCTGGGGAGAAAGCGGCCGTTCTCCTCGCTCCCCACCCCAGCCGCATTCACTTGAGGAAAGGCTGCTTGTCCTTCTGAGCGTTTATGGCTTGGTGCTTTGTGTTTCTCGGGGAGGCAGAGAGAGAGGGAAGGAAAAAGCCCTTGGAAGAACAGGTCCCTTTGCCTTCCTGGGTGAGGAGGCCCTGGGCAGCATTCTCAGTGGCCCAGCTGTTCCCCTCCTCCTTGTCTCTGGCTTTTCCTTGTGCCTTAGGCCCGGTTGCAAGGCTGCGGGGGGGGGGAACAGGGGGCCTTCCAGAGTGGCAAGAAGAAAAGCCCGGCAGCCTCAGCAAGCTGCCACTCCTGCTTTCTCCAGTGGCCTGAGACCAGTGATGTCATGCAGGGGGTACGTGGGGGTACGCGAGTACCGGTTTCTAGGATTACAGCTGGCCCCGCCCATTCGCCCGCCCACTCGTCAACTCCGCCCTCTGCAATGTTTGAATTTCCTGCATGTTTGAGTTGCCTGCATGTTCTCAGAGCCAGGCAGGCAGGCAGGCAGCGAGCGGAGCCTTTCCTTTCCTTGCCACTGAAAAATGAATTGCTCTGGGGTTTTAACATGATGCCAGGCCTCCTTCACATGTTCTGGGGGTGCTGTGGAATACTGTTGCAACTGTTGGGTCAGTTTAAAATCGTCTGAGGCCTCAAAAAGGGCTTTTTTCATGTCCCTTCCTGCCATGACCTCACTTCTGGCTTATGACGTCACTTCCGGTGGGCGGGTCCCAACACGTGCCAATCAAAAGTGAGTACCTGTTCTTAAATCATTTAGATGACACCACTGGTTGTATTGTTTTGCAGCTTTCCTTTTAGAGATGCTGTGCACTTTTTTTTTACTATGGTCTGTTGGTCTAAATACCTGACCCACAGAAGAACCTAAGAGCAGCCCCACTGGATCAGGGCAAAGCCTATCTAGTCGAGCTTCTCCTGCATCTCACAGTGGCCCACAAGGTGCCTCAGGGAGCACACAAAGCAACTAGATACTTGCATCTCCTTGCCACTCCCCTGCGTCTGGCATTCTGAGGTTGCCTACTTCTAACATAAGGAGGTTACTTCTAACATCATGGCCTGCACAGTGGCATCTCTATAGGGAGGGCAGAGCTCTAAGTTTTGCAAGAAGCCTTACCTTGCAGTGGAAATCACTCCTCTCCTGCACCGTTTTAGCCAGTCCTCACAGGGAAAAGCAACATCTTGGCGTTGCTTACTGGCTACAGCAGCAAGGGAGAGGAGGGATTTACATGACAGGGTAAGGCTCCTTGCAAAACTTAGAGCTCTGCCCTCCCTGTAGAGACGCCACTGGGCCTGCAGCCTGCAATGGAGTTTTCATCCAGAAATATGTCCGATCCCCAAACTGCACCTCTCTATCTCTTGTGGCAAGGAGTTCCACAGATTAATTACCTGCTGGGTAAAAAAGTATTTTCTTTTATCTATTCTAACTCTCCCAAACACATAATTTTAGTGGGTGTCCCCTGGTTCTGGTGTGAGAGAGGGAAACGAACCTCCCTCTATCCATCCCATGCATAATTTTGTACGCCTCAGTAATGCCCCCCTCAGGCGCCTTTTTTCTAGGCTGAAGAGCCCCAAATGCTGCAGTCTTTCTTCATAAGGGTGGTGCCCCAGCCCAGTAATCATTTTGGTCACCCTCTTCTGCACTTTTTCTAGTCCCACTACGTCCTTTTTGAGATGTGGTGACCAGAACTGTACGCAATATTCCAGATGTGGCCTCGCCATTGATTTGTACAATGCTTTTTATGGATTGTTTTGTGAATTGTATTATTGTCTTTTTATGGAACTCTGTAAGCCACCTTGGGCATTTGCCTTGGCAAGGGAGAAGCAAGATAGAAATTAAATAAGTGAGTAAGTAAATGCAGGGGGCTTTTCTTTCAGTGGGGAGAGTGTGGACTTCAGGGAAGAGGCCCATACTTCCAGAGAAGGGAGGTAGAGCCTTGGTCTGAAGGCACCTCAGAGGTCTGCTCCTGGGCAGTGCAGGGTGAATGGGCAAGACCTGGGGCTCCCCAGGCACACCCCCTTGAGTCCTTGGTGGCAGGATGCAAAGGCAGTAATCCAGCACGGGAACGCCAAGGGGAGTGGAGGTAGCGGTGTCATCCGACAACGAGCTGCCGGAACGCTAGGCGGGACTTACTGCCTGATTGGCTGCCCGTCCGTGATGTGTCGCCACCTGCCCGCCCGCCGCGCAGGCACCCCTGGCTTCAGAGGGGGTGCCCGCCTGCCTGGGGGGCGCGCCGGGTGCCTGGGCAAGCAGCGGACGGGCGCACCAACCGGAGGGAGCCCGCATGGCCGGCGGGCAGGCAGCGACACGTCACGGACAGCCTGTCAATCAAGCGGTAAGTCCCGCCTAGCGTTCCGGCAGCTCGTTGCCGGATGACACTACTGAGTAGAGGGGGCCAGTTAAGAGGGCACCACCCAGCTATGCTCACACTGTGGGCCTCTTGCCTTAGGCCTAGCCTCGCGGCTCCCTCACCTCCACCTAAGACTGCAGGGTCCGGAGCAGCCCCCAAGGCCGGCAGGGCACGGCTGGTTGGAGAACGAGCTCCCTTGCGATGGGCGCTGGGTCTGTCTGAGCGAAGCCGGCTGCCTCTTCCCTTCCTCTCTCCCTCTTTTCCCTGCCCCGGGCAGTGGGGGGAGGACTACGCTTCCCACCCCCACCCTCCCCAGTGGAGGCTTCTGTGCACGGGAAAGGAAACGCCTCGGTGGTGCTTGGGAGCCTGGGAAAAAACACCGACAAGTTGAAAGCAAACATCTCCTGCCCGAGGGCTGCGGATAAACACTGGAGTATTCTTAGTAACCGGAGTGGGGCCGAGTCGGAGAGCCTCTGATTTATGCTCCCCTCCCCTTTCGAGAGGCTGCGCCGGGGAGAGCCGCACGGACGGACGTTGCTTACCCGTGGGAGAGCAGCAAGCGCCACAGGCAAGCTGGGGGCCTCCAGTGCTCGAGGCAGGAAGCAAGCGGCCGAGGGCCAGGCGCCACCTTCAGTGGCCAGCGTGGAACCCACAGTGAAAACCGAGGCACACGCAAGGGAGGGGGGCAGCGGTGTTATGCTGCCGGAACGCTGGGCGGGACATCCGGGTGATCGACAGCCCGCCCGTCGTGTTCCGCCGTTTGCGTAACGTACGCAAGCGGCGTAATTGGTTACGCAAACGGCGGAACGCTCCGGAACGTGACGGGCGGGCTGTCGATCACCCGGATGTCCCGCCCAGCGTTCCGGCAGCATAACACCACTGGAGGGGGGCCGACGCTTCTCCTCCCACTACTTTTCCACGGCAACTCCTCCCCTGCCCACTTTCCCCCACTTGGCCAAGAAGGTCCTGGCAGCAGAAAGGGGTGGTGGGGGGGAGAAGTGGCAAAAGGTCACGCAGCTCTTCCCTTCTGCGGCCTACGGGCCCAATCTGGAGGCCCTTATGGCTAGAGGCAGGGGTGTACCGCCAGCGAACAGTGTCACAAACAGGCCGTAAAGCATGCTCGCAACACCACACCGCCCACGCTGGGGCGGCGCTAGTTAGTACCTGCCCACAAGGCGGGCGGACGGAATGGCTGGTTTCCCAGTGGTGCCAGCTGCTGGAAAGCCTGTTCAGAGCGGAGGGGGGAGGCAGGGAGCCGGAGGAACTGGGCAGGGGGAAGGGCGGAGCAAGCTCACAAGAGGGCGGGACCAGCGACAGGTTCCTAAACCTCCAACGGCGCATAAAACGGAAGCCACAAACCAGATAAAACAATTTCAAAGGCCTAAACAGTCTCAAAAACTGCACAGGAAAAGACCTCGGGTTGCAACTAAAATGGTTATTCCATAGCTTCTCCTGTGGCAGGAAGTTCCACATGCTGCGTAAAAAAAGGCCGTGTCATGTGCCACCACCGACCTTTGCATCGTTTTGTATAAATTCTAGCTCGGGAGAGGAGTTAAAAGAGTCCTTTGGCTGTTAAGCGACTATCTGGGAGTGAGGGGAAGCCCATATGCTCCTGCCCGTAGTCACTTGAAAGTGTGGCCTATATTAAAAACTAGCTGCTGACCAGAGACCAGGATTGCAGTCCTGTGCATTCTGACCTGGGAGCAAATCCGTTGTGGGAGCTGTTCCCCAGTTAGCGTGCCTGGGGTTGCGCAGAGGACAAAGGTAAGGGTCCTGGCAACCTCACATTTTGGCTGGGCAACTTGGCTGCATGTAGACCGTTAATCTCATGTGGTCCCTTCCCATTAAAGATGATGGGGAGACGGGATTAAGGCTACAAAGAACAGAAAACACTGTCAAGAGCCAGCTCAAACTGACACCCCTCTCTTTTGCATATGGTCTCAAGCTTTGGGGATTTCTGGAGGAAAGGTCCATCGTGGGCTATAAGCAATGATGGATTGTGCAACCTCCTTACAAAGGTGGTGGGCTACTGGTATCGGGTGCAAGGGAGTGGCCACAGGATGCAAGCATCTTGTTGCCTCGTGCCTCCCTGGGGCACCTGGTGGGCCGCTGTGAGATACAGGAAGCTGGACTAGATGGGCCTTTGGCCTGATCCAGCAGGGCTCTTCTTATGTTCTTATGTAATGCCAAGAAACTGCAAAGTAACCGTGAGGAGAATAAGGTTTCTGTGAGTGTGCAGAGTGCACGTGCTGTACAGACCCCAAATGGCCTTTCCAAATGGCTTTAGGTTCTAGGTCGAGGAGCCTGGTCCTCTCAAGAGGCTCTTCCTGTTCCAGAATTTAAAGAAACAAGGCAAGAGCTGAGATCTGGAATCGATCCTTTCTATTCCGGCTTTCAGAGCAGCTGTTTCTAGAGCCCAGATTAAAGAGAAAGACGACAGATGACAAAGCAGGATCTGTCTGCAGCGAACTGGCAGCCAATCTGATGAAAATGAACGGTTGGAAATGCAGAGGAAGCGCTTCTGTAATCTGATCCCGGGAGTGGTTGGGAGCGGCTGGAGGGAAGATGGCTAGAAAAACAAAAGTCCCTCCAGCCCTCTGGTGCCAGCTTCACCAGATGCCGTGCATCTGTGGGGCGCTCGGAAGCCACCCCCATGGCAACAGGGCTGGGTGTACCTGGCATTTGACACTGTTCTGCGTAACTCTGACACGGCTCCAAGAAGAACTGCTTTCTGCAACCTGTGCACATTTTGCCCACTGAGCAGCTTCGCATCTGCAAAATACTGGCACAGAGTGAATGCAGGAGTGTGTGCAGAATAGGCTGTGCTTCTGCTGGGTGGAGCAGTGAGCTATTAGGGACTCAGAAGCCCAGCTACCCGAGATCCTTCCCGCCACTCACTCCCTGGGCATTGTCACCATGCATTGTCCACACACTTGGTTCGGACCTCTGGCGCATATATGCAGAAGATTGAGTGGACAGGGCTGAGACGGAAGAGTGGACTGTACCACTGCAGGCTACAGATGGGTAATGGCACTTGTGAATGCTGCTCCATAGAAAAACCTGTGTCCTGGTCCCTGTGAAAATCACACCCTTGAAGCTGCTGTTAGTCTTGGAGGGGGCTTCCATTGGACCCAGTAATCGCTACCCCTGCTGGGGGTCATTTTTGTCAGGACTATAGCACTGTAGAAAAGGGTTGAATGCTCTTTCCTCACATTAACCATTGTGGCTGAGGGTGCAATCCTCACCTGGAGTTAGGTCGGCACAGTTAGGCCAGCACAAACAGTCTGGCACAAGCAGTGGCGTTTCTATAGGGAGGGCAGAGCTCTAAGTTTTGCAAGAAGCCTCACCTTGCAGTGGAAATCACTCCTCTCCTGCACCGTTTTAGCCAATCCTCACAGGGAACAGCAACATCTTGGCGTTGCTTACTGGCTGCAGCAGCAAGGGAGAGGAGGGATTTACATGACAGGGTAAGGCTCCTTGCAAAACTTAGAGCTCTGCCCTCCCTGTAGAAACACCTCTGGGCACAAGGGCCACCATAAAGCTTGTTTCAACCACTCTCGGAGTCAGGGAGGATGGCGCACATCTGTGTGCTGGCCTCTCTGACTGCAAGAGTGGTCCAGACATACTTTACGGTATCCCTTGTGCCGGCCAAAGTTTGCTGGCCTAACTGTGCCAGCCTAAGTCCAGGTGAGGATTGTGCCCTGAGACATGGAGATAAGAAAATGCCCTCCAAAATGTGACTGAGCAAAGAAAATGCCCAATGAGAGGCAGTCTGCAGAGGAAACCTCTGGTTTATATCGGGGGCCAATTTCTTTTGGGTGTCCCCAACATCAGAAATGACGGCTGTCTGCTGCCATTCTCCATAGATTTCGAGGGTGATTTATGAGTTCATTTTTAGCAGTCCTCGTGGAGTGACGAAGTGCAGAGCTGAGCTCAGAAGCCACGTTGCTGGAGTCCAGTTCATCTCTCCTCCCTCCATGGTTTCCAAGAGGAAGACAGTCCCATTCCAGTCCGCTCTGGCACTTCCAGGATTAAATTGAAGGTTGTGCTGCTTTGTTGTTGGTGCTGCTGCTGTTAATGTGGTGCCCCCACTGTGCAGAGTGATGTTTTGCCGTGTTTTAGGATGGCTGAGCCCTGCCGAGGAAGGGGGGAGAAGTGGAGACAGATCTTAATTTGGCAGAGGGGACGTGTTAAATCCTGGCCAGTTCTTCCCCAGTTTTTCCAGCATTCCCCTCTTGGTGTAAATAAATGAATAGCAACAGAGGGACTCCAAAGGCCTTTTCCAAACATGCAGGTAGGATGGAGCAATGCCACTGGTTCGCAGAGAATGGCATGAACATAAGAAGAGCCTTGCTGGATTAGGCCAAGGCCCGTCTAGTCCAGCTTCCTGCATCTCTCAGTGGCCCACCAGGGGCCTCAGGAAGCACACAAGACAACAGGCTGCCTGCATTCTGTGGCCACTCACCTGCACCTGGCATTCTGAGGTAAATTCTGGGGTAAGCACACTGGTGGCCAGTCAAGATTCTCCACAGCATTTCTCTTTGACAGCCACCAGAACCAGATGCTGCTCTTCAGACTCATAGGAACATCCCTGCTAGATCAGGCCAAGGCCCATCTGGTCCAGCTTCCTGTATCTCACAGTGGCCCACCAGATGCCTCAGGGAGCACATGAGACAACAAGATGCCTGCATCCTGTTGCCATTCCCTTGCACCTGGCATTCTGGGTAAATCCTGAAGTAAACACATGGTGGCCAATCAAGAATCTCCACAACATTTCTCTTTGACAGCCACCAGAACCAGATGCTCCTCTTCAGATGTATACTCATAGGAACATCCCTGCTGGATCAGGCCAAAGGCGCATCTAGTCCAGCTTCCTGCGTCTCACAGTGGCCCACCAGCTGCCTCAGGGAGCACAGGAGACAAGGAGATGCCTGCATCCTGCAACTCCCCTGCATAAGGGAGAGAGTCACCCACACATATCACCGCCCCCCAACACAGCTTGCAGCCTGGCACCTGGGGCCTAGGGCTCTGCTGGCCACCTGCTTCATCCATTACATTTATTGTTATTAATTAATAACAATTAATTAATTGTTAATTAATGTAAGGAGGTTGCACCACCCATCATGGCCTATAGCCCACGGTGGACTTTTCCTCCAGAAATCTGTCCAATCCCCTTTCAAAGGCACATAGGCCAGATGCCATCACCACCTCCTGTGGCAAGGAGTTCCACAGATTAATTACCTGCTGTGTAAAAGAATATTTCCTTTTTATCTGTTCTAACTCCCCCAACACTCAATTCTAGTGGATGTCCCCTGGTTCTGTGCATGCCACATCATCTTTCCATTTCTAACCAGATATCTGGGCTGTGTGTGACTCCTATGCAGGGCCATAGCTAAAGAAGTGTAGGGGGTGCAATTGCACTAGGCAACAAGCTGAGCTTGTCTAGTGGCCAAAATGGTGAAAACATTGGTATGAATAGTACTATCATGTTATATATCATTGTAAAGATAATTTAACGCTGAATGCAATGAAACAATGAAATGAAACAGATAATTTAACGCTGAATGCAATGAAACAGACCAGAATATAATATCTTTACTCTGTCAAAAGTTATGGCCAACCTCCTCCGAAAACAGAAATATAACTGTCATGTGAAAATTGCAGTTTGTTAAAATCGTGATTTGTAGGAATAATACTGTCATGCTACAGTATATATGGTAGCATTCACTGTGGAATTTCATGCAGAATTCAATGAAAACCACAGTTTAATATCTTCATTTAATCAAAGGTTATGGCCAGAAAACCAGAGAAAACAAAAATACAAATGTGATGTCATCTCCTGTTGTGATGTCACTTCTGGGACAACATTTTGCCCTCTGCACCAGGCTACACTTTCATTAGCTATGCCCCTGCTCTCGTGTTTTGTTCTCCGCATGGAAGTCACAGAGCAGGCCTTGTCCACACACTTTACCAAAACCAGTGCAAAGGAAGCTCAGCTACCTACCTAGATGCTCAGGCCAAGGCGACACCATCAGTGGCATCCCTAGTGTATTTGGCACCCGGAGTGGACCCCTCCCCCCTCCCTTGGCCACTGGAAACCACTGCTCCCTGCAGCGAGATCCCCTCTGGTGGAGGCCAGAGCTACCAGATGTTCGAAGAGAAGGATAGACTTGGCCTCTGCATTGAGGCACCCAGGTGACCTGATGGTTGGAGTGACGAGCATGGACCATGTGCATCCTCTTATTGCTGCCCTCACCCCACCCTTGGTCTCAGTGGTGTCATTCAAATGATTTAGGAACAGGAACTCACTTTTGATTGGCACTTGTCAGGAACCCGGAACCAGCCACGGAGCCCTGAATGACATCACTGCCTTCGCCCCCCTAGGAATCCGGAGTCGCTCCCTTTAACCCTCTGAGTGCCGGCCAACCAAGAAGAAAAGCTCTTTGCAGAGGAATTGGGAGGGGGGAGGAGGGAGAGTGAAGTGGGCGGAGTCAGCCCTAATTTTAACTAGTGGAACTGAGTTCCCCTGCGTTCCCCCTGCATGACATCACTGCTTGGTCTGCTACTGGGCACCCTCGAAGCAGAGGGCTGAGAGGGTCAGCTTTGGAGCTTCCAGATTCATGACACACACACACACACACACACACACACACACACACACACACACACCCCTGTGGGGGCTCCACAAATCAAGACAGAGGGACACTCTTCCCCTGGTGCCCAAAACGTGGGAAGTACAGCTCTAGCCCGCGTGGATGAGTAAAAAGCTTGAAGAAGTGTGGCGTTATATGGCCACATGTCACGAGGACAGCTGGACAGTGGCCATCCTGCCATTTTGCTGGGTGGGGGGCAATTGCCCCGGGCACCGCCCATGTCAGGCCTCGCGCAGGGCGCAGAAAGCATTCTGAAGGCTTCAGAGTGCCTGTAAGTAATACTTCTGGCAACGGAAGGTGCGTGGGGCAGTCACTGGGGTGGCGGTGGCAGCCTGCTCCCTTGCCCCAGGGCGGCACATGGGCCAGAGATGTGGCTACAGCTGGACAGGCCAGTGTGTTGGCAGTGGCATCTCTACAGGGAGGGCAGAGCTCTCAGTTTTGCAAGAAGCCTCACCTTGCAGTGGAAATCACTCCTCTCCTGCACTGTTTTAGCCAATCCTCACAGGGAACAGCAACATCTTGGCGTTGCTTACTGGCTACAGCGGCAAGGGAGAGGAGGGATTCACATGACAGGGTACGGCTCCTTGCAGAGACGCCACTGTGTGTTAGTTGTGAACTGTCTGTCATTTGGCTCCACCCACTCCCAGCACCCCCCTCCTCCGTGGCGCCTCCATTTGCAGCGTTTCTTTATGTGGGAGGAGGGAAGGTGACACTTGCCACAAAAGAGATGAAGTGTGCTCAGGGTCTAGTTTGCTTCCCGCCAGCTCTCTGTTTACTACCCATTTCCTTTCCCCTTCTCCTCTGCACTAACTTATCGGAAGCACGCTATGAATTCATCGTCCCCACCCGCCCCTCCTCCTCTCCCATTCAACGCAATCCCAGCTGCTGCCCCAGTCTGTGGGCCTCACAGTTAGGCCAGCAAAGTTTGGCCGGCACAAGGACAACCGTAAAGCGCCTTTGGACCCATCTCAGAGTCAGGGAGGATGGCGCACGTCTGTGAGCTGGCCTCCCTGACTCTGAGAGCGGTCCAAATGCGCTTTACCGTGTCCCTTGTGCCGGCCAAACTTTGCTGGCCTAACTGTGCCAGCCTAACTCCAGGTTAGGATTCTGCTCTGGGTGTGAGCCGGTCAGCTTAACACAGGAAGAAACCTCCCTGCTCCCCCAAAAGAAGTCTTTGGAGTTTGCTGCTGGAGTGTGCTGCTTGTGTCAGCCCAGGGCTGTTGCAAATGTGCCGTAAAGCCCAGTGGCGTTTCTACAGGGATAGCAAAGCTCTAAGTTTTGCAAGAAGCCTTACCTTGCAGTGGATATCACTCCTCTCTTGCACCGTTTTAGCCAATCCTCACAGGGAGCAGCAACATCTTGGCGTTACTTACTGGCTGCAGCAGCAAGGGAGAGGCGGGATTTACATGACAGGGTAAGGCTCCTTGCAAAACTTAGAGCTTTGCCCTCCCTGTAGAAACGCCTCTGGTAAAGCCCAAGTGCTGGGTTGGTGCAGGCAGCAGGCAGCCTGATACGTTGGCCCAGCGCAGGGGCTCTAGAGGACGAGGGGAGGCGGAACGGGGCGGAGAGAGGCCAGAGGGACGGGCAGGGTGGCCCAAGGAGGGGGGAGGAGTCAGGATCTCAGATTGCAACCCCCATCGCGTGCCACGCTTGAGTGGTCCCACTCTGGACCACTTGGACTTCCACCTGCTGTTCTGTAGGCACAGTCCCGAGCAGCCCCATCAGCCCCTTTCCCTGTGTTAAGCTCAGCCTGCCTGGCTCCTGCAGGGATGGTGAAAAAGGTCCACTGAGCGCGCAAGGCCGGGTTGGAGATGGAGCCGTGCATGGAGGGTGCTGGATCGTGGCAGGGGAAGGGCGGGCTGTGGGCAGGCGGGTGGGCTGACCAGGCCTGAGAGGGTGGTGGGACCAGCCTGGGAGACTGACAGTGCAATCCAACGCTGCCCGTCGCGCCGACGCTGTGTCATTGCATTGATGCAACGAACGGAGCGTCGACACAGGGGCGCCAATCGGCACCCGCCGTGTCGGCGCTCGAGCAACGGGACGGGCATTGCCCATTGCACATGCGCCAACCCTCCCTTGTGTCCGGACACAGGATTGGCGGGGGTGGGGGGGCGGAGAGGGGAGGTTGTGGGCGGGATGTGGGCCAGCTTGGGAATTAGCCCTAAGGCCGAATCCTAAGCCCGATTGGGAGGCCACGTGGCCCCGATTCAGGCCGCACAGTCTCCTTGGCTCTGCACCTGCTGTTTAGCAGGCGCAGATCCGAGGAACGTGCCCTTGCCATGGGGAGGCTCCAGCCTCCCCAAGCAGCGCTAGGATTTGGCACAGGCCAGCCGGCCTTGCCACTCCAGCGCTGCTGAGGATTGCGCCCTTAGGCTGGACTCTGACCCTCCTCCCAAGCAGCTCGGAGTGACACTGGGCTGCTTGGATTTGTGCCAGCTATTTTGATGGTGCAGATCTGAGTAGCCCAATCATGGTGGCTGCAGCGGTGTCATGCAGCCGGAACGCTGGGCGGGAGGAATGGGTGAGCGGCAGCCCGCCCGTTGCGTTCCGGTCCATTTCGCCGTCTTCCCCGCCCCTGCGGCGGAACGGACCGGCGCAACGGGTGGGCTGCCGTTCTGCTCAGCTTTTCCGGTATGATGTTGGGCTCCCCTTGAGTTTCAGGGCAGAACGAAGGAGGGGCATTTTGAGCGGCATCAAGCGGCCCCTCCGAACAACCGTCCTTTGTCGGCCTGGTTTCCTTAGCAGAAGAAAAGCCCTTCTGGGCTGTTCCATCTAGTCCAGCATCCTGTTTCCAGCAGCGGTCAGCCAGATGCCTCTGAGAAACCGCCAACCCGGGCATGGAGGCTGACAGGGTGCCCGAGGGAGTCCTCCTGCCCCTGCTTTTCTGCAAAGACCAGTATTGAATGTGGGGCTGCCCCAGTGGTCTTGCTAGTCAGTGACCTGGCACACTGCTGGCTGGCTGGCTCACTGGCATTGCCCCTTCCGTGAGTTTGACTGAGCCCCTTTCCCTTCTGGCGAGGCTGGGCGGCTTCTTGTGGCTTCCTACAGCGCAGCGTGAAGCTTGTTTTGGCTGCAGGCCCCGTTTCGGCAGGACGCCTCTCCTTTTGCTTCTGACAGGCTGGCCGACGCAGGTCTGCTTTCTAGGGTGGCGATTCTGGGGCCCTGCGAGTTTTGTGTCCCTCTCAGTTCCAACTGGCTCATTTTTACGACCACCTCCTGGCTCGTGCCTGAGCTCAGCCGTCGCTTCCCAACTGCCTGAGGGTCCAAGGAGCGTCTTTTCTTCTGCCTAAGATTCGGAGGCAGGCTTTGCTCTCGCTCCCCAGAGGTTTTCCTTTTGGAGCCTGTACGAGGAGGCCGAACGACCCGTCCTGAGCCGGGCCTGCTCCTCCTGCCACCGCAGGAGTCCCTGGTCTAAGCGTGTGATTGGAAGAAGGCCAGGCGAGAGCAGCAGCTCTGGCAGAGCCACAGCCAGTGGCGGATCTAGGGGGTGGCAGGGGGGGCAAGAGCCCTGGGCGCTGTCTTGGGGCCGTGTAGGGGGGGCGTCAGTGGCCCCCGCAACATTGTACGGGTAGACCTGGGCTCCCCTTGAGGGAGCCCAGGTCTACCCATTGGGACCAGCCGCGAGTAGATCTGGGCTCCCTTGAAGGGAGCCCAGGTCTACCCACGGCTATTTCTGATGGGTAGACCAGGGCTCCGTCGAGGGGAGCCCAGGTCTACCCACAGCTGTTTCTAATGGGTAGACCAGGGCTCCCTCGAGGGGAGCCCAGGTCTACTCGCGGCTGGTCCTAATGGGTAGACCTGGGTTCCGTGGAGCCCAGGTCTACCCAGGGCTGTTTCTGGTGGGTAGACCTGGGCTCCCATGGGGGCGCACTTCTATTGGGTGCCCCGGGCGCCATTTTGACTAGGTCCGCCCCTGGACACGGCAGCCACCCACTTTGGGCGGGGGACTAACCACTCCCACCCGCATAGGGAAAGCCAAGTTGCCAGTATTACCCAGTTCTAGGAAGTGCCAAATGGGGCATCTCTGGGGAGACCAAGGCCGAGCAGGGGCTCGCCTAGAGCTGCCAGGAGCCACTTCTTGCCTGGGTTGTTCCGGCAGGCTCAGAGCAGCCCCGGTTTGTTCCTCTACCTGCTTCTTGTGCCCCTCTGTGAGCTCTCTTGCCGTTGGGGAGTTGCTCCGTCCAAGGGAACGTGCCATTATTCCTGATCCTTGGGGAGGCAAGTGGGGGAGGGGGAGAAGATCCTTAAAAGGTTCTGCATTTGCAGTCATAACCGAGCTTTGGAAGACTAGCCTCCTCCCCCCCCCGCCCCTCCCTGCCCCCTCCCTAGCCAGCACTGGGAAGGGAGCTGATTGACACCTGGCTCTGTCCAGCGTTCCTAGCTCATGGCTCATGGCTGGGGGGGGGCAAGTCTGGGTCCTGCTCAGAGCGCCAACCCCTTGGAGAGGAGCAGCAGCCTTGTCCTGCAACCCCCCCCCCCCGTGCCAAATCATGCGCTTTCCTTTTTCCACGATGGGAGCTTTGAGGTTTGTTCCTTCTCTTTTTGCTGCTTTTGTCCAGGCAAGATTTTTTTTTGGGGGGGGGGGAGGTTTACAATGAATCATAACCTGCAGGGTCACCTCAACCAGCCCCACAGAATCTTCTGCGCGCCCGAGTTCCCCAGCAGATGCTTCTCCTTTTTAAGTGGTGGAAGTTTTTCGTGCTTGTCAGCTGCCTTGAGCCTCCGCCCTGAGAGAGGAACAGCAGGGTGTGCCTACGCATGTGCCAATCCGTCAGTAGCCCAGGGGTGGCACCCTGGCAGCCTGCAGTCCTGATCCTGGGGCCAGTGGCAGAACATGGTTTTTGGTCAAGGCTCTGCTCAAGCTCAGACCAGAAGTGTTGGTGGAATGGATCGGGCCCCTTCCCTGCGCAGTTCAGGCCTTTGCTGAGCGCCCAAGTCTTCCCCCACAGCTGAGGCTAACGGAAGGGCAGGAGCTGTCGAGTTGTGTGCTGCTCGCAGGAAGAGTGCGGAGGGGTAGGAGGCCTTGGAAGCTGAGCCTTCTGCAGTCTAGTGAAGGGAAGGGAGCAAAGGCGATGGGGAGGCGGGTTGGGGGGTGTCCAGGGGGCTGTGCACTGGATAGAATAGAAATTTATTTGTCATCGTACACGTGCACGCATGTACAACAAAATTAGGTGCTTTCGCATGGTAAAAACACAACGCAGTACACTACAACAGAATCAAAAACAAGACATCGCATACAATCCCACTTTGCTTAAACTCTACTCAACATGTCGCTATACCACCGCATTTAGTCTAGACACTGCGCTAGGATAAAAACTATGTTTTAATCTGTTCGTTTTTGTTCTAATCGCCCTGTATCTTCTGCCTGACAGCAGTAGTTCAAAAAACTGATGACCAGGATGTGATGGGCTTTTCAGAATTTTAGAAGTCTTCTTCAGACAATTTGAGCTATACAGCTCCTCCTCCAAGGCAGGGAGGGGACAGCCAATGATCTTCTGAGCCGTGTTAATAACCCTCCGGAGCGCCTTTCTCTCTGCCACGGAACAACTCGCAAACCAAACACAAAGGCTCTGGCGGCGAGTGGGGGGGGGCTGCAGACATGGCGCGTTGCATTGCCTGCAGTGCTCTCGTACCACCACCAGCCGCAGCTGTTCTGCTGCAGGACGGAAATCCTGCATTTCGCCTGCAAAGGAGCCCCTGTGCCTTAGCTGGGGGTGGAGACAGAACCGACTGGTACCTGCTAGATTTTGCATGTTCTGAAAAGGGGAGAAGAGCCGTCCTCGGTTCCTTGCTCCAGGGGTCCTGGGTCCTGCGTCTGGCCCCTTGGGAAGGGAGTCAGAGTAAGAGCCCAATCCTGAACTTCCTAACTGCTGCTAACAGCCAGTGGCAGCCAGGCAGCCTGTGGGATCTCCCCAGGAGAAGGGGGCGTTTGCTCCCTCAATGGGGCTGCTCACCTTGAGCTAAACCATGCTGGGCTGCCTGAGCCACCGCCAGGGAGAAAATCCCACCCTTCGTGGCTGACTCCTCCCCTCCGTTCCTCCCCTTCCCCTCCCCCCCCACCACAAACAGGGTGAACATAAGAACATAAGAACATAAGAAGAGCCATGCTGGATCAGGCCAAAGGCCCATCTAGTCCAGCTTCCTGTATCTCACAGCGGCCCACCAGGTGCCCCAGGGAGGCATGAGACAACAAGATGCTTGCATCCTGTTGCCACTCCCTTGCACCCGGTACCAGTAGCCCACCACCTTTGTAAGGAGGTTGCACAATCCATCATTGCCTATAGCCCACGATGGACCTTTCCTCCAGAAATCCGTCCAGTCCCCTCTTAAAGGCATCAAGACCAGATGCCATCACCACCTCCTGTGGCAGAGAGTTCCACAGATTAACTACCCGCTGGGTAAAAAAGTACTTCCTTTTATCTGTTTTAACTCTCCCAATCCTCAGTTTTAGCGGAGGGTGCGGCTGGCCAGCTACTCGCATTGGGGCCTGATGCCGAATGAGCGCCACCTCAACAGGAGCGTCAACGTGTCTCAGACGTGCTTTACGGCAGTTTTGCAGCATCTTTGCTGGCAGTACAGACGTATTGCCAGCAATCAGCGCCTTCTGGATCAGGCCCTAAATCTGCACCGCTCCTCTTTCATCACCCCAGGCCTTTTAGAGCCTGCCGACTTCAGGGCTCCTAGGCCAGGCCTCTCCTCCCTCCCACACCACTTTTTCCGCTTGTCTTAACATTCAGGCGGATAAAGTTTTCTGGAGAAAAGCTCAAAAGTTGCTGCTCGTGCCTTTGAGCAGTTTTAATTGGCCCTCCTGACGGCCTGAACAGGCTCTGGGGTTGGGATTTTTTTTCTTATGGGCCAACACGATTACCTACGACAGACTCCGAACAGCACGACTTGCAACAAAAGAGATCTTTTTCTTTTGCCAGAAGGGGGGAGAAGAATTCCTCCCAAACTGTGCAATTGCTTGGAACTGAACCTTGGCAAACGAGGGCACCAGCCTGGGAGCAAACTCTTCATCGGATATCCCTCCCCCCCCACTTGCGTTTTCTTTATAATTAGTATTTTATTGCATTTTAAATCAAAGTGGGCCGTGTTTCCACAAACAACCCTTCAGATATTTCAACCATGAAACGCCAGCAGAGACGAACAGCAGGCCCTGGAGGGGGGGGGGGCGCCTCATCATAAAACCACGCTGGAAAAGCAAGGAGAGTTTTTCCTTTCGCTGAGCCCGGCTGCCGACGGTTCGTGGGCCCGAGACGGGCGTCCCAAAGTGGAAACATCTGCAGGACGCAGAGGAAGGGAATGGCAAAGCCCGGAGCCTGCAGGCAGGTTGCGGCGTCGCTGTTGTGATGAGCACATATTTTATATCGGTTTTCAAGCAAATGTCCCCAAAGTGGTTTACACAGCAAAAGGAATGAGAAGACCATTTCCCGTCCCGAAGGAGCTCACACACGAAACCAGCCACGTTCCAACGTTTTCCTTCTCACGGCACACTGACCTCTATGGCCTTCCCTACCTCTTGTGATGTCACTTCCTGCTTCCAGGAGACTCTTCAGGGTTCCGTGGCTCTGTTTCTAGGGCAACAGTCCGTAGTAACGGATTGTCTGTCTCTTTTCCTCCTTTAGCAGATCCAGAAGAGTTGGGAGGAGGACCAATTTGTTGCTGCTGGCGGTTGCCCTAGAAACACAGCCACAGAACCCGGAAAAAAATTTTCCCGCAATTTTCAACTGCTGTGCTCCAAACTTCTGTGGCACACTTGCAGCCCTTTTGTGGCACGCCGACGTGCCACGGCACAGTGGTTGGAAATCACTTCTGTAGACATAGATGAAGGAGACACCAGCCAACAGCCCCTAGAAAAAGGATGCAACCCTATGCTGCATCCAGTAGGCCTGCCCAGCGTTGTATCCAGCCCAGCGTTGGAGCATGCAGGAGCCTCCCAGGCACAAGGGCTCATTTGTGCCCTTACACCAGGAGCCTCCCCAACGGCTTCCTCGGATCTGCGCCCGTGATTTCGTGGGCACAGGTCCGAGAAAGTGTGCGGTGCAAATGGAGGCTGCGCAGCAAAGGGGAAAGGCCTTGGATGCGACCTGACAGCCGCTGGGGGCGCGCCCCCCCCCCCCCCCCCCCTCCCCGAACCGCCCCTGCGCCAGCCACGTTTGGCTGGTGTGTAGGCGGCTCCCCATTAGCCCTCTCAGGCTGACACTATGAGTAGCATCAGCCTGATCGCTGTAGCGCCGACGCAGGAATGCCGGTCAGTTGCAACCACATTGCGTCGGCACTGCAGCATATCTGGGATTGCCTGCCTGTTGGTGGTTTATTTCCATTAGAAACCAGTCCTTTTGTGGTACTCAGAAGGTGCAAGCGAGGGGGGGGGCAGGAGTATGCTGGCTAGCCGTGCCCCTCTGGCATCGACATACTCCGTGACTGCGCCCACTCCTCTCTTCTGTGCAAACAAGCATTGAACCTGGGGGAGAGCACAGTGTTGCGGAGGAACTAGTAGCTAGTGTTGCGGCGCTAGCTAGTGTGCTGCTCCCAGCCCCTCTTCTACCCACATGTACTATCCCCATTTTGACAATGCATGGATAGGGCTAGATTGTCCTGCAGTTTGAATATTGGAAGACCAAAAAGAGACCCAGTACTGAAACCCTGAGCATTTACAAGCAGGCTCCTGTTGAGTCCTGGGACTCTCAGCCAGCTGACTGGCCTGGCATGTGGAGTTACCACTAGCTCAGCTTTTCACAAGCATCAGACAAATTCATGGAGGAGGGTGAGTTAGTTGTGATTCTGCATGATAGCTAAGCAGAGCCTCTGTGCACGAAGGCAGTGTGCCTCTGAGCATAAGTTGCTGGGACCAGTAACTGTGGAAGGAGACTTTTGCCATGGTGCATTTACTTCTGAGCTCGCCGAGTTGTCCAGCCTGCCATGACTAGAAACAGAATAATGGAGTAGGTTAGACCTTTGGTCTGTTCCAGCAACATGGTTGTTACAACTTTTTATAAGTTGTTCTTCTGGTCCTAGCCAGGGGTGCAAAGGATTTTGGCAAAACTGAACTGTTCCACTTAAGCATGGCAGAGAGGGGAGGGACCACCAGAACCAGGGGGCATCCGCTAAAACTGAGGGTTGGGAGATAAAAGGAAGTACTTTTTTACCCAGCGGGTAGTTAATCTGTGGAACTCTTTGCCACAGGAGGTGGTGATGGCATCTGGTCTAGATGCCTTTAAGAGGGGATTGGACGGATTTCTGGAAGAAAAGTCCATCGTGGGCTATAGGCAATGATGGATTGTGCAACCTCCTTACAAAGGTGGTGGGCTACTTCAGAGTACCAGGTGCAAGGGAGTGGCAACAGGATGCAGGCATCTTGTTGTCTCATGCCTCCCTGGGGTACCTGGTGGGCCGCTGTGAGATACAGGAAGCTGGACTAGATGGGCCTTTGGCCTGATCCAGCAGGGCTCTTCTTATGTTCTTATGATCCTGTCCTCCTGGAGAGCATGCTGTGTTTTCCCTTGAGTGCAACCCCACGTGGGGGCAGGAAACAGCCTTTGATCCCCTCTCCTGCCACCGCTGCCCTGCAACTCATATTCAGGGCACAATCCTAATCTGCAGTTAGCACAGCTAAGCCAGCAAAGTTTGGCTGGAATAAGGGACACCACGAAGTATTTTTGGACCACTCTCAGAGTCAGAGAGTGGTCCAAACGCGCTTTACGGTGGCCCTTGTGCCAGCCAAACTTTGCTGGCCTCACTGTGCTGGCCTCACTCCAGGTTAGGATTGTGCGTCGCCTCTCTCTAGATGGGCCTTGTCATCTCCCAGACAGGATCGTTTCCTCTGTGCACGACCATTCAGATGTTCAGCCAGTACCTCCTGCAAGCAATGAATTGAAGAGCCAGAATTGAATGTTCAGGATGCGTGGGGTGCAGAATGATTTCAGACTTCAGGATGCCTGGAGCTGGGACCTTCATTGTATTTTTCTCAACAGCTTCTATTTGTACATATAACAATGGGAACAATAGAAATAAGAGGGCCATCATCTTGTTGTCTGGCAACCCCACTGTCCATGCAAATTATATGCAAATTACCCAAATTGCAGGCAACTAGATATGCATGTTTGCTTCAGTCCTTGAACCCTGTTATTTTTTGCCCAGACCGCAGAAAGTACGCAGATAAAAAGATATTCTAGGGGATATAACCAGCGGCGGCATTCAGCCGGTACGCTGGGCGGGACTTACCTTTGACTGGCAGTCCGCCTGTTGCGTAATGGCGTGTTCTGCTGCTTTCCCGCCCGCCGGGAAATTGTTTGAACGCTTTCCCGGTCAAAGGTAAGTCCCGCCCAGCGTACCGGCTGAATGCCGCTGCTGGATATAACCACAAGCAGGGGTTTGGATGCCAAGCTGACTCACACCAAATACTGAATCTGAAAATTCCCAGCGCGTGAAGACTTTGTCCACACTCGGTTTGGGCTGTTACAGGAGGTGGAGCCATTGCTGCTGGCCAACAATTGCTGGTGAAGATTGCAACTTCACTGTTCTCCTTCTTGCTTGAAAACGAGGTCTTGGTCTCATACACGACCATAATACCTCCCCTAACGCTGTCAACAGTGTGTTCCTGGAGAACAGAGTGTGAAACACCATTATCACACTGCCCTTGTGCAGATGTATTCACAGTGACTGATCACGCTGCCAGCATTCCCCTTACTGGCCAGCTGTGGGAGGGGAGGGGAGGAGCTCTTCCCAGGAGGAGGAGCCAGATTGTGACTCCTTGTCCTTGGGAACTGCAGGCATCTTGCTGAAGAAGGCATCTCGCCAATCACTTGCTACCCCGAAATGCTTTGGGGAAAGAATGGGCAGGTGAGGCCACCTACCTGCCCATTCTTTCCCCAAAGCATTTCGGGGTAGCAAGTGATTGGCTCCTTTCTATCCAGGATACACGGCTCTCATCAGCACATCACTCACCAGAATGTGCCGCTTCTGTTGACTGAAAGCGCATCACAGACAGCTGTGTTTTTCTGCACGCAGGACAACCAGGTACTTTTATCTCATTGCCACTCTTCTCCATTTGGCATTCTGAGGCAGCCGACTTCTACAGTGAAGATCACTGTAGCCTGTGATGGACTTTTCCTCCAGAAATAACCTTTTAAAGGCACCTAAACCAGATGCCATCACCACTTCCTGTGGCAAGGAGTTCCACAGATTAATTACCCTTGAAAACAAAGCAGGTCCGCTGATTCCTTCAGAGCTACGGTATTGTTTTTGCCCTCATGCAAATGTATGCAGATACCCTCAATTAGCATTCACACACTGCGCCATCTAAACGCTGGTTAATTGTACAAGAGCTTCCTCTTCCAGCCCCTCCACCTGGGCCCTCATGTTCTCTGCCTTTCTCTGTGCTTGTGCTTCCGTGGATGTTTCAGGGTAAATAACATTCCACTCCTCCGAGTCATTCCCTCCTCCCTCCCCGCCAGCCTTTGTGCTCTTCTTTGTGCCCAGCGGCCAACCCCGCAGGGCCATGGACAGGTGCCAGTCTGAGGGCAGCTCTTTCGCCCATCTCGGATCTCTCCTTCTTGTTCGCTCTTCTTGCAAAGTTCTAGAATCACCGGGAGCCCTGAACCAGAGTAACCCGGGGAAGGGGGGGGGCGCTGCACAGTCAGTCATCTGGTAGCCCTTAAACTGCTGGAGTGCGGAGTGGGCTGTGGGTGAAATGGCACTCCGAAAGCTCGGCTTGTGGCCGCAAGAAGCGCCCACAGAAATGCCTAATAATATCCTGCTTCTTGAATGGTCCCCACAAACGGGGTAGCTGTAAATGTGAACATTGAAGGTTCGGGAATTGAGAGCACTTGAGTGACTTGCGCCCTCGTTCAGCTGGCTCTTGAAATCATTTTGAGGCCAGTGAGCGGGGTGGGGAGTGGGGGGGTATGCTGGCCTGGTTTGCATCACAATAAAGCACCGGGACAATTTCATAGCTCCAGTACAGGACTCCTCTTCAGACATTTACTCATAGGAACATGGATCAGCCTTGGCCACTGGATCAGGCCAAGGGCCCACCTAGTCCAGCTTCCTGTACCTCACAGTGGCCCACCAGATGCCTCAGGGAGCACACAAGACAGCAGGCTGCCTGCATCCTGTGGCCACTCCCTTGCACCTGGCATTCTAAATCCTGAGGTAAACACACAGGTGGCCAGTCAAGATTCCCCACAGCATTTCCTTTGACAGCTACCAGAAGCAGATGCTCCTCTTCAGACAGGTACTAATAGGAACAGCCCCACTGGATCAGGCCAAGGCCCATCTAGTCCAGCTTCCTGCATCTCACAGTGGCCCACCAGATGCCTCAAGGAACAGAAGACAACTAGATACTTGCGTCTCGTTGCCACTCCCCTGCATCTGGCTTTCTGAGGTAGCTGATTCTTTGGGTGAATAACAGACATCACAGGTTGTTGCCACACACCCCATAAGGGAGCAGTACGTTTTTCCCCCCAGCCCCCCAAATGTGAAAGAATCGAGGCAAGCTCCCCTCATGCCAAAATTCCACCACATTTTGTTATCAGGAAATCAGGTCTCTGCCTTCAGGATCTTATCATCAAAATTTTGACAACGGGTGGGAGTGGGGAAACAGCAAAGGAAAGGGAGGAAAGGGTTAAAGAGGCTGGTTTCACTGGAGCTGTAGTTTGAACCAGATGGTTTTGTGCAACCCCAGGCCCTTCTGGTTCTATGAATGCGAAAAAAGTGAAGCTAGTGGGCGGGGTTAGCGGTGACGTAAATATACCCAAAACAATGCTGATTCCAAGCATTTCCAATGGGTTTTCGCATGATGTTTAGGGCTGAATCGTTTACTCCTGAAGTAAAAGCTTACCAAAATAACAACGTGTGATCGTGGAGAAACGTCATTGGTAACCTAATTATGAGTTAATATGCAATTCCAAGGTTTAATTCCGCGTAATTATATTACTGAACATACCGGACGAAATGCTGCTTGCTGTCTATTCAAACTCGGATTGCACTGCTTTGACAGACTTATTTTGACGCAGGGATGATTAGAGACGTTGAGATTAACTTTACCACACGGGCAGGGAGATTTTTGTTCGTGACGCCGCGGCGGCAATCCTCCTTCGCGGCAATGATCTGAGATATACCCATGGCTTCAAGTCTGTGACATCATGGCCAATCCAGTATATCTAACATCTTTGGTTTTGTGTAGTTGCTGAGAGGCTGAGGAAGTTCCTGGTTCGACGGCCGCCTTTGCCCTCCCAGTTCTTGACTTTTCGACAAACTGCCTCAGCCTGCCCCCGCCAGCAGTACGCTGATAACACTGAAGCTACAATCATACTCACACTTACCTGGGAGTAAGCCCCACTTAACACAGAGTAAGCCCCACTTAACACTTTTCTGAGTAGGCATGCGTAGGATTACACTGTGACTGATTGATCGGAGTCTCCTGGATTGCAACAAAACAGTGCATGTGAAAGCACTCGGCGATGGCTGCATTTCGTTGGCATTGTGCAGCTCACCTTTGCTGGGGAGGCCTTGGGCTTGGCTCGTTCATCGTGGCCCTGCGTCTGTATTCTTCACATTTGTGTACGGGTCTTATACAGGGCAACACACACGGTCCTTCCCCCTCCTTTTATTCTGCGAGGCAGGTGAGACTGAGAAACAATCACCCTGGAGCTGGCAACGTGTCAGCTGAAAGTGTGCTGATGGGAACATTCAGCTCTGCCCTGCGTAAGGGAGCCCTGAGCAGAGCAAAGGACGATGGATATGAGCAACTGCTGGTAGATGCGCCAAGTCTTAGGCTGCCACCCTCTCCACACTTACCTGAGAATAAGCCCCATGGACAGTGATGTCATGCAGGGGGTACGCGGGGGTACGCGAGTACCGGTTTCTAGGATTATGGCTGGCCCCGACCATTCGCCCGCCCACTCGTTGACTCCGCCCCCTGCAACGTTTGAATTTCCTGCACGTTTGAGTTGCCTGCACGTTCTCAGAGCCAGGCAGGCAGGCAGCGAGCGGAGCCTTGCCTTGCCTTGCCTTGCCACTGAAAAATGAGCTGCTCTGGGTTTTTGGAACTGTTGGGTCACTTTAACATGATGCCAGGCCTCCTTAACGTGTTCTGGGGGTGCTGTGGAGTACTGTTGCAACTGTTGGGTCAGTTTAAAATTGTCTGAGGCCTCAAAAAGGGCTTTTTTCATGCCACTTCCTGCCACGACCTCACTTCCGGCTTATGACGTCACTTCCGGTGGGCGGGTCCCGACACGAGCCAATCAAAAGTGAGTACCTGTTCTTAAATCATTTAGATGACACCACTGCCCATGGAGCACAGTGGAAACACAGAGGCTGCTGGAGCTGGGGTTAGGGCTCTGCACAACAGTTGGGAGAGAGGTTGCCCCACAGAGGTGGTGGTGGGGTGTCCTGGCCTAAGGATCAGCAAGGAGCATGGGCAGAGTTTTTGGGGTGTTTTTTGGAGAGCAGAGATCTTTTAGGAAGCTGAGGGCAGCAGAGTGAAAGTGAATGGGAGGCAAGTGTATAATACAGGTGTGATTTTAGGTAATAACAAAATAAAAACACATAGTACCAATATCTGCATTTCCCATTTTTGTGTAACAAAACAAAACCTGAAATCTGCTAAAAACAAACCATTTTCTAACACCTGACTATATAAATGTGATCATTTGCTTATCCTTGGGCATTTGCTTCGGCATGGGAAAGGTCTACATTCTTCAAATAAATAAATAAATGAGTGCGACTGCATCTGCTATGCTATACCACCTATATCATGTACCCAGTACACTTTTAAAGTACAACTTTATAATTTATGATTTATAAAAATGTGCCCTTGGAATAAAAACTCATAATACTGCTTTCTGCACTTATCCTCCTTAGGGGAAAAAACCAAACTCTGCTAAAAAATTCAAACGTTTAACCTTTTAAAAAAATCAAAACACTTCAATTGATGGAAATCGCATGGCTGAATAGCAGACATCAAGAGCCGAGAAATTGGCTGGGAAACAGGTCTGGGGAATGCTAAAGGTTCAGAGTTTGTTCTGGGTGCAACCAGCTGCAGGATTTAAAGATGGGCATCATGTCGCTGGGGTGACTTTAGTCAAAGAATTCTGGACGTAGGGGAACTAAAGAAGATGTGGGCTCAGGCGCCTGAGGAGGGACATGATTGCACAAAATTATGCATGGGATGGATAGAGTCGATAGAGGGAGGTTCTTTTTCCTCTCTCACAATACCAGAACCAGGGGACAGCCCCTAAAATTTAGCGTTGGCAGAGTCAGAACGAATAAAAGGAAATACTTTTTACCCAGTAATTAATCTGTGGAACTCCTTGTCACAAGAGGTGGTGATGGCGTCTGGCCTAGGTGTTTTTAAAAGGGGACTGGACAGATTTCTGGAGGGAAAGTCCATCACAGGTTGCAGGCCGTGATAGGTAGTGCAGCCTCCATACTTTATAAGTAGGTTACCTCAGAATGCCAGATGAAGCGGTGTGGCAATGAGATGCAGGCATCTTGTTGTCTTTGTGTTTCCTGAGGCATCTGGTGGGCCACGGTGAGATGCAGGAAGCTGGACTAGATGGGCCTTTAGCCTGATCCAGTGGGGCTCTTCTTGTTTATTTATTATTTTATTTATTTATTTGAAGAATTTATACCCCGCCTTTCCCATGTCGAAGCAAATGCCCAAAGCGGCTTACAGAGAACAAACAAAATACAATGTAACCATAATAAGTTAAACATAATAAGTAAAACACCTCCCTTATGAAGAAAGACTGCAGCGTTTGGGGCTCTTCAGCCTAGAAAAAAGGCGCTTGAGGGGGGACATGATTAAGACATACAAAATTATGCACGGAAGGGATAGAGTCGATAGAGGGATGTTCTTTTCCCTCTCTCAAAACACCAGAACCAGGGGGCATCCGCTAAAACTGAGGGTTCGGAGAATTAAAACAGATAAAAGGAAGTACTTTTTTACCCAGTGGGTAGTTAATCTGTGGAACTCTTTGCCACTGGAGGTGATGATGGGATCTGGTCTGGATGCCTTTGCAACCTCCTTACATTGGTGGTGGGCTACTTCAGAGTACCAGATGCAAGGGAGTGGCAACAGGATCCAAGCATCTTGTTGTCTCATGCCTCCCTGGGGCACCTGGTGGGCCGCTGTGAGATACAGGAAGCTGGACTAGATAGGCTTTTGGCCTGATCCAGCAGGGCTCTTTTTATGTTGTTATGTTCTTATACATTAAAACAATACATTAATACAACAAGTTAAACATCAACGGGAACACCGAGAGTAAACAGGAATGAAACTAGACCCAATTTTCCACATCAGGATGCATTGGAGGGTGGGAAAAACAATTGACCAGTGGAGTGGGACAATGACACTATACCAGAGGGACAGAGGGCAGACAGCCACACAGTCATCCAAAGGCCAGACGAAATAGGTATGATTTGAGCTCTCTCCGAAAGGCCATGAGGGAGTGTTCAGTTCTTAATTCTTCTGGTAGTTCTTCTTATGTTCTTATGGATTAAGGGGGGAGGAAGTGTGATAAGGGAAGGTTTTTCATGAGACAGAATTTGGGTACCTTGAACTGCAATTTCAATTTAGTTATTTTTAAAAAGTGTAGAGTATTCACAGCTTTTTTCCTCCTTGTGCCTGCTGCCCTGCCCCTAATAGCCGTAGGATGCTAGAAATGAATCTGATGTTTTTTCTCCAAACAAGTGCTCCAAAAACCCCAAGCTGCTTACTTTCTGCATGCCAGGCTGCTACTAAAAGCATAGCAACAGGGCCAGTTGAGAAGTTGGCATCCCTCGTTCGTTACCCTGTGTCTGAAATGCCAGCTGGTACCGTCATGGGACGGTGCTGTTTCCAGGAGTTCTGAAGGTGTGAGCAGAAGATTTAGTCGAGGGGGTTAATGCCTCCGTTTGCCTGAAGATAAGAGCTGAAGATCTGAAGGTCGCCAGTTTGGGACGGCCGGAAGTCTCTGTGAGCGGCAGACCTCGTTAACTGCGACTGATTAACAGCTGAGCTTCGGCTGCCTTGTGTGAGGGGGAGTCGTGCCAAAGTTCAGCCGCTTCTCTGGTGGGAGCAGGGAAGCCGCTTATCAGCCAGCAAGAAGACAAACGGGCGGCCAGAAAGGAGGACTAAATCCAGAAAGATCCATCTGTATGTGTGCAGTTCTTGAAAGATAGAACATTTCTGTAAAAATTATAAAAACCTTCGGATTTCTGAATAAAGTCTGCCTATGTAAACCGCCTTGAGTTATAGTCATTAGAGAAATCTGGTGACCTAAGAAAGGCGGTATATAAATCCAAGTATTATTTTTATTTTTATTTAGTAGCAGGCCTCACATTTGAGGGATTATGGCTGGCTGGAGCAACCAGCGAAGAGAGAGCTCTGGCTGCAGCCAGCTTGAGAGAGACTCTGCTTCTGTCAAGCAAGACCTTTGTTCTCAGCTGGAGGGGGGGGCTAATGAGAAAGAAGCTGTATCGAAATGCAGGCAACCAGGGGAAGATGCCTCTGAGGCGAGAACCCCCCCCCCCCGCCTGCTGTTTCGAAGGCAAATTGGTCGTGGACCGCTGGTCCTCCTTTGCAGTTGGATGCCATAACGTTTGGGCAGACTCAGGAAAGCCAGAATAAATCCTCCGCCCTCCAGCCGTGCCCCAGGCCCAGGGCTGGCCTCCGCTCTCCTTGCAAGCTTTCGTTCCACGTTCTTTGGGGGTGGTTTTGACCTTTCCTGGGAGGTGGGCAGCTGCCTCTGTCATGCATTCCAGGATGAAAAAAATGCAGAAAACGGGTGTATGTGTGCGGGGGGGGGCGGGGAGAGACAGATAAACATACGAGGAGACAGGAATGCAGGTTCCCGTTAATCTGTCTGGACCCAGAAGTGAACGCTTCATTCTCTCTCTCTCTCTCTCTCTCTCTCTCTGCCTTTATAGAGCACATTTTTAAGGCTGCATTGAAAAAAGGTGTTTGTGAAAGAATCTTTTCTATAAATAATCTCTTCATATTTTAGACCTGACTAAAAATAGGCCAGTGCTATTATAGTGGCCAAACACTACAAGAATTTCCTCTGGAGCTATGTTTGGCCGGAGGAGGAGGAGATGGAGAAAATGCTGTTTTTCTTGCTGTTTGCGGTGATTTATTATCCAGGATCAAACTGGCTGATACTCGTTTGCCGAGGTCTCTTTCCCACCCTATCACCAGGCCCTGGGCTGGGTTGCAATGGCCCAGGTCACCGTCGGCACAACAAATCGCCAAAACGGCCCATGACCAGGCTTGGACTTGCACCGTTTACCCCCATCCTCCTTGGAGCTGGAAGAGAGAAGACTTTTCCATTTGTGGTTTGTCACAAGCTGCAGTTTCCCATTATGTCCAGTAATGGGACTCTGTGGTTTGTACAAACAGCGGTTGGTTAGCCCAGCGAGTTGGCACGCCAGGATGTGAGGAGAAAGGGAGGCTTGTACACTACAAGCAGATGCTTCAAGTCTCTCCCTCTGGCTTGTGAAGGAACACGGGGGGGGAGAGCACATGGGCCGGAAGATTCTGCCTGCAATGCGTGGCCACACCTCACATTTCTCATCCCTGGAAATCGGGGGAACGAGACCAGAACAGGCTTTCATCTGCTGCCGTTATACAGCAAGTCCCAAGTTAAAGTTGTTTGGTTGTAAGTTGTTCGTTTTAAAATTGTTGAGAGAAAAAAATCCATTCCCAGCCATAGCCACTTAACTATCTGGGTGGAGTTTGCACATCCCCCCCCCACCGTGTCTGTGTGGGTTTTCTGAGCCTGGAAAGCTCACATCGTGTTCTGGGTCTTTCTTTTGACATTTGGTGATGTTTTTATGACCAGAAATGTGTTGTAGGAATGAAATTCTTGTTTACATATGTTGATTAGCCAAAGGCAAAATTGGTTCCATTATAAGTTAACATAAGAACATGAAGAGCCCTGCTGGACCAGGCCAAAAGCCCATCTAGTCCAGCTTCCTGCATCTCACAGTGGCCCACCAGGTGCCTCAGGGAGCACACAAGACAACAAGATGCCTGCATCCTGTTGCCACTCCCCTGCACCTGGCATTCTGAAGTAGCCTACTACTACTGTAAGGAGGTTGCACAACCCATCATGGCCTGTAGCCCACGATGGACTTTTCCTCCAGAAATCTGTCCAGTCCCCTTTAAAGGTATCTCCAGCAGGTGCCTGTCAAGCCTCTGCTTGAAGGTCTCCAGTGAGGGAGACTCTTGGCAATCTATTCCACTGTCGAACCGCTCTTATCATCAAGAAATTCTTCCTGATGTCCAGCCGGAGGAGGAGGAGGAGGAGGAGGAGGAGAAGAAGAAGAAGAAGAAGTAGTAGTAGTATTTATTATTATTATTTATTAGATTTCTATCCCGCCAACATAAAAATACAATATAAAAGTTAACATTAAAAAGCAATTTAAAAAACAATATTAATAAATACAATAAAACAAAATTAAAACAAAACAATACAATTTAAAAAGCAAGCCCAGTGGATCATAAGATATAAAAAATGTAACAAAACCAGCCAGCCAGCCTGTCAACAGTTAAAACCTTTTTGGAATAAAAAGGTCTTCAGCCCCCGCCGAAATGTTAACAAAGAGGGAACAGTTCTCAATTCTAAGGGGAGGGTGTTCCAAAGTTGGGGGGCCACCACCGAGAAGGCCCTCTTCCTGGCCACCGCCCCTCTCACTTCTCCTGGTGGCAGCACAGTCAAAAGCCCCCCCCCCTCCCAGATGATCTAAGAGTACGGGTAGGATTATATGGAAGGAGGCGGTCCCTCAAATACCCCGGACCCAAGCCGTATAGGGCTTTAAAAGTCCAAACTAGCACCTTGAATTGGGCCCGGAACAGAACCGGCAGCCAGTGCAGTCGCCAAAGCAACGGCTCGACAGAGTCAAACCGACGTGCCCCAGCAACCACCCGAGCTGCCGCTTTCTGTACTAGTTGTAATTTCCGGACCGTCTTCAAAGGCAGCCCCACGTAGAGCGCATTGCAATAATCTAATCTAGTAGTAGTAGTAGTTGTTGAAGTTTGCTTTAATGGCAAACAATGATTTGCCAAAGGTGAGCTCTGTTTGGGAGGCTGGGACATGAGCCTATCAGTCATTTCCGAAGTCATCCATCAGTGTGAACGAGCTGTGGCATTTCAGTGGATAAGAATGAGCTGGGAACTGGACAGCAGCCCCCATTCTCACCACGGCAAGAATTCCTCAGGTGGCCTTACCTGCCCCACCTGCAACATGGGCACAGCAATGCCAATCAGATGTACTGTACAAGGCTGTTCCTGATGCACCTCGAACACTTGGAATGTGCAGCGTAAATGCTCAGCATTGTTGATATCACCTGGCAGATAAACTGAGCAAGGATGCTCAGGTGAAGACGTTGCTGGGTTTGCCCAGTTACCTACCCTCACTGACCTGATCCTGCAGTCGATAGGCCCACCGCACCTGTGCCTTTTGCTCGTGGTTGCGGCTAGTCCGTTGACAGGCAAGGCAGAGGTTTCCCTGCATAAAGGAGGCCACGGCCTCCAGCCGGATCAGAACACTCCCTAATCCCTCCAGCCCCCGCATTCCTTTGGATTCTGAAATCTAAGCCCACGTGCACCTGGCCGTACAAGTGAGCCATTTTGCTACCTGTGCTTTATGGAATGCAATAAATCAAAGCTGCCTTGGGATTCGGTAGGCCTTTGATAGATTCCAGCCACAGGAGATCTGCCATCTTGGCCACTGTGTCCAGCCTGGTATCCACAGCTGTTTGTTTTCTGCTGTCCTGGCCAGCATTCGAATTCCTGAGGAATTGCAACTTCTCGTATTCACTTTAGCACAAAAAGCAGGTTTCTAGCCTTGATCAGTATGGAGGTGCAGTTGAAAACAAGCCCGTGGTGAGCAAAAGACGGCAGCTGTGCGAGTGGAACAGCACTTTCTTATTTGTGGGTTCCTGGAGGGTTAAAGGTAAAGGTTTCCCCACGACCGAATGGTCTAGTCGTGACCGACTGTAGGGGGCAGTGCTCATCTCCGTTTCAAAGCCTGTAGAGCCGGCATTTTGTCCGAGGACAAAATCATGCGGCCGGCATGACTCTACACCGTAGCGCATGGAATGCCGTTACCTTCCCACCAAAGTGGTGCCTATTTATCTACTTGCATTTAGGTGCTTTTGAACTGCTAGGTTGGCAGGAGCTGGGACAAGCAACGGGAGCTCACTCCGTCGCGCAGTCTTGAACTCCCAACCTTCTGGTCGGAAAGCCCAGCAACAGCGGATTAACCTGCTGCGCCACCACATCCTACTGCGCCACCATGTCCCTGTAACATCCTGGAGGGTTACTAAGTAGTTATTTCAAGTTGTGCACAGAATACCTTTCCCCTGATGAGAATGAACTTCTTTTATTTATTTAGTCGAAGAATTTATACCTGCCTTTCCCATGCCGGAGCAAATGCCCAAGGCGGCTTACAGACAGTGGCGTTTCTACAGGGAGGGCAAAGCTCTAAGTTTTGCAAGAAGCCTTCCCTTGCAGTGGAAATCACTCCTCTCCTGCACCGTTTCAGCCAATCCTCACAGGGAACAGCAACATCTTGGCGTTGCTTACTGGCTACAGCAGCAAGGGAGGGGAGGGATTTACATGACAGGGTAAGGCTTCCTGCAACACTTAGAGCGTTGCCCTCCCTGTAGAAACGCCTCTGCTGACAGAGGGACATACAAAAATACAATGTAATAAACAATAAGTTAGAAAAATCAAGAGCAAAAGCAATAAAACGTTGACATGAAACACAAGCACCGAGAGAACATGCAAAAACAGGGCAAAACCCAACACTCCGGGTGTCAGTGAATTTCGTTGTGTAATACAATGAAAATAAATAAATAAATAAATAACAACAACAACAACAACAACAACAACAACAACAACACAGGCCATGGGTGGGAGGAATAATTGCCCAGGGGAGCAGTCAAGCTACAGCGCTATTCCAAGGGACAGACCTCCACCCATCATCCAAAGGCCAGATGAAATAGTATGTTTTGAGCAAAACTCTTGACAGCCCTTTTGCACCGGCGTGCAGCGGCAGAGCGTGTGCTCTGCCAGCGTTAAAGCAGGGCAGGACTGGGCATTGTTTGGATGGCATTCTGTTAGATTCAAAACAGATTTCAGGTGGCTCTGAGGGGTGCTGGGAAAGAGAAACAAGAATTTTTGCTTGCTTGTGTTTTGAAAATATCAACATACTATTTGAAAACATAGTACAGGTGTGCCCCTGTATCCACTGATTTGGTATCCACGGTTTCAGTTATCCACAGATACCATAGATAGTGGGACACCTATTTAAAAGATTGTTGTTGTTCAGTCGCTAAGTCGTGTCCGACTCTTCGCGACCCCCTGGACCACAGCATGCCAGGCCTCCCTGTCCTCCACCAGCTTCCGGAGTTCGCCCAATTTCATGCTCATCGCTTCGGTGACACTGCCTAACCATCTCATCCTCTGCCGCCCCCTTCTCCTTTCGCCTTCCATCTTTCCCAGCATGAGGGTCTTTTCTAAAGAGTCCTCTCTTCTCATGAGGTGGCCAAAGTACTTGAGCTTCAGCTTCAGCATTTGTCCTTCCAGGGAGCAATCAGGCTTGACTTCCTGGAGGATTGACCGATTGGATCTCCTTGCAGTCCAGGGGACTCTCAAGAGTCTTCTCCAACACCATAATTCAAAAGCATCTATTCTTCGGCGCTCTGCCTTCCTTATGGTCCAGCTCTCACAGTACAGCCATACATTGCTACTGGGAAAACCATAGCTTTGACAAGGCGAACCTTTGTTGGCAGGGTGATGTCTCGGCTTTTTATTAAGAAGATAGGGGAACATTAAACAAATCTCTTTTTTTAACCGTTTTCAGCAAAACCACTGATGCTCCCTTATCTTTAACAAGGTGTCCCCAGTATCCACGGTTTCAGGTATCCACGGTGGGGTCCGGAATGGAACCTCAGCAGATAGCGGGGCATGCCTGTGTTTCAGTAGTGTAGTATGTCAATAATATTCTTCCTAAGCGCTCTTGAGTATTTTGCATGCATGTTTGAGTTCCAGAAAGGCAGCCGTTGTGCTTGTCTGTTGCAGAGAAAAGACGAAGGACCTGTGGCGCCTGGAATGCGAACTCATTTATTGTGCACAGGTTTTTGTGGACCAGAGCCGGCCACTTCGTCAGGTGCATGCCAGTCTTCAACTGGCAGGTGTATAGTGTGTGTATGTGTGTGTGTGTGTGCGCGCGTGCGCGCGTGCAGAGGCGGATCTACAGGGAGGGCAAATCTCTAAGTGTTGCAAGAAGCCTTACCCTGTCATGTACATCCCTCCTCTCCCTTGCTGCTGTAGCCAGTAAGCAACGCCAAGATGTTGCTTTTCCCTATGAGGATTGGCTAAAACGGTGCAGGAGAGGAGTGATTTCCACTGCAAGGTCAGGCTTCTTGCAAAACATAGAGATTTGCCCTCCCTTAGATCTGCCTCTGAGTGTGTGTGTGTGTGTGTGTGTGTGTGTGAGAGAGAGAGAGAGAGAGAGAGAGAGAGAGAGAGAGAGAGAGAGAGAGGATGAAGGATGACAAAATGACAATGAAATGTGAGAGCTGGAGTCGTGGCAATTCTGTGTAAAGTTTCCATTTCCTGTATTATATATGACAGCCCAATCCTAAGGAAGGCCGACATAGTAAGGCCGACATAACAGGGCTGTATCCTAAAGCCCATTAGGAGGCGGCGGCAGTGAAGTGCAGGCCAAGGGGAGGTTTTCCCCTTACACCCACATAAGCCCCAGTCATCCCAGTTGGGCTGCTCAGATCTGCGCCTGCTGTTTTCTAATCTAGGCACAGGTGCACGTGCGCAGGAGCGGCTCGAATCGGGGCCGCTGAGGCTGGGGACGGGGTTTAGGATTTGGCACTACGGCTGTCCTGTGTCACAGTCCCCATCTCCACCCACTGCGCCGCCCAGGTTCGCCCCCAGCACACCTCTGGAACGCCCTCGGCAAGGCCCAGCGCCAACTGCGTGCTGCCGCTGCTCAACCAGCACAAGGCCAGTGCTGCTGGCAGTGGCAGCAGCGCCTGAGCGTTGGCGCTGCTGCTTGCGCTGGTCCAGCACCGTACCACCGACGCTGATGCGCTTGACGGCACATTTGCTACAGCGTTCGGCTGGTGCGAGAGCGTAGCGCCAGCATAGCGGGAGCAGTGGTATCATTCAAATGATTTAGGAACAGGAACTCACTTTTGATTGGCACTTGTTGGTAACCCAGAACCAGCCACGGAGCCCATTAGGATCCGGAACGCCCGTTCTGGTCCGTTCCCAGACATCACTGCCTTCACCCCCCTAGGAATCCGGAGTCGCTCCCTTTAACCCTCTGAGTGCCGGCCAACCAAGAAGAAAAGCTCTTTGCAGAGGAATCGGGGGGGGGGGAGAGTGAAGTGGGCGGAGTCAGCCCTAATTTTAACTAGTGGAACTGAGTTCCCCCACGTTCCCCCTGAATGACATCACTGAGCGGGAGTATAGGATTGCGCTCTGAGAGAAGCACAGTGACCATTCCTTGCCGCAAGAATGGGTGCGAACGCAGCAGCCAGTTTACAGGTGTAGTTGACTCCTGTAACAGGAGTGGAAGTGGTGATCTGGAGTCCAGCCTGCACAGATAGAATGAATAATTCTAATTCAGTAGCTGCACGCTAGACTTTCTCTTGGAGCCATCCTGAGAAGCAGACGAATATCCTTATCCCTGCTGTATGACACAGAGGCCAAAAGTTGGGGCCTTGTTTCAGGCCTCCTTGCCGCTAGTGGCGCCTTCTTTGGCAGACTGCGTGGGTGAGATGGTAGTGCTAGAAAAAAAAGACCTGTGTGTGTTTCAGTGAATATGTCCGCTTGGAGGATAAGCCCCCCTATACACACACACACACACACAGCAGCCTTCCCCGTTTGGTGCGGTGGCCCTCCTGGTGAGCGAGAAATGCTCTCTATGCAAAGCTTCCAGCCTGCGTGCTCCGAGGAGGAACAGCATTCCTGTCCAAAAAGATGCTGTTGCTGAGTCCAAAAAGGCTTTTCTGCATTTGACGCATTGTGAAGATTGCCTGCTTTCTGCATCCGGCAGAGACGTTTTTAGGGAAGTCCCAAGGACGTTCTGTTCCACCATCACCCCCTTCCAAAAGGGGAAAAAAAAAAAACACCAAACCAAGATCAACGGCAGGCATTCTGGGATTGTGCAAGAAGCAAAATTGCTTTGGGTAAAAACTTACTGTCCAGTCCTGCCCCCCTCATTGGCGCTGATGCTGGTAGCCCTTTGCACAGAGTCACCGGCTGGGAGCCTCTCTGGGCAAGTTCACCTTTTGCATGATTGGCCAGAAACGCTCCTGGCAGGGATGAAAGCCTGAGCTGGAGGCAGCTCTGGGAGCCACACCGGTCGGTCAGTCTGCAGAACGGCTCTCTGAGCCTCAGACCCTGCAGGAGACAGGCAAGGAGCAGTGCGCGGAGCATTTAGCATCCTGCATCACCACAAACAGGCACACCTGGGCTGGGAGCCTGTTGCACATGGACCAGTCAGAGGGAGCTCTGGCTGGGCCAGTCCTGGGGCTTGCATGTGTTGCGGGGCACCAAGTGTAGCAGCCCCACCCATTTCTGAATTCAAGCAGTTCTTATCTCGCCTTCCCCCTTTCCCCCTATAATCGGCGAGCTCAAGTGGGCAGGAAACTGGACCCACCCAATGCCCTTTTCATCATGATTGGCCCTTACCTGGCTGGTGTGGCAGTCAGCATGTTGCACTCCCTGCCCCCCTGCTCCTCTCCGCCTCGCACCACAGCAGCAGAGACCAGGAGGTCATGACCAGTGATGTCATGCAGGGGGAACGCGGGGAAACTCAGTTCCACTAGTTAAAATTAGGGCTGACTCCGCCTACTTCACTCTCCCTCCTCCCCCCTCCCAATTCCTCTGCAAAGAGCTTTTCTTCTTGGTTGGCCGGCACTCAGAGGGTTAAAGGGAGCGACTCCGGATTCCTAGGGGGGCGAAGGCAGTGATGTCATTCAGGGGGAACGGACCAGAACGGGCATTCCAGATCCTAACGGGCTCCGTGGCTGGTTCCGGGTTCCCGACAAGTGCCAATCAAAAGTGAGTTCCTGTTCCTAAATCATTTGAATGACACCACTGGTCATGACCCCTTGAAGCCCAAGGAGCCAGAGTGCAAGAGGGCTGCCGATCCAGAGAGTAGAGACCCCTCCCCTCCCCTGCAGACTCCCACCTGAAGACCACAGCTGCGTTCAGCCACTTTCTGTCCCCCTGCCTTTCTCTGCCTCACTGTCTCTATTTGGTTTAATTCGTTGTCTTTTGGGTTTTTAATGAACGAGTTCTCTTTTGCCTCTTTAACGTTAATGGGTACTGCGGTGGGTTTTCACACTTGATTGCTTGCAGGCACTCCTCTGATTTGATTTTTAATAAGAACCCCTGGAGTTCTGTGCTTTCCTGAGCGGGTGGTTTTTCCCAGATGGCCCCCTCTGCCAGGACTTCTAGCTCTTTGACGCTGGGCATTGCAGCTTGTTTTGTCACCGTTCAGCTGTTGAACCAATAAAAAGGGAAAGTGGACAGCAGGAAGGAATTTGTGAGCACTAACCACTAGGAAGTACTTCCCATGCTCAGCTTGCCTTCTCTGGCTGCCTTTCCTGACCGATGTAGGCTCCCTGGCAGAGGTCTAAGTGCTGGGGTTGGTGCCCTGTGATGGGCTTTGAAATGCAGCTTATAGCCTCTAAAAGTGTATATAGGCACCATTTGCTGTAAAAGTGGTGGGGTGTGAGACGTCCTGGTGCCCCATTGTTTCCTGTGGGTTTCCCCCTTCCTCTGCCAGCTCTCCCATCGGCATAATTTTTCCAGCATTGGGGGTGTGTCCATTGTCTGGGGGCACTTGAGATATGGCACATGTTGACTCCTTCCTGCCCACCCTGCCTACTAGTGGGAATTGTGCTGGTGTCCAAAGTGTGGCTTCGTGTTGTCGGTCTGGTGGTGAGCCTGATGCACACTGGCAGGGCTGTCGTTGCCCTGGTGTCCGGAACACACGTCCTGGCAGGAGCTCTTTGTACTGGTGCAGTCGCGGTGTAGGTTTGGGGTGCACGGCAGTTTGCGTTTGCAGCCCTAGACATGCCTTCCTAGAAACAGTGGGGCTGACTTCTAAGTAGACATGCTCAGGATTGTGCTGTGAACATACTCCATTTCACTATGGTACAGCAATTCCCCCTACACCGTTCCAGTGGGGCCAGCATTGCTTGCGTTGTATCCCATAGAGGAATTTCCAAGTCTGGTCAGGGCCAGCCCCAATGTGCAAAATGATGTCACTCATTGGTGCTGATGTAGCAGAGAAGCTCAGAGACTCAGGGCGCAATCCTAACCTGGAGTTAGGCCGGCACAGTTAGGCCAGCAAAGTTTGGCTGGCATAAGGGACACCGTAAAACCACATTTGGACCACTCTCGGAGTCAGGGAGGATGGCGGACATCTGTGTGCTGGCCTCTCTGATTCCGAGAGTGGTCCAAACATACTTTACAATGTTCCTTCTGCCGGCCAAACTTTACTGGCCTAACTGTGCCGGCCTCATTCCAGGTGAGGACTGTGCCCTGAGTCACAATCCATTCTTCCACCCTCTGCTTCCATCTACTGGAGAAAAGTTGAGTCAGAGGTTTCTCAGCAGCCAAGCAACTGCGGGAGACATGAGATGGGAGACGACAGCTCCATATCCTTGACAGGCTCAGATCTGCGCAGCACCAAGCAGCACCCAGACCGTGTCTACTCCTGGAATGTTTCATCTGCTCATTTCCCAAGTCCTGCCCCCACCTGCTGGTTTCCTGTGAAGATAGCAGGCAGTGGGAACACATCCTCCTAGAGCATCTCCAGCAGGTGCCTGTTGAGACTCTACTTGAAGGTCTCCAGTGAGGAAGATTCCACCACCTCCCTCCAGTGGCAATCTGTTCCACTGTCAAACTGCCCTTAGGAAGAGACATGTACAAGAGGGAAGAAGTTATCCCAGGTTGTATCATGTCAAGCACCTGCTCGATGGAAGGAGGACTGTTGATTTGAGAGATGTCGCTAACTCCTGACTTACAATGTAAGTCAGTGGAGAGTCTTGTTGTCGTGGGACAACTGGGCGAAGGGCTGGAGGGGGAAGGCAGAGCTGACAAGTCTGCACTTAGGAGATGGTTGATCGGTCCTTTCACCCATCATGACCAGGTGCTGCAGCTTGCCAGGTGCTTGCCAGGTGCGGCAACAGGACCTCCTCTCTTCAGCTAGCCGAGCTCCAGTGTGTGCGGATCCAGGTTCAACAGGTGTGTGGCTGGACAGTGGCTTCCTCCAGTCTCAGTCGCTCCCAGAGGCAGTGGCGTTCCTACAGTGTGGGGGGGGAATGCCACATTTTGTAGGCGCCTGCTGAGCTCCTGTGAAATGTGGACCCTCCCTTTCACCTCCAAAGCCAGTCCCGGCTGGGAGAACAAAGCCTTCAAGCCATGAATGGCTCTGGAGGCAAGGGGGAGGGGCCGCTTTACACCGGAGCTCAGACTCCTGCAAAACCTAGCACCTCCCCCCTCTCCTCTGCCAAGAGGAAAAGTGCTGGCTGGGGAAGGAGTGACACAGGTCAGCTGCTGCTGGGGTTGCTATGGAAACAGACAAGTAAGTGATGGGGGTGATTCAGTGAAAGGGGAGGCTGATGCTCTGGAGATGAATAAGCATAGATTGAAGTGCACGCGCACACACACGTGCACACACACACACACACACACACATACACACACACACACACACCCTCATTGGCCTCCATTCATGGTTTTCTGTTGGCATCCTGGAAAGGGTCCCACAAAGACGGCAGCCTTGCTGGTGTGATGCCTCTTTACCAGGCATGCCTCTCCGCAGTCCGTACTCAGCTGCTGGCAGGGCACTTGCAGGTCAGGTTCCTGCTTAGAAGAGGAGACCGGCAATAAGGCGAGTTGGGTGGAGGGTGTGCAGAATTAAAAGGGGGACCTGACGATAACTCTCACAATCCCTCTGATGTGGGAGGCTGCCAGAGAGGGAATTGCTTGGCTGTCTGCTGCCTTCAGTGAGTCAAGAATCCTGGATAAAGGGCAGCATAAATCCATCCATAAATGAGCAATGCCTGAATTTGCCCCTCCCCAATCCCTTTACATAACACCCAACCAGAAGGGGAGTTCGAGTGTCCCTTGTGCTGCCCAAACTTTGCTGGCCTAACTGTGCCGGCCTAACTCCAGGTGCGGGTTGCGCTCTGAATTTTCAAGCGAAGGTTTTTTAAAATTGTTTTTAGTTCAGTGCTTTTACATCATATTTTGTCCTCATCTTGCTTTCTATCAGGGATGTTTCACGGATGCTTCATGGCAATTGCTGCAATCCAAGAAGGCCAGTTTGCATTCCAGGAGTGTCATTTTATTACGTCACACTGATAGCTGCTTCCTGCATTTCATGGTGGCCCACCAGATTATGACATCACTGATTATGACATCACTGGTTATGGTCAGGTCATGACTTGGGTCACAACCCGAGTGCCATTCTAAAAAGTGGGTCCCTGTCTAAAACGTTTGAGAACCTCTGACCCAGGCTATGTCACTGGTCTGCCCATAAGGACTAGTTGCTTGCTCTCCTCCTTTGCCTGAAAGTCAGATTCTGCACAGCATGCCTATGAGGGATAGTTTTGGCAAACGTGGTCAGATGTTCAGCAACTGATGTGATCAGGCTTTTTGTCAAGAAGTTTATACACTTAATAAAAAAACAGAGCTGGTAAATCTAGCTCTGGTAAACAGAGCTGTTCATGGATTATGGATAAGAACATAAGAACATAAGAAGAGCCCTGCTGGATCAGGCCAAAGGCCCATCTAGTCCAGCTTCCTGTATCTCACAGCGGCCCACCAGGTGCCCCAGGGAGGCACGAGACCACAAGATGCTTGCATCCTGTTGCCACTCCCTTGCACCCGGTACTCTGAAGTAGCCCACCACCAATGCAAGGAGCTTGCACAATCCATCATTGCCTATAGCCCACAGTGGACCTTATTAAATCTCCCTCAGAGGGTCAGCTTAAGAGACCGTATTTCTTCAGCCCGGATTCTCAACATGGGTACTCCACAGGGCTGTGTGCTGAGTCCACTACTGTTTACTATATATACTTCAGACTGCATCCATATCCACCCCAATACAATAATAAAATCATTAAATTTGCAGATGACACTACGATAGTGGGGCACATGTCTGAAGGGGATGAGTCCACCTATCGAGATGAGGTGCAACGGTTGTTTCTGTGGTGCAGAAATAACAATCTAATCCTTAATATTAATAAGACTAAGGAGTTTTTAGTGGACTATCAGAAAAGGAAATCAGATGTTCGGCCCTTGTTTATTGATGGGGACTGTGTAGAGCAGGTGGCTGAGTGCAGGTTTTTGGGGATCACTATGAAGGAGGACCTGACCCGGACCGCAAATACCGTAGCACTGGTCAAGAAGGCCCAGCAGAGACTATACTTTCCGAGACTCCTCAGTAGGCAACAACTGATTGAGAAACTGCTGGGGACTTTCTGCCACAGCTACATAGAGAGCATTTTAACCTACTGCCTTTGTGTTTGGTTTGTGAGTTGTTCCGTGGCAGAGAGAAAGGCGCTCCAGAGGGTTATTAACATGGCTCAGAAGATCATTGGCTGTCCCCTCCCTGCCTTGGAGGAACTTTATAGCTCAAATTGTCTGAAGAAGACTTCTAAAATTCTGAAAGATCCATCACATCCTGGTCATCAGTTTTTTGAACTACTGCCATCAGGCAGAAGATACAGGGCGATTAGAACAAAAACGAACAGATTAAAACATAGTCTAGACTAAATGCGGTGGTATAGTGACGTGTTGAGTAGAGTTTAAACAAAGTGGGATTGTATGTGATGTTTTGTTTTTGCTTTTGTTTTACTGTGTACTGTGTTGTTTTTTTACCATGCAAAAGCACCTAATTTCGTTGTACATGTGTACATGTGTACAATGACAAATACATTTCTATTCTATTCTATTCTACTCAGTCCTTAAATGGCAGACAGCCTACACTTCTGGTTGGCTGAACAGTCCTGAACAGTTCTGGGTTGGGCCATCCTCTCAGACCCACATTTTCCCCATGCAGGGTTGGCATCTTTCTATATGCCGAGACGTCATTCATTTCCTTGGCTAGCCACATAGCAGGCTTGGGAAAGCTTCACCTGTGGGTTTCTGCCTACAGTGCTGCAATCAGAAGCACAGAGCCAAATATATATTTTGCTACGCATGACACCACACAATAGCCTGCAAGGAATCAATGACATTTCCCTCTGCTTTATGACGGGTTAACGGTTGTGCGTAGGCGGGGAGGACATGTGCTTGGGGTGTTTTTGCAGAAGACATGGAGATCTGCTGCTTTCTGCATCGTGATTATAAAATCAACATTAGTGCGAATTTGCAATTGCATTATCATTCACATTCCTCTCCCACATTTATAACAATCGCACATAATAAAAATGCCAGGAGAGGGGCGCAAACGTGCTTTTAAGTGTCTCACGTGAAAATGTCCACAGTGTTTGCATGTGCGTCTAGGCCTTTGTATGGCGAGAGCTGGCATTATGCCGGGGCTACGTGTCTGAGCCATCATATGGGAAGTCACCAGTTGGAGTATCTACCGTGATGCTCCATTTCTTCATTGAATTCTTTTGATGTATTTAAAACATTTATACCCAGTGGTGTCATTCAAATGATTTAGGAACAGGAACTCACTTTTGATTGGCACTTGTCGGGAACCCGGAACCAGCCACGGAGCCCATTAGGATCCGGAACGCCCGTTCTGGTCCGTTCCCCCTGAATGACATCACTGCCTTCGCCCCCCTAGGAATCCGGAGTCGCTCCCTTTAACCCTCTGAGTGCCGGCCAACCAAGAAGAAAAGCTCTTTGCAGAGGAATTGGGAGGGGGGAGGAGGGAGAGTGAAGTGGGCGGAGTCAGCCCTAATTTTAACTAGTGGAACTGAGCTCCCCCGCGTTCCCCCTGCATGACATCACTGTTTATACCCCAAATTTCTGTCAATATAATTAAAATGTGTGTCCCCACATGCTTCCACCCTTCCTGTTTGCAATACAGCAAATACCCGTATAGGTCCCCCCCACCCACCCCGGCAGGGTCGTTGGAAAGAGGACAGGATGTAGTCTGCGGAGCGTCGCAGAGTGCTATATAAATCTCAGCGTCTCTGTCATTGCTCTGGGTTAGAGGAAAAATGCAATTAAAATTCTGCACCCTGGCCCTCTGGCTGCCGTGCCAAGAACAGCCGAACCGCATTCCATCTGGGAGGCCCAGTGAATGGGCTGTGCTGCAAACTCTGGGTTCAGCTGATCTCTCTTGTCCGGGCCAAGCAGAGCGTTGCCAAGCAAAGCAGATGCCCCAGGAGAGTCGCTGCCTTCCCCTCTCATTCCCAGCAGAGCCCATTAACAAGGGTGGGCGGGCACAGAATGGTCCTTGCAACACCGATTGGATGAGGTTGATTTCGGAGGTGTTTTGGTGGGAGACAGAGAGAGATCCAACAGCAGTGATGTCATGTAGGGGGTACGCGGGGGTACGCGAGTACCAGTTTCTAGGATTATGGCTGGCCCCGACCATTTACCCGCCCACTCGTTGACTCCGCCCCCTGCAACGTTTGAATTTCCTGCATGTTTGAGTTGCCTGCACGTTCTCAGAGCCAGGCAGGCAGGCAGGCAGGCAGGCAGCGAGCGGAGCCTTGCCTTGCCTTGCCACTGAAAAATGAGCTGCTCTGGGGTTTTGGGTCACTTTAACATGATGCCAGGCCTCCTTAACATGTTCTGGGGGTGCTGTGGAATACTGTTGCAACTGTTGGGTCAGTTTAAAATTGTCTGAGGCCTCAAAAAGGGCTTTTTTCATGTCCCTTCCTGCCACGACCTCACTTCCGGCTTATGACGTCACTTCCGGTGGGTGGGTCCCGACACGTGCCAATCAAAAGTGAGTACCTGTTCTTAAATCATTTAGATGACACCACAGTCCAACAGCTCAGCTTTTCCAGGCACAGGAATGCAGAGACGGGGCCCAGTCCATCTGCTGCCTGCCGTACAGTGGGTAAAGTCCAGAAAAGCCGGGCAGGAACCCCAAGAGGAGGGAGCTTGCCTGCTGCAGGCAAGGTTAGGAGGAGCCCACCATCTCCTCTGTATTTTATCCAGTGGACCAGAGCCAGTGATTCCAGAACCAGGGTTTCCTGGTAGCTGCCTGCCCCCTTCCGTCATTCTGTTCAGTGGCTTCAGGGACATCCCCTGGGATGTTCCAGTTCAAAATTCATGGTGATTACAAAGTGGTCTCCAGCAGGGGCCCGTTAGCACGACTGCCAGCTCTTTTTGAGAACTTCTGAAAATGTATGACTTTGGACAGATACATGGCCCTACATTAATATTTACATTGCTCTCATCCTCCGACTCTTGATTCCAAGTCCCTTTGGAGGCAATTAGAGTCTCTCCAGCTCAAATGCATCTGTCAGCCCGGAAATTAAAATCCACAGTCAAGTGGTTTCCGTCTGCACTCCAGTGCCCGGGTGATGTTTTGCTTTGGTTTGGAGTGACACAGCAGACATGGATGTCGATTGCACAAACCAAGGAAAAGCCTCTCTTTCTGGGCAGATGGAGTTGCAGTGGCCTATCATTATCGGGCCTGACAGCTTGGAGGAAGAAAACCCCAGCATTTGCAACAGACCCACTCGTGAAATGAGCTCCCCATTTAAAATCCTCCACTGCAATCCCTAAAGATTTTTTCACATTACAGTCCTAAGCATTGAACTTCTCTGCGCATGTGGAGAGGGCTTTTAAATAGCTGTATCCATGAAGGAGGAGTAGCCGGGACATCCACTAAAACTGAGTGCTGGGAGAGCGAGAACAGACAAGAAGGAAATACTTTTTTACCCAGCGAGTCATTAATCTGTGGAACTCCTTGCCACAGGAGGTGGTGATGGCATCTGGCCTAGATGCCTTTAAAAGGAAACTGAACAGATATCTGGAGGAAAAGTCCATCGCAGGCTGCAGGCCATGATGGTTAGTGGAACCTCCTTATTTTAGAGGTAGGCTACCTCAGTGCTGGATGCAGGGGAGTGGCAACGAGATGCACGTATCTAGTTGTCTCATGGGCTCCCTGAGGCATCTGGTGGGCTGCTGCGAGATGCGGGAAGCTGGATTAGATGGGCCTTTGGCCTGATCCAGCGGGGCTCTTCTTATGTTCTTAGCCAGGTGACAGACCCTCCATGCCCAAAAGAAACCAATGGGAGGGATGAGCACCTGTCTGGCCACTACTGAAAACAGGATGCAGGACCAAATTGACCTGTGGTCTGATCCAGGGAGGGCCTGCCTTTGCCTATTCCGAAGTCAGTCTCGCCAGGTTCATCAGCTTCATAAGAAAGCCCCCAGTGAAGAACTCGTGATCCAGCTCTTGGTTGTTGCTGGTGTGGAGATTGTGCCATGCTAGATGGTCCCTGAAGCATGTCGGTCAAAACACCAGCACTCAAGTTCTTCCTAGACAAGCTGGGCCATCAGACCCCATTATCCAGAGGCTTGGCCAAACCTTCCACCTACTGTACTGTTCATTATTCTATTATAGCATATATATATCCACTATGACGCACCTCTTCCAAAGTCCCCCTGAGCCCATCAGTCTTTTTGGCTGAGTGTCTGTATCTGTGTTTATACCTTGAGGTTTAATTGACCTGCTAACCTTCATTTTCTGGGATTGTGTTTTATACTTGTCTCATAACTGGACATGCACTCTTTGTTAATTTATGCACCTTGGTACTTTGTTGGAAAATGCCGTTTAAAGGAAATGAGGTATTTATTTCTTTGTGTGCAACATGATAAACAATAGGGCTTGTGCCGTTTAGTCCACTAATTGGCTAGATTGGTTGTTTAAAAGGATGCCCCTGGTGGATGGATGGATTGGGTGAAAGGGAAGACAAGAATGATGGGAGGCGAGAGAGGCAAGATATCTGGAACTGGCAGGAGAGTTAGACGCAGATAGAACCTGGACTCTGGGGCTGAAGAAGATGAAAGAAGGCAGACTGTTGGAGGCTCAGGACAGATCAGAAGGGCAGCAAGTGAGACCACTTGCATGAAATGTGGTGCAGGACTGTGAAGAGTAACGAAGAGATTGCCAGCATTCTAAACCAATGGTTCTCAAACTTTTTAGCACTAGGACCCACTTTTTGGAATGACACTCTGTCCAGGACCCACCAGAACTGATGTCATGACTGGAAATGCCATCCTTGTGACACCAGAGCTTACCTCTTTCCTGAGAACGCAGCAATAAGTCGGGTTATTTCTCAGCCATTTTCCAACAGCAAAGTGAATCAGAAAGAAAGAAGCCCATTTCCAACCTTGACACAAGCAAAGCAACCACACAGCCCTCCCCCTTTCCAGCATCCCATCTTCCCCATTTCCAATATGGCTGCTCCAGGTGCTTCGTGACCCACCTGAAATTGGCTTGCAACCCACTGGTGGGCCCCAAACTGGGTACCACTGTTCTAAACCATCATTCTGGTGGATGAGCCTGGCATAGTTACACGAGGAGCAACCAGTCACTGCTCAGGGTGCTGTAGGCCCATCAGGTTCAAAAGGGCTGCACTTCTGTGTCAGTTGGTTTTTTTCCACTTCCTGTTCAGAGCCTTCTTCTGCCTGGGTAGATCTGTAGGGTGGGAGGGGCTGTTACTCCTTGTAGATAACCCAGCCCTGAAACCAGCAGGTGTGGCTCGCATCCATGGCAGGTGGTCACACATTTGGGGTACCCTTCACACTGAATCTACTGGCTTGACATGGGCATGAGGCCTTTTGGTCCACTTCTTGTTCACAAAAGGTGGAGAACCCGTCAGGTGCTTTTCCCAAAGCAGGAAGTACAGGACTTCCAGTCTTATTTAACGGACTGCTTAGACAAAGGGGCTCCATTGTTCACACAATCCATTTAAATAAGGCTGGAAGCTCCTCCCCTCTCCTGGCTTGGAAAACTGCACAACCGAGCACAGTAAGGGTCTTTTGCTTGAGCCCCCTGCGGTGGAGGCAGGAGCAGTGGTGAAATTCAGCCAGTTCTCACCAGTTCTGCAGAACCGGTTGCTAATTTTAGGCTGGGAGAGGGAAGAAAGGCACCGGATGGCCCTGAAGGCCGCCCTGAAGGACACAGAACCGGTTGTTAATTTATTTGAATCCCACCACTGGGCGGGAGTAATGAACAATGGGGCAGGGTGGCACCAGGTGGCATCCCCAGTCGTGCCGTCTCAAGTGGGGGTGCACCTGCTTGGCATGTCAGAGGTCCCGCGTCAGAGCCTTCACCGGCAGGAAGCAGGAAACCGCCGGCCTCTGAGCCCCAGTTGCAGTGGGGCAGCCGCACAAGTGGGGCTGGCTTCCTCCCCTGCTGAGGGACTCCCCAGGAGCAGCTGGTGGCCACTGTGGGGAACATGGGGCTGGGCGGGGTGAGCCCCCTTGGGGCTGACCCTGCAGAGCTCCTCTTATGCTCTTAGGTGTGTTGTGTCACGAGCGTAGCCAGAGCAGGGACAATGCGGTGAGTACCGCAGGCACCGGAGTGCGGCTGTTTGTGACCGAGCCGCACTGGACCTGCTGTTGGTGCCGTTGTGCTTTTTGCACCAGCTTCCGGAGGGAATTCAGACCCTGCGGGGGGGGGAGGACTCCTGGCAGGACGCTGCCTTCCCCTGAGTCAGTCCTCTCGCCTGCCCAGCTCTGGATTGGCAGCACAGACCAGCAGCAGCTTCCCAGGGTTTCAAGTGGGATTTTTTTCCCCTCTGCCCTGTCTGGAGGGGCTGAAGGTTGAGAGGACATGATTGAGAGGGACATGATTGAGACATACAAAATTATGCACGGAAGGGATAAAGTCGATAGAGGGATGTTCTTTTCCCTCTCTCAGAACACCAGAACCAGGGGGCATCTGCTAAAACTGAGGGTTGGGAGAGTGAGATAAAAGGAAGTACTTTTTTACCCAGCGGGTAGTTAACCTGTGGAACTCTTTGCCACAGGAGGTGGTGGTGGCATCTGGTCTAGATGCCTTTAAGAGGGGATCAGACTGATTTCTGGAGGAAAGGTCCATCGTGGGCTATAGGCAATGATGGATTGTGCAACCTCCTTACAAAGGTGGTGGGCTACTGGTACCGGGTGCAAGGGAGTGGCAACAGGATGCATCTTGTTGTCTCATGCCTCCCTGGGGCACCTGGTGGGCCGCTGTGAGATACAGGAAGCTGGACTAGATGGGCCTTTGGCCTGATCCAGCAGGGCTCTTCTTATGTTCTTATGTTCTTAAGGTTAAACCTGAGACTCTCTGCGTGCAGAGCGGAGGCTCCCCAGTGGGCCGCGGCCCTTCCAGTGTGCCGGTGTGCGTGTCGGCTGCTGCGCCAATGCAACACCCAGCCAGTGCCGGTCCACAGGCCAGCGCTGCAAGAATTCAGGGCCTCGGTGAAGCTCCCCTCTCCATTGTGGGCCGGCTGGAGGCGGGTGGGCCCTCCCTCCCCTCCCGTCCCCCCCCCCCGTTAATCCCGGCAGGTTCCCAAAGCAGTCACTGGAGGAGCCTTTTGTGTGCCTGCCCTGGGCGTGCCATGCGCAGGAGTGGCTCCTGCAACACTGCTCAGCCCCCGTCGCCTCCTGTCTTTCTCTCCCTTCTGCAAATCCGCTTGCTCTGGCTCTGACGGCGATTGCTCTTGCCTGCCGAACGCTTCGTAATAGCAGCAGCAGCAGCAGCAGCAGCAGCGATGCAAAGAGCCAGGGACACCTGCTAAGGGAGTCGGAGGAATCTGCCATCACGTACATGTAGCCAGGAGAGCCGAGCGGACTGCGGGAGGGACTGAAGGGCAGCAGCAGAGGGAGAGGACCAGAGGGGGCTGTGCCCACACCCCTCGGGAGGCCTCCGTCGCCGTCGGCATCCTTGTCGTCGCGCCGATCTGCGGTTTGATTCTTGCAGCGTTGGTGCCGTTGTCGGACGGACCCCCCCCCCCGGGCACCGCATGCTGCAGATGGTCAGGACCCTTGCCCAGTTCACGATCGCATTGGAAGACATGCGAGAACTCGGGGAGGCCGCCGACACGGCGCTGGGCAACCCCTCCTCTGCCCGGGGGGCTGCCGAGGAGACCCCCGAGAGGGGCAGCAGCGACAGCAGCCGAAGCAGCCCCACCAGGAATGGCGTGACGGAGGTGATGGGGGAAGGGGGCCGGTGGGGGGGGAGGGAGGAGGAGAGCAGGAGGGGGGTCGTGTTGGGGGGAGTGGCATCCTGGTGTTGCCAGGTGAATGTCCAGCTCCAGCCCCAGGGGCTGTTGACCCCCACATGCCCCCACGGGAGCTGCCCGCGTGCTGGAAAGCGAGAGCAGAAGGAGAGGGTCTGGGAGGGCGTGCGAGGTCTCCCAGGGGTGGCTGCCATGCCCAGAGATGGGTGGCACTGCTGTCGTGCCAAGGCAATAGCAGGGCTGCCCGGCTCCCTCTCCCCTCCCAGTCATGGGTCTCACCACCGTAGAGTCAGAGGTGGGTGGTGGCTGGTGGGTGGCAAGAGGGCAAGGGGAGGAAGAACATCAGCTGCTTGTGGGCCGGGTGGTGGGCTAGGAGGGGGCCTTGGCCAGGCTGCTCTTCCACCTGGGTACGTGTGGCTCTTTAGAAGGAGGTGCGACCGCTACAGGTGCCCCATGTTGGGCCCCTCTCCAACTTTTGCAGGTGATGCCTGGCTATTTGGGAGGAAGAACCACCTTGTGCTTAAACAAGCCAAGGATGGGAATGGCTTGCCAGGCAGATGAATTTGCCTTTGTTAGCCCAGAGCCGAGCTGCACACACAACATCACTCCACGTTATTCCAGGTGGCATTCCTCCGGCCTGACTGCTGACTCCTGATGTCATAAGCCACGCTAGAAGGTGCCCCCGCACTCCCTGTGGCCTGTGCCTAGAGGGTGCCTCCCTTTCGCCCCCTTTCGCCCTCTGGCAGAACCTCTTTGGTCCAGAGGCTGAATAGGCTGTGCCGAAGGGAGGCAGATCTGGGTGGGCTCTTTGGCTTGGCTCGTGTGATTTGACAAAGACCTTCGCGTTAGAATCTTGGTTCTGTTGCCCAGAATTCAGGTTCTGGCACTAGTGAGCAGCCAAAGCAAGCCAAGGCGAAGTCATCTTTGGGTTCTGCCTGCTGATAGGAATGTCAGTGTTTGAGAAATCAGAAATGCACATTCAAAGGATGCTCCTCGAGGCTGACTCAGACCTTCTCGTGGCAGGGATTCCAGAAAGGTGAAGCCAGATGTGTGTTCATTGCAGCTTACCTCTTAAGGATAATGGGCTACCAGATTCAGAGGTGTGGCAGCAAGATGGAAGTATCCGGTTGTCTTGTGTGCTTCCTGAGGCGTCTGGTGGGCCACTGGACTAGATGGGCCTTTGGCCTGATCCAGCGGGGCTCTTCTTATGTTCTTAAGGGCCAGATTGAGTTGCAGGTTATTATAGCTCTCTCCCCACACACAGGGTAGAAAATTCAGTTTTATTTACCTCCGAAATTTACTTCAGAATGCCAGATAGGAGGGAGTGGCAACAGGATGCTGGTATCTAGTTGTCTTGTGTGCTTCCTGAGGCGTCTGGTGGGCCACTGTGAGATACAGGGAGCTGGACTAGGTGGGCCTTGGCCTGATCCAGTGGGGCTGTTCCTATGTTCCTATGAGTCCATGTCTGAAGAAGAGCATCTGATTCTGGTGGCTGTCGAAGAGAAATGCTGTGGAGAATCTTGACTGGCCACCAGTTTGTTTCCCTCAGGATTTACCTCAGAATGCCAGGTGCAAGGGAGGGGTAGCAAGATGCAGGCATCTCATTGTCTTATAGTTTCTCTGAGGCATCTGGTGGGCCACTGTGAGATACAGGAAGCTGGACTAGATGGGCCTTTGCCCTGATCCAGCAGGGTTGTTCCTGTGTTCCTATGAGTCCCCGTCTGAAGAGGAGCATCTGATTCTGGTGGCAGTCTAAGAGAAATGCTGTGGAGAATCTTGACTGGCCACCAGTGTATTTACCTCAGGACTCACCTCAGAATGCCAGGTGCAAGGGAGTGGCTACAGGATGCAGGAAGCCTGTTGTCTCGTGTGCTCCCTGAGGCATCTGGTGGGCCTCTGTGAGATTCAGGAAGCTGGACTAGATGGGCCCTTGGCCTGATCCAGTGGGGCTCTTCTTACATTCTTGCTGGTGGGAGGCTTCTCCTAACCCTAATGCCTGCAGGCACTCAAACTGTGCTGAGCGCAACAAGACACCAATCCATATGTTTTCTGTTGCATCCTTGCAGCTGTGCTGTCCAAACACCTGATATGTCTGGTGTGTGTGTGGGGTGGGGTGGGGAGCAAAGGCCTGCAACAGAACTTGCAAAGCCATCTGGGCACCTCCTCTGGCAGCCACTCGGTGCCTTTTACCTGGTGACTCCTGTAGTCACCACACGGAACTCAGCATCTTGTTTCCAACCATGGCCACAAAAAAAAGCTTCAAGCAAGGTGGGACATCAGCAGCGGGCCCAGGTCTACCCATTGGGACCAGCCGCGAGTAGACCTGGGCTCCCCTCAAGGGAGCCCAGGTCTACCCATTAGAAGCGGCCGTGAGTAGATCTGGGCTCCCCTCAAGGGAGCCTAACCCTAGAAACAGGTGCGGGTAGACCTGGGCTCCCTTTAAGCTCCCTGGGCTGGTCCCAATGGGTAGACCTGGGCTCCGGAGCCCAGGTCTACCCGCACAATGTTGCAGGGACCACTAGCGCCCCCCTACACGGCCGCATGAAGGCGCCCAGGGCTCTTGCCACCCCCTAGATCCGCCACTGCTTTTTACCTCCAGTATCTGGTTCTCGGGGTATACGTGGAGTTGCCATGTACCTGCCCTGCCTAACAGCCATTGATAGGCCTAAGCTCCATGTCCTGACCGCAGCATGCCTTGGAGATGGACCAGTGTGCAGTGAGCTCAGCTGCCACCCTGCTCTGCCGTTCCAAGAAGGTGGCACTGCAGGCATTCGAGTGGGCCCCTTTGTCTTTCCCTGGCTGTGTGGCGGCAGCCGTGTGCTGTGCGAGTGCGTGCCTCCGAGCTCCAAGGCCTCTTCCCCGTTTAAGCAGCTGCCTGTGTTTTCCAAATCTGGGAGATGACATCACACAGAAGCACACGGCGCAGGCCCACGTGGGCTCAGGATCTCAGGGGCAAAAACACACCTACTCTTGGAGTGTGGGAGAGGCCAGCTCTCCCGGGAGCAGAGTCTCGTTGCCGAGGTTGCGGCAGAACAAGGCGGGTGACAGATACCTACCTCTGAGCTATGCCTCTGCCGACATGCTTGGAAAACTGCCGGTCAGATCCTTGAAATGAAGCAGCCGCTTTTCTAATCTGAAGGTCAAGATTGCCGACTCCCGTGTTGCAGGTTGCATTAACTGGTTTGCACAGACCGGAATGATGTAGTGCTCCTTGTGTGTGTGTGTGTGTGTGTGTGTGTGTGTGTGTGTGTGTGTGTGTGTGTGTGTGTGTGTG